>OX235266.1:58108029-58708029 GCA_944472135.2 Trichobilharzia regenti
CGTCTCATCTCGGTCGCTGTTCAGAAAGAAGTCAGTAGCAAACCGTCAGAAGTAATATTGTGATTTATTATTGTAATATTTGTTCACAGACCTTAATGACAACATTTTTTATATGTTGGTGTTACAATAAAGAATTCTCGAGTGGCCAGTTGGTGTTTTGGTTTTCGCGTCCGTTATTACTAAGCGTTTCTGAGAAACTTCAAGGAACAGCGCGAGTCCCAGCGTAGCAAGAGCTGGGCATTGACGGTTTGCGAGACGTGACTGACAGTTTCTGACGGAGGAAACAGATTCTGGCGGATTCATACAGTCGGTGACAGTTTGGATAGTCACCGTTCATCTTTCCTGGTGCCAGTCAAGTCCTCTTTGAATAAGCAATATCTGGAACTTTTTTGGAATTGGGTCAAGTTCAACAATGTCTGGGTCATAGAAGGGACAGAGTGTCTTGGATGCAAACAGGAAAGTAAGTCATGGTGACTTGTCTGTTACTTGTACCGATGTGTCTGATGTTAAGCATGACATAGTTGATGTTACTGTTTCGCCGTCTAGGGATAATAGGAACATCAAACTCCCTAAATTTGAACCACGATGTTTTGATGGAAACCCAGCTGATTATTTACAATTTGTAAAGGAGTTTGAGATCATGCTGAGTAGTTTTCTATTAAGTGATGAATTGAAATTGATGTATTTGTTGAAGTATTGCACTGGAATTGCTGCAAGAGCTATACAGTGTTGTAAGCTCATGCCCCCTAATGAGGCATACGCTGAGGCTATGAGCATATTACGTCAAAGGTTTGGAAGATCTTCGATGATTGTAAGGAACGTATACGAAGCTGTCAAGGTAACGGCAGTCAACTTCAAGATGACTCCAAGGCACTTACTGACTTTTTAGATAATCTTATGACTTATAAGAATACCTTGATTTCGATGAATTGCATGAGTGACCTCAACTCGAGTTTTATACTAGAAGTAATAGCAAGACGCCTACCTACTCGACTGCAAAGGAAGTGGGTGAAGATAAGCTCCCGTATAGAGGATGAGGGTATCGAGCCAAAGTTCGATGATATCCTGAAACTAGTAAAAGATAGTGTCAATCAATCTATGAGCAAGTTTGCCAGTATATTGAATCTCACCCCTAGAATAGAGCAGCCTGAGGGTAAAACGCAATCATTGATGACGAATAGGCCTCAGAGAGGTGGATATCGAGAAGGCTCCATGATGTCTAGTAATGCATACAGACCTAGTGAGTGTAACAGGTTTCGTAGTACATTCTCAACAGATAAGTTACAAGATGCAAGACAAGCACGGTTGTGTTTTACACGTGTGCAAGAGGTGCATACAAAGGTGAGCTGTGAACCAGTGAACAAGTTTAGTGATAAGCTAAATGTAAACTCCAGGCCTGACTCCGAATTGTGTGACGATAACGGTGCAGTCAAGAAGTCTGTAGTTGCAACTTGTAAGCCATTGTTGAATAGAGTGTCACAGAATAGAGTTACTGCTTCAGAGTCCAGTTCTGACCCTACAAGTTTACAAGGTATTACTAGTCAGAGTGAAGTTATAAAACCTATTAGGATTTGCAAGGAGGGACCAAAATTGTCTACTTTTGTTATTAAAGAGTTTGAAAATGATGAAATTGACGGTAAAGTGAATATTCGTGATAATGATCATGATACTTCACAGTTGTCTTTGGTTGATCATGATGAGATGAGGGATATGCCTACTACTGCTAAGTTGAACAAAGTTTCTGTACAACTTGAACGTGAAGTAGAAATAAATGCAGGTGCAGTTGCAGAAGGCATGCATACTTGTGAGACCGTCAGTGTGATTGATCAGCATGTAGTCCACCTATCATCAGATGCTATTGCTAAACCTGAGCTGATAGTACAAGACCGCCGTGGTGGAGGTCTTGAATGAAGACAAACTTCTGAAAGACGAGCAACAACAGCTTCTGATCCCCCGCTAACTTCATCAACTGATATCAGTCAGTCGTCGTTAGTGCTGTCATACACAATGAAACAGACGACCATCAACTAACGTATCTTGTGCAATGACTATGCTAGTATCAGTTCGTTTGAAAGGACGAATATCAATGGTAAGTTTAGTGAGGATAAGCCAAGTGTAAACGAGAGAGTAATTGTTAAATTGACTTGCACGAATAAAGGCATTTCTAGTTTCAAGTTACTATTTGAATGCTATTATCTTTGGTGTAAATTACTCTGTTTCCACGCTTGGTTGACCAGATACTTTGTGTGTTTGTTAGTCATCTATACGAACAAAGGACATGAGCATGTTACCGTTCAGATTTGAGGATATAGCTGCAAGAAGGAAGTCAGCAAATGAACTCAAAAAAGATTTTCCAAACTAGAGCGTCCAACTGAGAAGGAATGTAGGCGTACTGCTGTAAGTCCTACAAATCTTCCAGGGTAGCTCGTCAAGGCAGACTCCACAACATATGATGTATTGATTGTAAATATGTTTGTGTAAAATAATTGTGTGAGTTCCAATTATTGTAAATGTTGGTTAATCTTGTTTGTGTCAAGGCATTCTTCAACTCACAATCGTCAACCTGAGAAGGGTTGCAGGAGTACTGACGCAAGTCCTGCGATTCTTCAAAGGAATTCCATCGAGAAACGATATGAGAGTTTGTGTGTACTGTTTGTATATTCGTGTGGTGTGTCATATCAACGGGTGGTGTTTTGGATTCATTGTGTTTACTCGTTGTTTTTGTACCTTGTTTTTATAGCATAATTTTGTTAAAATTTTCGTCGTGATTACTTCTGAAGTTGATTCGAGTCTTCTACATACGTGAATGAATTGAATGATGTTAAAGACAGCAGATGAGTCGTTTACACCCGGGGAGGCTAGGCTAGTGCTGAGAATGAAATGCACACGGAGATAAATGTTAGCTGTGGTCCCACACGCCAAGGAGAAAGAGTGTAAACGACTGAGGCTCGCATACGTCACCGTTACTAGAACTGAGGCAGAATGAGTGACAAGCGATTGCAGTGGTAATTGGTAGTGAATAGATAAGAGGATGTGCGTAGAGTATCGTGAGGTGTGCTATGGTCACGTTGCATTCTGCAAGAGTCATTCTAGCAAGTGGAGACTGTGTTGCAAGATGTCAAGAGGACACCTTTAACTGGAAGGCGCAGGTCGTCATTGATGTGTGAGATTGTGCTGTGAGTATGCTTGTGGTGTGTTGGCTTTTCTGTTTGTTTTCCATTTCAGCTCTGTCCGTGTGACCCAGGTTCTCGCAATGGAAAACAAGTCAACGTGTATTGGTCGTGATGGAAAAAAGGAATAGATCCTTTTTGCCGGGGAGTGTCAATGTAGTTGAAGATTGAACGATCAATTCATGGTTGTTTGCTCAAAACCAACTTCCCCAATTTTCGCGGAGGCATCAATACGACAGTCATCGTCTCATCGGTCGCTGTTCAGAAAGAAGTCAGTAGCAAACCGTCAGAAGTAATATTGTGATTTATTATTGTAATATTTGTTCACAGACCTTAATGACAACATTTTTTATATGTTGGTGTTACAATAAAGAATTCTCGAGTGGCCAAATGGTGTTTTGGTTTTCGCGTCCGTTATTACTAAGCGTTTCTGAGAAACTTCAAGGAACAGCGCGAGTCCCAGCGTAGCAAGAGCTGGGCATTGACGGTTTGCGAGACGTGACTGACAGTTGTCTAACTGCAAGATTACCACCACTGCTGTCTTGTATTATTAGCTCGAAAGGTGGGCTACACGCTGATCATTTACACTGACGGTGTCATGAGTATCCATAGCTTCTACCACCGCATCTGCCCTTAATTCTACTTCACGTTCAAGTTGTACAGAACCTTTGTTCAACTCAGCAGTAGTAGGCATTCCCCCCATTTCATCATGATCAACCAAAGACAACTGTGAAGTATCATGATCATTATCACAAATATTCACCTTACCTCCATTTGTATGATCAACTTCATCGTTTGCAAACTCTTTAATCACAGCGGTAGACAATTTGGGTTCCTCCTCACAAATCCTTAAAGGCTTTATGCCTTTGCTCTGACTAGTAATACTTTGTAAACTTGTGGAGTCAGAACTGGACTCTAAAACTGTAACTCTCTTCTCCTGCACAAACTGTGGTGTCATCTGTGACACTCTATTTAACAAGGGCCTGCCACTCGCAACTACAAGCTTCTTCACTGCACTATTATCGTCACACAATTCGTAATCAGAACTTCATGACGCTGATTTCACACTAAGCTTATCACTAAACTTGGTCACCTCTTCACAGTTCACCTTTGCATGCACTTTTTGCAGACTTGTAAAACACAACCGTGTTTGTCTCGCAGCCTGTAACTTATCAGCTGGGAATGTCTCACGAAAATTGTTGCACTCACTAAGTTTATATGGATTACTAGACCCATAAAGCTTTCTCGATATCCCGTTCTCTGAGACCCTTTCGTCATCAAAGATTGCGTTTTGCTCTCAGACTTCTCTATTCTAGAGGTGGGATGCAATATACTGGCAAACTTGCTCATAGCTTGATTGGCACTATCTTTTACCATTTTCAGAATATCATCCAACTTTGGCTCAATACCTTCATCCTCCATACGGGAGCTTATCTTCACCAACTTCCTTTGCAGTCAAGTAGGTAGGCGTCTTGCTATTACCTCTACGACTGTGCTTGAGTTCAGATCGCTCATGGAATTCATCGAAATCAACGTATTCTTGTAAGTCGTCAGATTATCCAAAAACTTAGAGAGTGCCTTCGAGTCATCTTGACACTGACTACCATTACCTTTAACAGTCTCGAATACGTTCCTTACAATCATCAAAGGTCTTCCGAATCTTTGACGCAGTATACTCATAGCCTCAGAGTATCCTTCATTAGGGGGCATGAACTTACAGCACTGGATAGCTCTTGAAGCAACTCCGGTGCAATACCTCAACAAAGACATCAACTTCATTTCGTCAATTAATAAAAAACCACTCAACATGATCTCAAACTCTTTGATAAACTGTAGATAGTCGGTCGGGTTTCCATCAAAGTACCTGATAGGATCCCACATATTTTGGTATTGACTGTTTAATCTTGCATATATGGTGTGTTATCATTCTCACACATTTTGGTATTGACTGACTAATCTTGTATATATGGTATATTATCATTCTCACACATTTTGGTAGTGACTGTTAATCTTGTATATATGGTATATTATCATTCTCACACATTTTGGTAGTGACTGTTAATCTTGCATAAATGGTATATTATCATTCCCACACATTTTGTTATTGACTGTCAATCTCGCACATATGGTATATTATCATCTCTCACGCACTTTGTTATTGGCTATTAAGATAAATTATTTCAAATGCTGTTAGCTGTCCATATTGTTGTAAAATGTATAAATACCATGGCTTTCTTTGTCGTTGTTGCACTTCAATACACAGTCACAGTCCAGCCTTTGTCTTTTGATATTTGCGTGCTTTACTAAATCGGAAGGTACGACGAGCAGATAGGCAGATTAGTTCAGGCGCAGACAGAGCAAGGTGAAAACGTCTTCATTCAATTCCCTACAGTTATAACAAATTGGCGACGGGGTTTACCTTAATTCATGCAGTTATAACAAATTGGCGACGGGGTTTTACCTTAACTCATTGCAGCTATAGCAAGTAAACGACGACAGTTTTTATTCTGTTCAGCGCAGCTATATTACATTTTTGACTGTGTTAATTACAACCCAATTACAATGTCTATCTCTCTGGACGATCTCAAATCTATCTTGCAGCAGCAGCAAGTTCAGAATGAAGCAGCTCAACTAAAATTAATCGAAGCTCTCACTCAGAAGCTGTCCATTCAAGTTCCATCAACATCTCATTCTGACAAATATGAAAGCATCTCAAATTCCATCAGTGAGTTCAACTACGACCCAATATCTGGTCTCGTATTTGATGCATGGTTCAATCGTTACGAAGACGTTTTCCGTATTGAATGCTACATGTTTGATGATGCTGCCAAAGTCCGATTGTTACTAAGAAAACTTGGTACTGTTGAGCACAACAGATATGTTAACTTCATTCTGCCTAAGAACCCACGTGAGTTATCATTCGATGAGACAGTCACCGTTTTATCACAAATCTTTGGTGAACAGTCATCCATGTTTAATATTCGGTATCAATGTTTTCAGTTGACAAAAATGCCTTCCGATGATTATGTGACTTACGCTGGCAAAGTGAACAAGGAATGTGAAAGGTTCAAACCACACGAAATGACATCAGATCAGTTCAAGTGTTTGATTTTTATTTGTGGGTTGAAGAACCCAGAAGATACTGACATACGAACTCGACTTCTGTCACTTGTGGAACAAGACCCGAAAATGACTTTACAAATGGTGACAGCAGAATGCCTACGTTTAATCAACTTGAAGCACGATACTGCTATGGTGGAGTGCAAACGACAGTCGTCTGAATTTGGTTCGATTAACACAGTGAAAAGTCCTCCGATCACCGTTAAGCACACAGAACGTCAGTCTCAAAATTCAGCTAAACCTCCTTCAGTGTGCTGGCACTGTGGTTCGTGGCATTTTGTCAAGTTCTGTCCTTTCAAGAAGCATAAATGCCGTAATTGTCACCGTTTTGGACATAAGGAGGGTTACTGTACACCGCAGAAAAATTCTTCGGTGAGGAACAGAAGTAGTCGTTTCAAGCCGAAACAATCTCCTCGAGTACAGACCGTTTTCAACTTCCAAAGTCGAGTTCGCCAGCAAACGTAAGTACATAACACTAGATATTAACGGCAAACGTATTCGTCTTCAGTTGGATACGGCATCAGATATCACCGTAATTTCCCGAACTACGTGGCGCAAACTTGGTTGCCCACAGATTCTGCCGACCGAGCATGTCGCCAAGAATGTCTCTGGAGATATACTGAAACTCGTGGGTGAGATAAATTGCCAGGTTCAGTTTGGTGAGCATCACTTCAATGGTGTATGTTACGTTACAAACTACCATGATTTGGATTTGCTTGGTCTTGACTGGTTAGACAAGCTCCATATCTTTAATGTACCATTAAATTCAGTATGCTCTAATGTTTCGTCTTCACCACACAACGTTGTTCCCGGAGATGTATCTGATCAATCTCTCTTGCAACGCCGTCGTCAAAAGCACGCTTCTGTCTTCCAGGACAAACTTGGTTGCTGCAAACTGTTTGGCATCCAGCATATTCGTAGCCCCCCGTATCATCCCCAATCGAATGGACAGACTGAACGTTTCGTCGACACCTTTAAGCGTGCTTATGCAAAAGCGAAGGGGGAGGGAACAACAGAAGAAATTTTGGATAAATTCTTGCTGCATTATCGTACGAATGAAAAAGGACAGTTATGTGTCAGACACACAGATCACGCTCTATCCAGTACCACGCAAAGGTCAACTCGACAAAGAAGAGCTCCGAAACCTTTTCAAATAGATCCAAAAAGCAAGTCCTACACTCTTTACGGGGAAGGTGATAGGATCCCACATATTTTGGTATTGACTGTTTAATCTTGCATATATGGTATATTATCATTCTCACACATTTTGGTAGTGACTGTTAATCTTGTATATATGGTATATTATCATTCCCACACATTTTGTTATTGACTGTCAATCTCGCACATATGGTATATTATCATCTCTCACGCACTTTGTTATTGGCTATTAAGATAAATTATTTCAAATGCTGTTAGCTGTCCATATTGTTGTAAAATGTATAAATACCATGGCTTTCTTTGTCGTTGTTGCACTTCAATACACAGTCACAGTCCAGCCTTTGTCTTTTGATATTTGCGTGCTTTACTAAATCGGAAGGTACGACAAGCAGATAGGCAGATTAGTTCAGGCGCAGACAGAGCAAGGTGAAAACGTCTTCATTCAATTCCCTACAGTTATAACAAATTGGCGACGGGGTTTACCTTAATTCAGTGCAGTTATAACAGTACCGAGGTCGAATTTAGGTAACTTTAAACCCTTACTATCCCTAAATGGCGAACCATGAACAACAGACTCATCATGCTGAGCATCATACATATCATTACAATTAACACGCAGCACCTAAGCATTACTTACTTTCCTGCTTGCTTCCAAGACGCTTCATCCCTTCTTCGACCCAGGCGTCATTGCACTTGACCAAAATTTCAGAAATGTTCCAGATAACGCTTGTTCAAAAAAGACTTGCAGGCACCAGGAAAGATGAACGGAAACTATCCAAACACTATAAGAAACTGTCTGTCAAGTCTCATAAACTGTCAATGTCCGGCTCTTGCTACCCCGAACCTCACACTGTCCCTCGAAGACTTTCAGAAACACTTTGCATTAACCAACGCGAAAACCAGAACGCTGATTGGTGACTCGATATTCCTTTATCCTTACGCCAACCTACAGCCAACTATTAGTTTTTATACACAATTAACCACGTTAATACTTCCTATAATTTTCGATCTTCCACTGAATAGCGATTGATGAGACGAAGACTGATAGATGGATGGCTCCCGCGAAAAACATGGAATAGTTGGGTTTGAGCAAACAGCGATGAATTGAATGTTCAGTCTTCAACCACACTGACATTGTTTATTAACCAGTATTCACAATAACAATTAGGCGTGTTCCTCTTCTTTGCATGTGTTGAAGCCAAGTGTTAGGAGTTTACTATTCCGGACGCTTTCTCTTATATAAACCGCATAGCTTATTCTATATGTCACCTACAATCAATCTGAAGTAAAACGCTTCCAGTTTAAGTTTTTCAAACGGACCGATATTTATAAGTGGAGTGTCACCACAAGACGAACATTCAACTTGATTACAGATTGACTTCGCCTGACATCCTTTTATGTTCCAAGTGTCAAAGAGCTTCCACACAGCAGGCTTTTGGTACAATGCTTCCACTTATGGTTTCAAGGAAGCCGAGAACAGTGTAGCAGCAGTTAGACCATTCAAATTGAGGGTGATTTTCGCTGAATGTCTTGACTCGATCACATGCCAATCGGCCTAGGTGTCCTCCGTTATCACGACGATCCTAATCTGCCGTCAATGAGATGGTAACTGTTTCAGTTTGAGACTAGGGTCATTTGCAGTTAGAAAATCCTCTAACTGTCGGTCATCCTTTGAATTTTCGGCCGGTACATTAAGATATATGGTGGTTTGTCGAGTAATATTCACGAGTATTCTGGACAATACATCAGCCACACAGTTCTCTGTCCCTCTTAATTGCTTTATATCACCGGCAAACTGATTTAAGTCAACTTGACAAACCTCACATGATATTTGTCTATTTCCGCACTGAACAGGTAAGTGAGAGGCGTGTGATCTGTGTAGACCATGAATATGCAGTGCACCCTGAACCTTTGAATTTTTGTTTTTTTTAGTTTTTTTAATGTAGTAGAGAAAAATACTATACTATCTGTGATTCCGTAACTGTTTTGAACTACAAGACAACCTTAAAGCCAACGGGTCTGTCAGGAAGTCTCAGGTGTAATACAAAAAATGGTAGTACAGGAAAACTGTTGTTAATACTCTGCAACGAGAGCAAAAATCGAGAGGATTAGTACCTGGAAAAACGATTACTGACAAAAACGAAGCCAAATAGAGTAAATCTAGCGAAAAACTGATATAAATTGTGGAAAGGAATAAGAACTATCAGTTAGTGGTATTTATGGAGTCGTGTAGGGAAGAATTTCGGTGTACCTCTTCCACCCGTGAACACACGCCGACTTGCGCGTGTGACAGGGGCTTTACTGGTAGCAGTAGGAGAATTACTACTGACTATCGGAGGTGCAACAGTGGAATCTGGACTGCAAAGGTCCCAATAGGCGTGACGTTGTGCTTGGTAACTTTGGAGCGTTAGCATTTCTCACAAGCACGCGCCCACTTACGCACATCACGGCTTATACCAGGCCACACACATCTAGCCGATATCAACTTGTCAGTTGCGCGGATCCCCGGGTGTGAGAGGTTATGAAGACAGTCAAATATGAAGCCATATGTTCCACTCGGATCCCAGGGAAATAATAAAAATATATAATATGACCTGGAAAACTGGATGACTACTAGTGTTATCTTATCCTCTCCAGAATGTGCCTGTTTTAGACCACGTATCTCTAAATTCATAATTGAATATCGTCCTCAAATTGTTTAGTATTTCGTTGCCTCCAGTGAGGTGGTAACGCACTGCCTTACTTGGTGAAACTAGTATGATCCAAGCAGTATGTATTTGAGCTAAGAGTAGTTTTCTTCCCTTCCAGCGTATTGCTTTGAATCTGATTTAAGTCCTTAGTATACCAACCAGTCAAAAGCCTAACTGCAATAGTCTTAACATCTTCCAAACATTTGAAGGCGTTTAACTTTTATTCAGTGAGGGGTTACCATGTACTGCATGAGATCCGCTCATTTTTACAGAATTCCAATCGCAAAACGAAATGGTTGTAAAGTAGCTGCTGAAGTGACATCAATCATAAAGCATATACTATTTGCACACATAGCTGGTTGTCATGCCGAGTACTTCCCCGATAGGCTGCTGGACACGTTTTTAAAATGTTGAAGGTTGGTTACCCCCATTCCCTTTGTTATGTCAAACTTAGCCCACCTCTTGATACACTGTAACTTCCTCGAGGCAACTGTAGTGAGTTTCATATGCTGTTTTCAATCATTTGGTGAAACATTGGGTCTTCTGCAAAGTAAGCATGGAATGATGCTCTCAACTTACAGCTTTTCTGTATAACTGGTACTTATATTAGGGCAAAAATTAAATTCTGCCAGTAGCAATTACTATATGCATAACTGATGACTATTTATTTTATAATTCCTGCTACTGACTGTTATTTTGTTTAGCTGTATCGAACGCAGGTTGCGCTAATTCAGTCAGACATGTCTCGGCCGTCGAAAGAAGACTGGGTTTGTAGTGACCCAAAGTGAGATTGCCGGACTTCTATAAATATTCTTTAGATGTAAAAATGTTAATTTTGCTAAAAGAGAGAGATGCAACCGCTGTGATAAGCCTAGGAAGCATGGACCGTCAAGCAAAGGTGGTTCTGAGGTCGGTAAACAGTTAGCTGAGAAAAGCAAAGGACTTTTTAGTCCAGATGATTGGATCTGTAAGACGTAAGTCTGTACTAGAAATCATTGTTGGCGTCAAAACCATTGTTGCTTCAGCCTCTTAGCTTCTCTTATAGGTAATGTACTAAGTGATTTAGGAAAAAGTGCACCATATGGTTGTATTACATACGCGTTTCATAAGCATCTAAAGTATGTATGCAACCAAGTTAGTTTGTTGAAATCATTTGAAATGATAGTTGGGAGGCCAAACATCATTGAATTCCCTAACCACATTCTAGTTTCAGCGAAAGAGAAACGTCAGTTGGTTTGTCCATATTGGAGATTTTGACGTAAATTTAGTATATTAGAAGCATTTGAGTTAGCCAAATCTTTCTTACCTCAGTCTCGTGTGTAGAGCTTCGTCTTTATTAGTACCTTTCTAAATATGAACCGAGCGTTTATTATGTAATTTGCCTGTCTATCCAGTCTGCTTGTTTGAGCTGTTTTCTTGACAAGAGGGTGTCTATCGATACTAACCTACCAGAACGACCCCTGATGACCTCTAAGTCAGCAATTCTTGAACAACCACCGACTTGATCTAATTACCGGACAAAATTCGACTTCGAGACCTCATTCCAATACTAATGGTTTAGATTAACAATCTATTAAGTGACTTGATTTTTATCTGATTTAGTTAATTCACATTTTTTGCTGTTGGTTAAACTGTATTCTTTTACTTAACCTTTTCATAAGTGAATTTCATAACCTGTCAGTTTCTGTTCTTAATCCTTTGGATCCAATCCTAAATGGAACTTATACTGCTCCAAGCTTGGGGCATGAAGTTTCATTATTTGTGGTGTTGTTTTTGCCGGATAGAATTGCCGTCCTTACACCCAACCCTCCCCCTATTCCCCAGGGTTACTACTGGCTAAGTGAGGTTTAAGTGTTCGTCCGTCAGTGTGGAATCAAGCCCGAACCACTTCCGATGAATATTCTACCACCGAAGCAACTTGTCCATTTTGGTATGACTGTTACATAATTTAGATTCTTGAGGGCATTAATATGGCTTAAAGCTCGAAATCCAATATCCTATCAACGAATTTTGTCACTACACCACCACACATTTCAAATCTTTAGTTTTATTCAGATTTATTGGTTGAGAATAGGAGGCTTGGAGCCGATGTTAATCCTTTTCTAGGAAATTTCTGTGGTTGTCCAAACCCTTCTTGAACGAATCAGTTGAGGTTGCAGACACCACTTCTTCTGGGAGTCGATTCCAAGAGTTTATGACTCGGTGTGAGAACCAGTACTCAACAGCAATATGATTTCTCCTTGGCTTTTGAACTCTCCTGCTGTATTTTCTAAGGTGTTCCGACCTGGTGGGAAGGAAAGGAGATAATAGGTCAGGTCCGTAGTCATTATTTAAAATTTTAAACATTGTAATTAAATCTCCTCTCTGCCTACGGTATAACAGGGAGAAGAGATTTAAACCGTCTAGTATCTCCTCGTATTGTAAGTTAGTCATGCCAAGAATCATACGTGTTGCCTTCCTTTGAACCCTTTCTAGAATGTGTGAGTCCCCTTTAATATAAAGACTGGCTACCTGGATGCAGTTTTCCAATCTTGACCTCACCAGAGATGTATATAAGGAGGTGAACATATCTCTGGTGATTCTAGTAAAGGCTCTGAGAATTGCTCATAAGGACCTGAAACTACGTGCAGCCACCGCACGACAGTGACCTGCAGTTTTTAAGTCGTGGCTAACTATGACACCTAAGTCCAAGTGAGTCTGAACTGATGGAATTGTTATTCCCTCTAGTTCGTAGAAGCTCGTGCTTGCTTGTCCAATGCGCATGGTCGCACATTTTGCCACACTGATCGGGAGCATCCATTCAACAGACCACTCTGACAATTTGTTGACGTCCTCTTGCAACGTGGACGTATCACTGTTGCCCTTCAGCCCTCTCCAAATTTTTAAATCATCTGCGTATAGGACCATAAGGGAGTCGGTAAGCAGAGATAACTCATTGATATACAAAATAAATAGGAGAGGTCCGAGTACCGTGCGTTGTGGCACTCCGTTACGTACTGCTGTCCAAGATGAGAGCTTCGAGTTGATCCTAACTCTCTGCCTCCCATCTATGAGGAGTTCCCTGAACCAGTTTAACAATCTGCCTTTGATACCAAGACTTTCCAACTTCATGAATAGTCTTTTGTGAGGTACTTTGTCAAAGGTTTTGCTGAAGTCTATGAAGACTACGTCAACGGGTCTTCTGTTGTCCCTTGATTTTGCCCAGCTTTCTCTTGCAGTGAGGAGATTTGACAGACATGACAGGTTCCTTCGGAAGCCATGCTGTGCTCCGGATAACAAGCTGCCATTTTCCAGATATTCCATGATGCTTTTCTTGATGATTCTTTCCAGTGTCTTGATTAAAGTGTTGGTGAGACTGATAGGCCTGTAATTTGAAGGGCTTTGCCGTGATCCTCCTTTGCGGAATCCGTGCTGTTCCACCGCCAGTAAGCCTTATTTCTGCATATAAGCTAAGAGGTGATCCCTTATGAGTGTTACATATATATATATATACTTTCTAACCCCCCTTCACACTGGCGATTTTTTCCCAACCTGCTTGCGTGAGCTCGAATCATTTTTTCTTCATAATTCATGTTAGCTTAGCGTATGACGTAGTTGTCAATGTTTTTCGCAGACTATTATTCAAATTTGACAGAAAAATTCGTCATTAGGGTTGTTTTTTTGTGTATAATGTTTCTGAATTTTGTGTAGAGTTTGACTTGGTTATGAGAAAAACTGAATCACCCACCTGTGCAGTGGGTATTCTATGTTTCCAGTGTGCCTCTTCGTCATGCTTAGTGTCGTTTTATTCATGAAGAAGTACAGTTTCCGTCACTTGAATCAACACTTCCTCTGTTCTGTCGTGCTTATTGAAGCTGGTGTTTCTCAGCGTGCAGTTCTCTCTCCTCTTCTTTATTTTTCTATCTTCTTACACGGTCTGTTGCTTACGGATGAAATCAACTTCGTTAAATACTCAGGTGATTTTTTGATTGGACACTAGTCAGTAACTAGTGTAATGTGTGTGTCTAGTCCTATCTTCGCTGCAGACTGAATTCTATCGGTCAAGCTTGCAATGTGGCCACCATGCTAGGTGGCTCGACATTACAGTGTACTGTGAATTGTCGGTATTAGATGGTTGGAGGCAATCGGAGGAAGCCTTGGACCTAGGTTTCGTGCTAGTTGGCGTTCATCAGCAAGGTGTATCTGCAACCTTGAAGGAACTTATATCCCTTCTGCCTCTAACTATCTAATACCAACTCTGGTGATTTGACTGTCTCACTTCCAGTCACCTCCCAATCTGACTTCCAAACTCAATAGCTTTTTGTCGGACAGTAGTCAATATTCTAAGCTAAATGGTCATGTGTTGAATCCCACTAAATGTGAGACAGTTAACTTTACTTTTAGTTTTAAATAACGTGATCTACACGAACTGGTCTGTTCATAAGATACTTGTAGCATAGTGGGTACTAAAATAGAAGCTAAAGCAAACGTTAAATAATTTGGAATAGTTCTATCATATGATCTTTCTTGTTCTGTAATTCCATATTTTGTCGATCTCCAAGCTACTACATCACGAAACTAAGAAAATCTTGTATTACTGAACCTCTACTTTTACAACTTGTTAACTCTTGTATCTTGCCTTTTGCACATTCCTGCCAGACCCCCTCACTGTAGTCATTCCTGGGCTACTCAAAATGGACTATGTGATTCTTCGCAGGGGGTGTTAAAGGTTATCATTTAGGCAAGTGTTGGTATACAATTTAGTCAACTTGTTACAACAATATAGTTGACAGACATCTGGACTTATGCGAGAAGTGGTCTAAAATCCATATTGTATGACCTGGATGAAAAACTTCGACCGGAACAAGCTGGATGCAGGAGAAACAAGTCATGTATTGATCAAATCGCCACACTACGGATCATCATTGAACAAAGCTTGGAATGACAGTCACCTCTCTATCTCAACTTCATCTATTTTGAAAAGGCTTTCGACAGTGCAGCGTCAATCGAGAGGTGATTTGCCAACTACTTCGCTACTACGGGGTGCCGCCGACAATTATACATCTCATCCAACAGTTGTACGACAATGCTGCATGCCAAGTAATCCACAACGGGAAACTTACGGAATCCATCGAAGTGAAGACGGGAGTAAGACAAGCTGAGTGCCTAATATCGCTAATGAATTTCCTGACTGCAGTAGATTGGTTAATGCGACAGACAGCGGGCAATGAGGAAACAGGCATAAAATGGACCAACCACACAAAAACAACTTGGAGGATCTGGACTTCGCCGTTGTGATATATATGTCTGATTTCCCACAAACTGGAAGATATGCAAGTGAGGAAAAGCAACAGGTTGGCAGAAGAAGCATCCAGAGAAGATAGGACTTCTGGTGAACATAGATAAAACAGAGGCGATGAAGATTCCTGAGCAACAACAACAACAATCAGCCAGCATAGTTGGGAGAAGTCTCAAAGAATCAACCTACTTTACCTACCTACCTTGGAAGCATCGTTCCAACTATAGGCGGAACTGACGAGGATATCAAAGCAAGGATCGGGAAAGCAAGACAAGCAGCATGAAAAATAAGATCCGGATTTTCAACTCCAATGTGAGATCAGTGCTACTCACTATACGGATCAGAGACTTGGCGCGTCATAACGAGCATCTCAAGCAAACTACAGACCTTCATTTACAGTTGTCTTCGCTCAGTACTTCTCTTAAGATCAGATGGCCGGCCAGAAAAGGTCAGCACCAGGGATTTCTGGCACCTCAGCAGGAACCGATTGTGCAACAAACAGGCAGGAAAAAATGGAGGTGGATTGGCCATACTCTGAGGAAACCATCAAGTGACATCACTAGACAACCATTACCGAGTGGAACCTGACAGATGGGAAGCGGCGAGTTGGCCGTCCCACGGTGGGGTGACTTGGAGAAGGTCATGCAGAGAAGAGGAGATGAAAGCATGTGGGCAGACTTGGAGCCAGGTGCAAACTCTAGCAGGGAACCGAACGCAATGGAGACGCGCGGCTAAAGCCCTATGTTCCTCTACGAATTAAAAGAAATAATAACCTTCAACATCACCTCTACTGTCAACTGTACCCTTGTATCTTATCTGGTAGGACCAGCAGTCTGTAAGAAAAAGGTTATATGCCCCGTAGTACCAACCAAGTACAGAAATTCAACGACACTATATTTAGCCTGTGTTCTGTAGGATAGGGACAATGTTAACCGTGAATTTATGTCACCTGTTGATAATTTGTTCTCTTTTTTGTTGTTTTTGTTTTAGATGTGGTAATGTGAATTGGGCTCGTCGAAACACATGTAATGTATGCAATGC
This sequence comes from Trichobilharzia regenti, assembly GCA_944472135.2. Lineage (NCBI taxonomy): Eukaryota > Metazoa > Platyhelminthes > Trematoda > Strigeidida > Schistosomatidae > Trichobilharzia > Trichobilharzia regenti. The sequence goes on from OX235266.1 coordinate 58,124,487, forward strand.
TCCAAAAATTGATGTACAAGGTGAAAGAACAGGTTATGGTGGGGGATTTATGGAGCGTGATGAAGTCGTCGAGTATCGTGAGCATAGAGATTCTGATGATGAATTCGATGAATTTGGTCGTAAAAAGAAAAATTTCCGCAGAGGTCAAAATGATCATTTGACCAGCAGTAGTAATCATGATTCATCGGATTCAAGTAATCATAATCATAACCTACAAGAAAGTCACAATTCAGTTGGTCGCGATCAAATGGATGATAAGGCTAATGAGGTGGATGAAGACGACGATGAAGATGAGGAAGAATCCGGTGATGATGCTGATCTGTCGAAATATGATATCTGGGGTACAGAAGACGACGAGGATGTGACTAAGAAGTCCGCCGCGACCAATAAAAAGTCACATAGTCGAAGTGCTGCTTCATCGTCTTCAGACTCCGATTCTGATTCTGACTCATCCTCTTCTTCTTCAGCCTCCTCTTCATCTTCCAGCCATGCTTCACAGTCGGACTCAGAATCATCCAGGTAGGTCGGAATGACTTCTTCCAAGTGTTATATGTTGTGTATGTATTTTATGTATTTTTCTATCCTATTGCAATTTTAAGTAGAACTCTATGGTTAGAAGTAAAAATTTTGTAGGGATTTAGTTTAATTGGATGAAGGATTTCATTATTAGTTGACATAGGGTCAGGCTGGAAGGGAGCTAGCGGTGATCAAACCAAAACATGGCTTCACCAGTCATTGAAGTCTACAACAGTTAGTCTAAGCCAAGTAGGAAGGTGTAGACTTCTTGGTTGGGGTCCTCGGGACGGTAAAAACCAATTGTTGGAAACAATCGGTCATATGGCACAAAATCGTTCTCAGTGGCGCTGGCGCAGATGCATCCACTCCTTGTGACTTATGACTTCCAATGAAACTGTATTGTTTTTCGTTATTACTATTCCTTTGTCTCACACCTCTGTTTACTGTCTCCATTATGCATTTCTTCTACCTTCTTCTCTTGCTTTGTGTGCTACATGGAGAGAGTGTGGCGACTTGAACTGTTGCACATCGGTGAAAAGTAGTTCTATGTCGAAAACAGACAGACATCATTAGAGAACCGTTGAGAAAACCAACCATAGGGAGTACCGGACAGCTGTTTCGTCAGTCTAGATTGAGACTCTGCTTCATCAGCAGGCTCCCACCCACCCCCAGGGTTTAAACCCAGGACTTTCTGGTTACAAGGCTAGCGAGCTCGTAGACCATTGAGCTACTAGAGGACCCAACTGATCCAATGGCCCATTATGTAAGATTTTAATAAAGCAAGAACAACAGTGGTGGTTTGTGCAGAATAATATGGTACCATCATTGTTTACCTTGTTGGCTTCTCATCAGCTCAGCTGCTGCTTACAGCCTATATAAATTATGAGGTTTAAGTACAGAAACGTCTTAACATACTTGCAAATTTTATATGTTGTCAGTTGACAGAAAGTTCCACAATTAGTGAACAGTGCTCAGAGGATTGCGCTTATGTAGTTTTTACACAGGTAGTTCAAGTTAAAACAAAATAAATGTATGCATATAATGGTAAAGGAGTTGCGTAATAAAAACGAGAGATGCGTTAGATGCAGAGTGACTGATAGATTAAGTAACAATGTACTGAGTTGAACTCAAATCATCGAAACAAGAGACAAGCAAAATCGGTTTGCTACTGACTTCTTTCTGAACAGCGACCGATGAGACGATGACTGTCGTATTGATGCCTCCGCGAAAATTGGGGAAGTTGGTTTTGAGCAAACAACCATGAATTGATCGTTCAATCTTCAACTACATTGACAACAACCTTCTACAAGCCGAACAACATCACCTGATGCACCGCTAATTTCATCAGCTTGTGTCACTCAGTTGTCATCGGTGTTGTCATCCACAATGAAAGGGACGTCCATGAACTCAAGTGTCTTATGCTTTGACTATGCTAGTATCAGTGCATTGGAAAAGACGAAAGATATTGCTCAGTTAGGAGAGGATAAGCCAAGCGTGTACGAGAGGGTAATTGTTAAATTGACTTGCATGAATAAAGGTTTCTCGAGTTCAAAATTACTGTTTGAATGCTATTATCTTTGGTGTAAATTACTCTGTTTATACGCTTGGTTGACCAGATACTTCGTGTGTTTGTTAGTCATCTATATTCTACGATACAACGTCATGGGCCTGTCACTGTTCCGAATTGAGGATAAAGATGATGGAAGAAGGTCAGAAAATGAACTGTGCGATGACTTTCCAACTTAAGGGCGTCAACATGAGAAGGGTTGTAGGCATACTGCTTTAAGTCCTACGATTCTTCGAGGGTAGTACGTCGGTGCGCAGTCCATCGTAATCGGTGTGTGATTTTGTACATATGTTCATGTTGTATATACTGAATCGGTATCATCTCTCATCTATCTGTTGGCAATTTTGTTTGTGTCCGGACGTCTTCCACTTGTATCATCAACCTGAGAAGAAATGTAGACGTACTGCTGTAAGTCCTACAATTCTTCAAGGGTAGCTCGTCAAGGCAGAATCCACAACATTTGATGTATTGATTGTACATATGTTTGTGTAAAATAATCGTGTGAGTTCCAATTATTGTGCCAGGGAAGACAAAAGAAAATATTATGAAACCATGGCAAACGAAGAAGAACAAGCTGCAGGCAAAGGAGACCTCGCCACACTCTACCAAACAACTAGGAACCTTTCGGGCAAACGTTCGACACAGATTAAGCCAATAAAGGACGACAATGGAAAGTCAATCACCAAAGAGGTGGAACAGAGAAAGCACTGGGTTGAACACTTCAAAAGACTTCTAAATCGTCTGCCACCTACAACACGTCCAGCAATACCAACAACGGAAGCAGAACTACCAGTGAACACTGACCCCCCGACGAAATCAGAAGTCCTGAATGCAATCAAGATGCTTAAAGCTGGGAAAACACCGGGACCAGATGGAATCCCAGCAGAGGCTTTGAAAATAGACCCAGAGACAACAGCGGACTTGATGACACCACTGCTGGAGAAGGTGTGGAAAGAGGGCAAAGTACCCGAGGATTGGAAGAACGGATACTTATTCAAACTTCCAAAGAAAGGAGACTTAAGTCAATGTAAAAACTGGCGTGGAATTATGCTTCTGTCCATTCCAAGCAAGATACTAAGTCGCATCATCCTGGAGAGAATCAAACAAGCCCTAGATGAAAAACTTCGTCCGGAACAGGCTGGATTCAGGAGAAACAAATCATGTATTGATCAAATCGCCACTCTACGGATCATCATTGAACAAAGCTTGGAATGGCAGTCACCTCTCTATCTCAACTTCATCGACTTTGAAAAGGCCTTCGACAGCGTCGATCGAGAGGTCATTTGGAAACTACTTCGCTACTACGGGGTCCCATCGACAATTATACACCTCATCCAACAGTTATACGACAATGCTGCATGCCAAGTAATCCACAACGGGAAACTTACGGAAGCCTTCGAAGTGAGGACGGGAGTGAGGCAAGGCTGTCTACTATCACCAATGATCTTCCTGATTGCAATTGATTGGATAATGCGACAGACAACGGCAACCAACGAGGGAACAGGCATAAAATGGACTGACACAAAAGACTTGGAGGATCTGGATTTCGCCGATGATATATGTCTGATTTCCCATAAACTGGAAGATATGCAAGTGAAAAGTAACAAGTTGGCAGAAGAAGCATCAAAGATAGGACTTCACGTGAACATAGATAAAACAGAGATAATGAAGATTCCTAGCCAACATCAACAACACCAACAGACCACAATAAGCATAAAAGGGAAGAACCTGAAAGAAACAACCTCCTTCACCTACCTGGGAAGCATCGTCTCAACTACAGGCGGAACTGACGAGGACATCAAAGCCAGAATCGGAAAAGCAAGACAAGCTTTCATTACACTCAAATCTGTGTGGAGGTCAACAGCAATCAGCATCAAAAATAAGATCCGGATTTTCAACTCCAATGTGAAGTCAGTGCTACTATACGGATCAGAGACTTGGCGAGTCATAAAGAGCATCTCAAACAAACTTCAAACCTTCATTAACAACTGTCTCCGCTCAATACTCAAGATCAGATGGCCAGAAAAGATCAGCAACAGGGATCTCTGGGAGCGAACCAATCAGGAACCGATTGTGAAACAAATAGGCAGAAAGAAATGGAGATGGATTGGCCATACGCTGAGGAAACCATCAAGTGACATCACTAGACAAGCCCTCGAGTGAAACCCGAAAGGGAGGCGGCGAGTTGGTCGTCCAAGGGTGACTTGGAGGAGGTCATGCGAGGAGGAGATGAAAGCATGTGGACAGACCTGGAGCAGGGTGAAAAAGTTGTCAGAAAACCTAAGTCAATGGAGGTGCGCAGCTGAAGCCCTATGTTCCTCTAGGAACTAAAGGATACAATAATAATAAATAATAATAATTATTATTGTAATTGTTGGTTAATCTTGTTTGTGTCCGGACATTTCTCAACTCACAATCGTCAACCTGAGAAGGGTTGCAGGCGTACTGACGCAAGTCCTGCGATTCTTCAAAGGAATTCCATCGAGACACGATCTGAGAGTTTGTGTGTACTGTTTGTATATACGTGTGGTGTGTCATATCAACTGGTGGTGTTTTGGATTCATTGTGTTTACTCGTTGTTTTCGTACCTTGTTTTTATTGCATAATTTTATTAAAATTTTCGTCGTGATTACTTCTGAAGTTGTTTCGAGTCTTCTACATCCGTGAATGAATTGATTGATGTTAAAGACAGCAGATGAGTCGTTTACACCGGGGAGGCTAGGCTAGTGATGAGAATGACATGCACACAGTGATAATGATTACCTGTGGTCCCACACGCCGAGAAGAAATAGTGTAGACGACTGAGGCTAGCATACGTCACCGTTACTAGAACTGAGGCAGAATGAATGACAGGCGATTGCAGTGGTAATTGGTAGTGAATAGATAAGAGGATGTGTGAAGAGTATCATGAGGTGCTGCTATGGACGCGTTGCGTTCTGCAAGAGTCTTTCTAGCAAGTGCTGTTTGTGTTTCAAATGTCAAGATAATGCTATCCGTCAAGTCCCACAAACTATCAATATCCAGCTCTTGCTACGATGGACTTCACGCTGTCCCTCAAAGACTTTCAGAAACAGTTTGTATTAACCAACGTGAAAACCAGAACACTGATTGGCGACTCAAGTATCCTTTATTCTTACGCCAACATATAACCAACAATAAGGTTATTACAGAAGGTCTAAGAATGAATGTTATAACAATAAATCACGATTATACTTCTGATAGTTTTTAATCTTCTTCTGAACAGCGAACGATGAGACGATGACCGTCGGATTGATGACACGCGAAAATTGTGAGGAAGTTGGGTTTGAGCAAACAGCCACGAAATGTGCGTCGGTGGCACAGTGGTTAGGACTCTCGCCGACCATGCATATGGTCCGGGGTTCGAGCCCACGCCGACGCACACCTGATATCTATGGTCGGCCTGCAAAATTTGGGCTTCCGATATCCACGCTGAAAATTCCATACTTGCACCAAAAATACGGTGTAGAATCAAGCTGTAATAAAAAAATGATCTTTCAATCTTCAACTACATTGACACTTCCCGGCAAATAGGATCCATCCCTTTTTTCCATCACGACCAATGCACATTGACTTGGATGCCATTGCGAGAACCTGGGTTACACGGACAAAGCTGAAATGGAAAACAAACAGAAAATCCAACACACCACAGGCATACCCACAGCACAATCACATTCACCGACGACGACCTACGGCTTCCAGTTAAAGGCATCTGTCAATGTAGTTGAAGATTGAACCATCATTTCGTGGCTGCTTGCTCAAACCCAACTTCCTCACAATTTTCGCGTGTCATCAATCCGACGGTCATCGTCTCATCGTTCGCTGTTCAGAAGAAGATTAAAAACTATCAGAAGTATAATCGTGATTTATTGTTATAACATTCATTCTTAGACCTTCTGTAATAACCTTATTGTTGGTTATATGTTGGCGTAAGAATAAAGGATACTTGAGTCGCCAATCAGTGTTCTGGTTTTCACGTTGGTTAATACAAACTGTTTCTGAAAGTCTTTGAGGGACAGCGTGAAGTCCATCGTAGCAAGAGCTGGATATTGATAGTTTGTGGACTTAACTTACGCTTGTAGAATAATTGAACAGTTGAAACTTTTGAAAGAATAATAATTTGTGATACTTCACGACTGTAGTTTGTAACATAGCCGATCGTGTCCGTAAAAATGGCATACATTTCTTGTAAACGTCAGTTTATAGAAAGTATTAATTATTATTATTATAGATAAAGAAAGCCTTACAAATCATAAAATGATACGGCTCATACTTTGTTACTCGCCTCTTTCTTTTGGTTTTCTGATTCAACGGCTAGATCTGAGTGGCAGTTGCATATTGTGTAGATGGCCTACATGCTAACCATGTGGGAGGTGGAATCGAAGAGACTGGGGAATGCAGTTCGTGAGTTGGAAGTCGAGGTCACACACGTATGGAGTCTTTATGCAGCTGTCTGAAACCCACATCACTTCACATCTGGATGTTCAAGTCACTGCAACACCACTCTTATAACAAGATGCGAGTCTCCTAGAATGACTGAGGCGACGGGCTACCTAAACTACGATCATACTGAGATCTGGGACGTACAGTGACTGATTAAGACAACTGAAAATGCATGCACCTAGCTGCCGCAGTTTTGAGAATAACGTCAAGTTGTACGAAATAGTGCGCAGCCTAGAAGTGCACCATGGTGTCCTTCACCACAAGCAGAACTGAACCTCTCATCAAAGGTCAGTGATAAAAGTAGTAGAAAACCCCCTTTCCCTTCGGTTTCTCTACCTATACCATTCCTTGCCCGCAGACGCAGCAACCGCTTGATAAGCCAGTAACTTCAACGGGGGATATGCCGTCGTGTGAAAATCATAGGTTTGAGTGTATCCATTCCAGAACTAGACCAGTTCATGAAAACTGTATTGGTTCGAAAAATATCCCACTTGTGGTAGCTCATCTGACAATGTAACTGAAGATTGAACGATCATTTCGTGGCTGTTTGCTCAAACCCAACTTCCTCACAATTTTCGTGTGTCATCAATCCGACAGTGATCGTCCCATCGCTGTTCAGAAGGAAGATTAGAAAACTATCAGAAGTAATATCGTGATTTATTGTTATGTTTTGGGTTTTTGCGTCGGTTAATACTAAGTGTTTCTGAAAATCTTCGAGGGACAGCGTGAGGTCCATCGTAGCAAGAGCTGGACATTGACAGTTTTTGAGTATTGGCTGACATCATCTCCGCATGTTCTACCATTTTGTTACTGTTTTCATCATTAACTCTGTAGCATCTTGTCCTATTTTTTCCTTTCCCTATGTTTTTGTTATGGGTGCGTGCACTGTCGCTATCTCACTTGTCTTCTACCAAATCTTCTAAACCTACCTTCCCTCTGTTCAGTTTGTCTAAATTTTAGACTTAACTCAGCTTTTATCGCTTTTCCTAGAGCATCTGTCTACCTAATCGGAGGACTGCCTGGTTAAACAACATGCCCGTGCCCCATCACCACCACAATGCAAATGATATAAACCAACGTACAAACTGTTTTGCATACAGCGAACCTGGAATCAACTAAAGAACGGGAACTGTTCCGAAGTATCACGAAGCGTGACACAAAAAATCATAAAATTTATAGAAGCCCTCTCAAAAAGTTATTAGACAACGGAAGGATCACCTAGCTAATCTCTTTGATTTTTACCAATTATCTAGCATACCGTCAAAGCTGTCCGACTCTTCTTTACGCTGATGAAAAAGATTTAGAGAGCAATAAAGTGTTCGGAAGACTCGGATAGGCTGCACTTAGACCTAAAGCTTCTGAAAGACTTGGTGTTGCAGAATGGCGTGAATTCCAACTTTAAAGGTGCAACCTAGTGAAATCACGCGACTGTAGACTGCAGAATGCAAGTTACATCCTGTGCAATGGCAGCTTGCCCTGCACAACTTTGCAGCGTAACTCAGATCTAGTACTGACGGAGAAAATGGAAACAAGCGTGAATTATACGGGGGATGTAGCGAGGGTATATGTGGTCATTCACTTTGCACATAGACAGGTTCACGGACTACTGAGCTCTTTCTGAGTTTGTACAAAACATACCTCAGATCACATCTTGAAGTGCACAGTATAATTGAACCCCTAGTATTTAGAGGAGACTGAAACCTTTTAGAAAGAGTTCAAAGAGGGCGAAAAAGAGAGTGATGGGTCTCCGAAACAAACTGTGTGGCAAAGGGCTGAAGAGATTAGGTCTATTCACACTTAGCTACAGTCGGCCTAGGGGGACTTGGTTATTTCCCTTAAGACAACAAGTGAACAGAATCATCCAAACAAAGATATTCTGCTATTAAGTACGCGTGTGCTTCCTCGTGGGAATCCATGAAGGATAGCTTACCACAGGGCGAAGAATCGAGTGTGCTACCACTTCTTTTCACTGAGACTTTGCGTCGGTGGCACAGTGGTTAGGACTCTCGCCGACCATGCACATGGTCCGGGGTTCGAGCCCACGCCGACGCACACCTGATATCTATGGTCGGCCTGCAAAATTTGGGCTACCGATATCCATGCTGAAAATTCCATACTTGTACCAAAAATACGGTGTGGAATCAAGCTGTAAATCAAAAAAAAAATTAAAAAAAATTCCTGGAACTCCTTACCGGCACATGAAGCTACAGCACCGCCTGTGGACAGCTTTAAACGAAGACTGGGCAGCCGTGCAGCGGCACAAGGACTAGGTCCACATGGTCTATCCCCTTACAATCCCACGCACCATTAACGGGTAGACACCTAAACTTATCGTTTCGCTTCTCTTCATTCCCAATTGTCCTACTTTCCTGACTACTGCAACTATTACCTTGCATTTATTATCATTTTTAATATTATATACATATACCTATATCTCAACCTCAAATTCAATTAACTGTCTGTTTTTACGTTTTCTTTATTTTTTCTGTCTTTTAGTCCAAATAACCGACACTAATTATATTTGTTGTTATTATCTCTTTCCTCTTGTCGACGACACTGGAGGACTAAGTGGTGAAAGGATTATGTCCATTCACAGTAACAACATGGTCTTAACACACGCATACTACAAACGACATATAATTAATCCCGGAACCAATCATTTTGGAGTCAACCAAAGCTACAGACGAATTATGCAGAAGTTTACAGGAGATCAGGAACCGGTGACTCTAAACTACAGCAGTCCTAAACGAAACTACTGCGTCGGTGGCACAGTGGTTAGGACTCTCGCCGACCATGCACATGGTCCGGGGTTCGAGCCCTCGCCGACGCACACCTGATATCTATGGTTGGCCTGCGAATTTTGGGCTACCGATATCCACGCTGAAAATTCCACACTTGTACCAAAAATACGGTATGGAATCAAGCTGTAACCATAAAATAAAAAATACCTCTAGCGACCAATCACAATCGTGAGAAGTGCGCAATTTGAAATGCCTATATACAAATAATGCAATATTAAGATATTATTACATAGAGTAATACTCTTTTATATGTTCCAAAAAGCCTCCTAGTTTCTCAAAGAAATCCTTATAGTCAGATTAAACCAATTTTTGTAAATATATTTGTCAAGGTCATCAATTCGTTCATTAGGTCGTTTCATTTTGGGCTTCTATAGTTAAGAGTCACCCAGGAACAGTCACCTCATAATCAAGGAGCAAGAACAAAGAAATCAAATTGGTTTATACTAGAATGTGAAAACGACATTGGATATTGAATTGAGATTTGGTCGCTATAGTATTCATTGTTACACATTTAAATTTGGCGTCAGATACATTATGATCTTTGAAATAAGAGTTTTAGTAACTCTCATACAAATAATTCTATTCTCCGTTATTATCTCGAGTCTGGTAAGGCAAAATTGAAATATTTACCGTGATTTAGGATTATTATGTGCAATCAGAATTTCTAAAATCAAGCTCGATGTAGTAATTTCACATGAAGACTAACTTGAATTTAGGTTTCTTCCGCCTCTTGTCTTCTCATTAGCATTTATCATTGTGGAGATATTTCTCTGCTTCATAGCAACGGTTGGGAGTTTACTTATTCAAAACATCTTTTGTATCCTTTTCAAAGAAAACGACTTTTTGATAGAGATATATCTCTGAATTTTTAAAAATATTATTTTTGTGTTCTGATGAAATTTTAAATGACTGGAGGTTTTATAATAAAAGCTGCATGTTCCCTACCGATATCCACGCTGAAAATTCCATACTTGTACCAAAAATGCAGTGTGGAATCAAGCTGTAATCAAAAATACAATAAAATAAAAGAATAATAATACAAGTGGTAAATTATTTGCAGAAAATGCAAAAATTAAGTGTAAAAAGGGGGAGATTATTTTGAGTGAAACGTGAAAACTATATGTAAATAAGGGACGTAGTGCGCCTTCTGGGAAAACGGGACATTCCTAGACAAAATCCCCTGCTTCAATGCAATACGTCTCCGTTTTTATAGCAACTATGGACTCACTTCTTCCCTTTTTTGGTTGGTTAAGTATCTGTAAGTAGGTGTTTCATAAAGAACAGGAGCATACTGATTCTTTAAAACATATGTAGGGGACTAATATTAGAGTTCACTAACATTCCAAATATAAAAGTAATAATCCAAGTCAGTGGAGTGTTAAACCACAATATATTACCAAAAATACAGTGACGAGTTATAGCAACAAAAAGGATTACTTGGTTATACAGTATAAGTCCTCGGCTACAAATTAATTATATAATCCACAGGCACGTTAACTGTTTGGACTGCGTCTGCTGTAGCTGCTGTGTTCCGGTTGTAGAAATGTCTTCGGTTGAAAGTAGTAGGCTCCTACAATAAATCCGAAGTATACAACACGGTGTGAGTGGAGCAAGTAAGCAGAAGGGACCAGGGAGAAGACGAAGTCACCAACAGCAGAGTGTATTTTTCAATTGTACACGGAAGTTATGTATATTTCAACAAGAAGCGTTTTAAACAAAAATTATGTACAATATGTCGAATTTATACAAGTAACCAAAAAGTGTACAATCACATTGTTACGTACTCAACACATATGTCTGAAGCAATATTGCTTCAGCAGACTGTTGAATGCTTGTACACACCTCTCAACAGATTCAGACTTCAGATTTATTGGTTGAGGATAGAAGGCTTGCAGCCTATGTTAATCCTTTTCTAGCGAATTTCTGTGCTTGTCCAAACTTTTATTGAATGAATGAGTTGAGGTTGCAGACACCACTTCTTCTGGGAGTCTTTCCCAAGAGTGTACGACTCGATGTGGTAACCAGAACTCAACAACAATATGATTTCTTCTGGGCTTTAGAACTCTCCTGCTATGTCCTCTATGGTGTTCCGCCCGGGTGAGAAGAATAAAAAGAATAGGTGAGGTCCGTATTCATTATTTAAAATTTTAAACATTGAAGTTAAATCTCCTCTCTGCCTACGGTATAACAGGGAGAAGAGATTTAAACTGTCTAGTATCTCCTCGTATTGTAAGTTAGTCATGCCAAGAATCATACGTGTTGCCTTCCTTTGAACCCTTTCTAGAATATGTGAGTCCCCTTTAATATAAAGATTGGCTGCCTGGATACAGTTTTCCAGTTTTGACCTCACCAGAGATGTCTATATGGAGGTAAACACGTCTCTAGTGATTCTAGTAAAGGCTCTGAGAATTGCTCATAAGGACCTGAAACTACGTGCAGCCACCGCGCGATAGTGTCCTATAGTTTTTAAGTCGTGGCTAACTATGACACCTAAGTTCAAGTGAGTCTGAACTGACGGAATTGTTATTCCTTCTACTTCGTAGAAGCTCGTGCTTGCTTGTCCAATGCTCATGTTTGCACATTTTGTCACACTGATCAGGAGCATTCATTATATGGACCACTCTGACAATTTGTTGAGGTCCTCTTGCAACGTGGACGTATCACTGTTGCCCTTCAGCTCTCTCCAAATTTTTTAAGTCATCTGCGTATAGGACCATAGGGGAGTCGGCGAGCAGACGTAACTCATTGATATACAGAATAAATAGGAGAGGACCGAGTACCGTGCCTTGTGGCACTCCGCTACGTACTGCTGTCCAAGAGGAGGGTTTCGAGTTGATCCTAACCCTCTGCCTCCTATCTATGAGGAGTTCCCTGAACCAGTTTAACAATCTGCCTTTGATACCAAGACTTTCCAACTTCATGAATAGTCTTTTGTGAGGTACTTTGTCAAAGGTTTTGCTGAAGTCTATGAAGACTACGTCAACGGGTCTTCTGTTGTCCCTTGATTTTACCCAGCTTTCTCTTGCAGTGAGGAGATTTGACAGACATGACAGGTTCCTTCGGAAGCCATGCTGTGCTCTGGATAACAAGCTGGTGTTTTCCAGATATTCCATGATGCTTTTCTTGATAATTCTTTCCAGTGTTTTGATTAAGATGTTGATGAGACTGATAGGCCTGTAATCTGAAGGGCTTTGCCGTGATTCTCCTTTGTGGATGGGGGTTACTATGGCATCTTTCCAGTCACGCGGTAACACTCCATTTAGGAGAGGGAGCTTGGAGAGCATGGTCAAAGTGCCGGTTATATGAGCTGACAGCTCCTTGAGAGGCCTTGGGTGAAGATTATCAAGACCCATTGATTTCCCTGCATCTAGTTTCATTAGGGAGTTGAGAACGATGTCTTGGTCGATGTCAACGGAATTTATCCCATGTTCTTCTGATGCAGCCAGAGCTGATCCTATAGGCACTGATGACTCCTGAGTGAAGAATTTGGAGAAGTAGTCTGCCACCGCCTCTGCTTTTTCTTGATCTTCTTCGATTGTGTCATTGTCAATAGTCAGGTTTAGGACAACATTGGATGTTTTATTCCTGAAGTTCATGTACGAGAAAATTTTCTTAGGTTGTGCTTTTGCATTTTGAGCCATATGTGCTTCGAACTTCATCCTTGATTGGCGGATTTCTACAACAGCTTTATTTCCAGCAGTTTTATATAATTTGCTGGTCTCAGAAGTCTCAAGTGTGGCAAACAGATTCCAACATTTGTGTTTACGTCTGAATAACTTACGAATCTCTCGGTTTATCCAAGGTTGGCAATGTTTCCGACCCTCTGGGACAGACCAAGGGATAAAAGGTTCACTTACTTGGGTGTAAAGTTGTTTAAATTGGTTCCATGAGGCTTCTACTTGGGACTCTGGATTGATGTACCAGTTTACTGAGTTGGTTGCTGAGACGATTGCATTTATATTAGCTTTCCAAACGTTTGGTCGAGCTGGGGTTTTGGCCCTTGCTGCCGTTGCTGTGAACTAGAAAGTGAGTACAGCATGGTCACTTCTTCCTAAAGGAGGAAGATGTTGTATGATATCCGCATCCTCACCGTGAGAGAACTCTAGGTCGAGAGTTGAGGAGGAGTGCTGTGAGTCATAACGCGTGGGCTTATTAATATGCTGGACTAGAACTAGCGATATACTAGATCAAAGGAGTTGACTGAAGATGGAGTCGTAAGGCTCGTCCAGTCAACTGTTGGGGCATTGAAGTCGCTGACTACGAGACTTTGAAATTTCGAATTCCAGGAGCCTAGCTATAGGAAAAGAATTTATAAGATTATATGGCTTATTTGGCTGAACTATGGTCTCGGAGGATGTGGGTATTATCAACACAAATAGGAGCACAAAATGCGATCTAAGTCTGATTGGATACATAATCGTTAAAAGTAAACTTATGACACTTAATTTTATTCATTTGAAATTTATTTCACTCCTAAGTTTATCTTCTTGTCATGGAAGGTGCACTACAAATAATTAATCCACAGGACGATTGGAAGACAAGTACCTAGGTCTAAAAGAACTTTACAAATAATGCAGCCAATGTTGAAAAATAGAAAGCGGGAAATTTTTTCGTTTCAGCATTTAGTTTGTTTAGTCTATGATTGTAAGGTACCTATGTATTACTATTATTATTTCCTTTAATTCCTAGAGGAACATAGGGCTTCAGCCGTGCGTCTCCACTGCGTTCGGTTCTCTGCTAGAGTTTTCACCTGGCTCCACGTCTGCCCGCATGCTTTCATCTCCCCTTCTCAGCATGACCTCCTCCAAGTCACCCCAATGTCAGACGGTCAACTCGCCGCTTCCTATTCTGTCGGGTTCCACTCGGCAATAGCTTGTCTAGTGATGTCACTTGATGGTTTGTTTTCTCAGAGTATGGCCACTCCAACCCACCTCCATTTCTTCCTGCTTATTTTTGCACATTTGGTTCCTGGTTGGTTTGCTCCCAGAGATCCCTCCTTATTGCTGATCTTTTCTAGCCATCTGATCTTGAGTATTGAGCGAAGACAGCTGCTAATGAATGTCTGTAGTTTGTTTGATGTGCTCTTTATGACGTGTCAAGTCTCTGATCCGTATATTGAGTAGCACTGACTGACTTCACATTGGAGTTGAAAATCCGGATCTCATTTTTGATGATGAGTGCCGCCGACCCCACACAGTCTTGAGAGTAATGAAAGTTTGCCTTGCTTTTCCGATCCTATGTAGGCTTCTAATTTCATGTTATGTTGTTTGAAGTTTCAAAACCATGTGGATAGGATGAAAATGTAAATACCCCGCCCCCCGCAATCCCCGTCGTTTCGATTCGATAGGAAAGCAGACGGATCTGACAAGTATTACTGATCATAATGAACTCTGTAGAAATACTTGATGCTTTAAGTAAGTTCCTTTTTTAAATTACTTTTAAATACTAACCACTTCCAGTTTATTCACATAAACTAATCATAGGGAATAAAAAGACGGTTACAGTGAAGAAAATTTTCTTTTTTTTAATACATAATGATAATAATTTGCTTTATTCCAAAACAGTACTTATGATACAGAATGGAATTCTCAGCATTTTACTACAGTATTGCATCCTTTTAGTACATTAACATTAAATAAAATTTTACATAGATTAAGGGTAATCTCAGTTAGTTTTGACAACAACATATTAGCATATCGGTAGCAAAGCCGAAAGTGAGCAGAGTGTTTGAAGGTGTTAGAAAAGTAGATACTAGCTTATTTACTGGCGTAAGCGGTAACAAAAAGGTCGAGTTATACAGAGGGTGAAAGAACGAGTTTGTAAGGAAGAGAGAAACAAATCAGCACATAACAACAAAAAAGAGAAAAGGAAAAGAAAGAAAGAAAGCGTTATACCTATCAATGATATGAGGAGTTGGAAAGACGAGATCCACTTGTTCTACTGACTATTTAATAAGTTATAGGTATCACGCCTAATGCTTTCTTTATCACACAGAACACGAGCTAAGTAGGGTATGGTTGAGTTTTGTACTTGCTAATGCGAGCACATAGTTTTCTACATAGGCTTCTGGTTCTGCCTGATGAGATACAAGGGGAGAGTTGTGAATGAGGGGTTTGGTGGTGTGGGTTAGACAGATAGAACGGATTGAGCCCATTTTTCACATGAGTCCAAGTGCTTGTCGACCAGAATATTAACAAGCTGGTTAAGTGGCACATTGCTTACGCTGCTGACAACCTTTAACATTCTGCGTAATAAGGTGTAGTCTTTCTTCAGTAGCCCTGGAAAAACTAATTGGGAACAATAGAGAATAATAGGCAGGATGCGAGAGTTAACGAATTGTAGGAGTAAGGGTCGGGTTATACCAGAATGTCTTAACTTCTTGATTTAGAAGGTAAGACGGAATACTTTTTTAGAAATCATCAAGATATAAGACGACCAGGATCATCATCATCAGCAGATAGAATGATGCCTAGGTATTTAATTTCCGACTTGGTTTCTATTTCAGTGTCATCTATGTTGCACACCTCATGTGAGTGCTAACCAGTTTGTTTAGGTCAACAGCTAGATAGCTGTACATTCGTGTGTATTTATAATAAATGGGTTGGAAAGTTCCAGAATAATTTTCAGTCAAGTGGCAAATTAATAAAATTACAATTAGGAATTAAAATACCATAATAAAAAAGGGGGGAGGGACGGATAAAACTCAAACAAATTAGCATCATAATTACTGAGAACATTGACATATTGTTCAATTGGGGGTAAGAAATGTAGAAATAACAAAATAGATAGACAGGATGTTCGGATAGAAAATCTAGTGGGATCATAACTAATGCGATGAATATTTGTTTGTGCAATCAGGGACTAAATATGTAGAAATAGTAAAAGGACAAAATAGACACGAAGTTCGGATATGAAAACATGGTAGTGTAAATGGGGTTTAAGAAAAACTTAAAAATAACATGAATAAACAGGAAGTTTTGATAAGAAAGGCAATGGGATAGTCATTATTAAAAGAATCAATTGTTTATGATGGCCATAGCAGAGACACAAGGGTTGGACGTATTTCTTTTGGATACATAGTATGGATTTGAGCTTTTGGATGGCTAGTGCATCGGTTCTGCCCAGATGTCTTAATTTTACCCCCTTTGATAGGTTTGATTGAATCTTGCATATGATTTTGAAAGAGTTTTAAAATCCCTAATTCTAATTTTATTAATTTGACCCTTGACCAGAAATTATTCTGGAACTTTCCCACTCATTTAAATTTTAAATTTTTTTTTTGATTACAGCTTGATTCCACACTGTATTTTCGGTACAAGTATGGAATTTTCAGCGTGGATATCGGTAGCCTAAATTTCGCAGGCCGACCATAGATATCAGGTGTGCGTCGACGTGGGCTCGAACCCAGGACCATGTGCATGGTCGGCGAGAGTCCTAACCACTGTGCCATCGACGCACATTTATTATAAATACACACGAATGTACAGCTATCTAGTTGATGGTGACTTCGTCGAAAAGAAAATTTTCTTCTCTGCAATAGTCTTTTTATTATTCCCTATAATCATAAAATGTTTTGGATTACTTAATATTCAAAGGTGGTCCCTACAAACCGACGCTTTAAAATTAATCTTATGCTCACTAGTGACCAATTATAACAGTGTGAGTTGCCTAGGGTTTTAGTGAGAAGTGCTAACCAGTTGAATCCATCTAGTTGAGTATGAAGACACAAGTCCCAATGGTTGAACAGTCACTTGGGTTTGTCAAGTAATGTAAAGGTTCTTAGTTCGACCCCCAATGAAGTCATGGGTACGTTCTGGTAGGTTAAGAGTAGTGGCAAACTAAGACGAAACAGCTGCCAAGTATTCTGTATTTTGCAGTTAATTGGTTCTCCAGCTGATATCACTTCACTACATGGCTTAAGACTTTATATAACTTAACTCTGAACAAAGAAATTTGAGTTGTTAATCAATATTATTGATTAATTTGAATAAAGCGAGAACAACATTGATTTGTGCAGAATAACATGGTACCATCATTTATTTCGTTGGCTTCTCGTCAGCTGCTTACAGCCTAAATAAATTTTCAGGTTTAAATACAGAAACGTTTTAGCGAACTTGCAAATTTTACATGTTGACAGAAAGTTTCACAACTAGTAAACAGTGCTCAGAAAATTGCGCTTATATAGTTTTTACACAGGCAGTTCAAGTTAAAAAATAATAAATAAATGTATGTATATAATGGTAAGGGATGTGTGTTGGATGCATAGTGACTAATAAGTTAGGTAACAATGTACTGTGTTGAACTCAAATCATAGAAACAAGAGACAAGCAAAATTACAGAATATAAAAGAGGGTGAGCTTAAAGACAAAGATTACGTAATCAGATGAGAGAAAAAAGGCATCCAGTTACCAAGGCAAGGAAAGACTGATTACTGCTTCTTTATGAACACATAAATCTGGTTTCCAGCGTTTGATAGAAATTGCTTCGGTAAACTTGAGGAGAATCGAGCTCCTTTGTCTATTGATAATTTTGAAGGATTTCTCGATTTCCACCTCATGACCCGTGTCGAGGAGATGTCTGGTAGTAGCGCTGCTATAAGAGTTTGTTCCCTTGAGACGTAGGCTTTTCGGCACATGTTCAGAAAATCGAAAAAATTGATTTGTTGAAAATTGATTAATTTTGCCATCTACCTTAACCATCTTATTCTAGGTATTTTTATACATTCACTTGGATGTTTATTTTCGCTATTTTTAATTATTGACCAATGGAGCATTCATCAACTATGGTATATTTTTGGTTTTACAATAGTGATACCACTAGTTATGGAAATTGCCTGCACTATAATTATATACACAAGATGGAAATAATGACAGTGATGTTAAATGATGGTGTCGGCTTTTTATCTCATTTTTTGTTGTTGATATTTTTGGTTTTTATCGATCAAATTCTCCCTTTTCCTCGGGCAACAAAGCATTGTAATGCGTATTTTGGACACATATATATATAAAATAAAATACTTTGTAAAAAATCTCCTTTTGATGCCTTTTCATTACTAGAAGTGTTTTAATTATAGGGTGAGGTTTTCAAGCCCATGGTTAACATTGTCTCTTTATTTGGAGGCTTGTAAACAAAAAGCATTTCCAAACCAGAAGCGAAAATATTCATTCATAAATCTATAAAATACAAAATAATTGAGCAAAGAATATCCTTTTTTGATGAATTCCTCTTCTGGCTTTACAGTTATATATACATATGTTTATATGCACAGAATATTCTAGGATAGTAGTCAACAATTCATAATCTTGAGTATTGAGCGAAGACAGCTGTTAATAAAGGTCTGTATTTTGTTTGAGGTGCTCTTTATGACGCGCAGTGCAAGTTTCTGATCCGTATAGTAGCACTGACTGACTTCACATTGGAGTTGAAAATCCGGATCTCATTTTTGATGCTGAGTGCAGTTAACCTCCACACAGACTTAAGAGTAATGAAGGCTTGTCTTGTTTTTCCGATTCTGGCTTTGATATCCTCGTCAGTTCCGTCTTTAGTTGAAACGATGCTTCCCAGGTAGGTAGTTAGGTGAAGGAGGTTGTCTCTTTTAGTTTCCTCCCATTTATACTGATTGTCGTCTTTTGTTGTTGCTGTTGGTGTTGGCCAGGAATCCTCATCATCTACCTCTGTTTTCTCTATATTCACCTGAAAGCCTACCTTTGATGCTTCTTCTCCCGACTTGTTGCTTTTCCTCACTTGCCTATCTTCCAGTTTGTGGGAAATCAGACACATATGTATCACAACGGTGAAGTCCAGATCCTCCAAGTTGTTTTTGTGTGGGTGGTCCATTTTATGCCTGTTTCCTCATTGCCCACTGTCTGTCGCATTAATCAATCTATTGCAGTCAGGAAATTAATCATTGGCGATATTAGGCACCCAGGTTGTCTTACTCCCGTCTTCACTTCGATGGATTCCGTAAGTTTCCCGTTGTGGATTACTTGTCATGCAGCATTGTCGTACAACTGTTAGATGAGATGTATAATTGTCGGCGGCACCCCGTAGTAGCAAAGTAGTTGCCAAATGATCTCTCGATCGACGCTGTCGAAGGCCTTTTTATTAAAGATGCTCAAATTATAATGAAAATAAAGATATAATAGCAAGTAGAATATCAAATAAGATTAAGGAAATTTCTGCAAAAATCGAGGATCATTCAAACGTAGATTGATAGCCAAGATAAAGGAAATATCTGAACTAGCTTCTTTTGGACACATAAATTAGGCTTCTTAATGTCAGCGTCAGCAGTAGTTAGTAAACGAACTCTTAAGGTGAAGTTCAAATTAGTTGGTGTGTGGTAGACGAACTTGAAAGCCACCTCGTCAACACCAATCTTGTGTTCTGTTCTATCCTTTACTTAACCAACCACGCAGGATGGTGTTCAGAAATCCAACGATAAGCATGCCTAATTGTACGGCCTTTGCAACTACTTGGCACGTTCCACAGAAGCTGTCAAATAGGTAGATACACATAGAATAAGCTCAGAAAGCCAAATCAATTCGAAAAACAACCAATTTCTGACTAACTGGCTGCCTCATTAGATAGCTAAGTAAGGGAACTGACAGTACCACAAATCAGGTTCGCAACTTGCACCTTACAATTTGGAGTGAGACTTTACAATCTTCATAAATGCCACACTATACTACTACTAACCAAATGTGAGTAGCTTAAAGTCAGTCACATAAATTAATATGGTTTTCAAACCAAAATGAAATCATTTAAAAACCGGTTAGTTGTTTCAGCTATCTGGGATCAGTCTCATTAATAACTTCATAAAGTAATTGATAGAAATGTGAAATGAATTCACTACTTCAAGTGGCTGGTAGTATTCAGAATCAAATAAAAGTGTCTGTGGTGAAAATGCGGCACATTATTATTATTATTCTTATTACTGTTCCCTTGGGTTCCTAGTGGAACATAGGGTTTCGACTGCACGTCTCCACTTGCTTCTGTCTTCCTTCTGCTGCACTTTTCACCTGCAGCCATCCATGTTAGTCCATACTGTTCCAACTCCTCTTCACACGATCTCCTCCATGTCACCCTTGCACCGACAACCCACTCGCCACATCCCTTTCGGCCTGGTTCCACTCGACCAATGGCCTGACGTGCGCGCGATGTCAACCAGCGGCCTCTTCAGCGAGTGAGTGTCCAATCCATCTCCACTTTCTCATGCATATTTGTTGGTTGGCGATTGGTTCTTGTTTTGTTTGTTCCCATAGTTTCTTGTTGGTGGTGATCCCTTCCGCCCCGGCCATCTGATCTTCAGTATAGATCCAGTGAAGACAGTTGTTGACAAAGGTCTGCAATGGCCTGTTGGAAATATTCTTTGTGACCCGCCCGCCAAGTTTCTGATCCGTATAGAACAACTGAATGACTTGACGTTTGTATCGAAAATCCGACCGAATTTTGTTGTTGATGCTGGCTGAGTGACGAAGATTTCCAGATTGGTTTCAAGTTGATGAATGTGTTTCTCGCCTTCCCAATTCTCTCTCGATCTGACATACTCGTCCGTTCCGACTGCGCGTAGTTGAGACAATGCTCCCTAGATAAGTGAGTGAATGAAGTAACCTCTTTCAAGTCCCTCCCGTTGATGGTGATTAGTGCTGGATGTTGCTGCTGTTGTTGTTGTGGTTCTTGTTGGTTGGTTATTTTCATAACCCCCGTCTTCCGTATGCTCACCTGGAGTCCTTTCTTCGCCGGGACTTCGCTTTTTCGACCAGTTTGTCGGTTTTCGCTTGTAAGTCTTCGATTTTGTGACAGTGACATCAAACTTAAATCATCCACGCGCGAAATCCAGGTCTTCTAGGTTCTTCACGTCAGTGGTCCAGGATATCCCTGTCTGCTTCTCGTTTCCCACTCACTGTCTGACGCATAATCCAGTCAGTCCACCACAATTAGGAATATCATTGGTGATAATAAGCACCCTGCTGCACATACTCAGCCTGATTTCCTTTGAAAGTTGAAATATTCCTATGACAAATTGATGTTATCATTCAACACAGAGAACAGTTTCATGAAAATTCTCAGTAGAAATAAAGGATGGTATAGGAATTCATCTTCAGATGACATTGGTTAGAGAACCATTGGAAAATCTGGGAGTACTGGACAGCTGTTTCCTCCTATTTTGGGAATGTTCAGCAGTACGCAACCATCACAGGGGGTCGAACCAGGACCTTCTGGTTACAAGGCGACCGAGCTAGGTCGTAGACCATTAAGCCACTGGGCCCCAACTGATCCAATGGCCAGTTCATGAATTCTAACTTCTGCCAATTCACGATGTAGCGCTATCACTAGCCAATGTCATTGGTGGCGAGTATTTATCTTCACACCTGACCTGCTGCACCCTACTGGTCACAACTCGACTTACCTCTTATGACTAACATATAGAGTCAAATAACTGATGTTAAATGGTTGGAGGATATCTGCAAGAAGCCATGCCTTACTTAGGCTTTTACCTGTCAGCACTTATTAACAAGGCTGGTCTGAAACATTGAAGTCACTGGTTTCTATCCTCAGACTCCGAATCCGTATTATCCAGTGTTGTTTTCAGTTAGAGAAATTACCATTGAGCTATTCGTCCTCGTGATTGACTTCCTCTCCAAAGTTTAGCCACTGTTGTACGTCTAGCTTTTCTCTGTTAGTGTAGAGTGAATTCTTTTCGTCAAGTCTGAGTTTTAGTCACCATTCTGAATTGATCTTAGCTGGTCGGAGGTAGTCAGCAGAAAGCCATGAGGAATTAATTATGAGCCCAAACACTTCAGTGGTAACGGTCTTAACTCCCAACAGCACTGGATGATGTGACTTCGAATTTCAGAGGGTAAATCAATTTCTTCAAAAGTTGCGAATACGCCTTGACAATGAGTCCCAGTAACTAAGGCTTCCTAACTATTACCTCCAACCATCTAAAGATTTGATAGTGTGAAATATTCCCATATTATGAATTAAAAGTCAATCTGAACGAAGAATATTCTTTTCAATAATTTCTCTTTGAACAACTTCAATAATGCTCACCCAGTGGTCCATTTCACCTACGAAGGAGAATACAATGACTCTCTACACTTTCTCGACGTCCTACTAACGAAAAGAGAGGATGGTTCCGTCAAAAGAACCATATTTAGAAAGTTAGAGACCAAAGGTCAGTATACACACTTCCTTAGCTGCGTACCGATGAAATACAAACGTAATCTAATCAGGTGCTTAGCACTTACAGCGAGGTCTATTTGTTTCGAAGACTGTGTAGAGAAAGAACTCCAGGTCATCCGAGACATTCTAAGCGAGAACGGATGTCCAGAGAAGTTCATTAAAGCCAAGATAGGTTACAATAGTCGTAAACATGAACTGGCAACGGTGGAGAAAAAGCCTCTGATTTTACGTCTCCAATTCAGAGGAGATACTCCTGCGGAGATTCTATCGCAATGTTTAACCAGGGCGATCAAGAAAACTTTCCACTCTGCACGTCTGTGTCTATCCTTCAGTAGCCGTCCAATGTTCACTCAAAGATATCTTACCTAACCTTAGCTCTTCTTCACATGCATACACCAACCATTTCAACTGTTCGTGTGGTGATTCAAGTTATATGAGGCGCACGATTAGGCAGGTTCGTCAACGGGGTCAAGAACATTTACCAGCTTGGTTCAACAGGCGTGGGGTGGGGGGAATTAAGTGTGTATAAAGCTCGATCCTGTCACACTTGGTCGATACTGGACATCGTATCGATGTCAACACAGCTTTCAGGGTTATATACCGAACTCCGAAGTCGTTATCACGTACAGTTCGCTTATGTCTCCTACACATAGCTGAAGCTGTTGCAATGAGATCGACTAAACCGGAACTTTGTATCCAAAAAGAAAAAACACGTCCAGACGCTGTTCCTACTGTGGCCAAACTTGGACTGATGACTTTTCTTCTCACCAAGAGTGCTCCTTCCCCTTAACCCTCTTGGCTTTTTTCCTTTGCTTATTATTACAAATATTATTATTACAATTATCATAATAATTATTATTATTCTTCGTCATAATTTATGCCCTTCATGCGAAAATCCCCTCAATACCATCGAATTTCTCATTTATACTATCCGGACTTATTATTAGTGATATTATCTCTTTTCTCAATATATGCCTCCACCTGTTTCATTTAACATATTCGTCATTACATTATGAACCATCTGTCATTGCAGTCTTACTATCTCCTATCTAACACAGACCACTTTGTACTAGCCACTCACTCACCTGACACCTTTTATAACCTTGAACTGACTTGCTAATTTTTCCTACCCTACTTTCTTCCAGTATATTATGACTAATCACCACCATTGTCCCCCATTTTACTGAAATATTTTGGTAATCGTTTTCAGCCTAGCACGACGTTTCTCACGCAAATACGACTGTTTGTTTTGATACACCATAACTGCTGATCTGTTATTCTACGTTAAAAAATGTATCCGCCACAAAACTTGCCATTACTGTTATTCTAACGACAACAAATATTGCATATTTTATAATTGTAAGAACCTGGTGACGAGAAATTATTGAAAAGAATATTCTTCGTTCAGATTGACTTTTAATTCATCTAAAGGTAATTCAAAGTGCACCACGACGGTGAATCACCCAGTCCGGTGACCATAATAGAAATGTGATGAAATCTACTCTAAGATAATCATGGCAACAGTTAACCGTTTCACTTTAAAGGTGAACTTTCAGTCATTTTTATTCATATAAAATGGAATATTCTTTAAATTATACTATGTCGAACTTTTATTGATCAATTGCTTACAGGTGGCCATTTTGATTTTCAATAAAATTAACGAAAATATTTTTCATTGTGATTTCTAATCATTACACTATTAAGGAATGGATTACTTTTCAAGTATTGGAAGAAAGAATTCGTCACAAATCAACAAAACAGTTCAAGAACCTTTAAAACAATTAGTGTTCCCTTTATGAATTTAAATAAAGCAATAAGAAGGATGACGTAATTTGTCTGAATCGTGTAATGTTGTTGTATTTGCGCAACACACATTTCGAACAATCTGATCCATCACACACGGACTTGTCATAGGAATACACATGTATGAAATTAATAAAGAGGGGTAAGAGGTGAGAAAATAGACTACTTAGGTCAAGTTAAAAGGACATATTCAAGGTGAAAATAACAATGAAGATGTGGTGATTGACAATTTCTATCTCTGTACTGCTTAAATACTTACTGTTGATTGTTAATATATTTCTTATATGAATGGCATTATAAAATCGCAAAATACAAATTCCTGAATTCCGCCCTCTCTGTGTTTTGGTTGGATTCATGTAATTCGGTCATCTCGAAATACTAATACTACGATTACAATTAATTACTACAAATTGGCGTCGCGATGGAACTAAATAACCTGGGAAAATTCCCTATAAATGGTTCTCCGCGGGAAATTGCTGATCATCTTGAATGCTTCGATGCGTGGTGCATTTCAAAGAATGTTCGGGATGACAAAATACAAGCACATTTCATCACTACTATCGGGCTAGATGCGTATAGCCTAGTGAAGACTCTGTCGTTTCCAGATAAACCAATTTCTCTGCCATATTATAAACTCCGTGAACTTCTGATAGATCACTTCCATATAACTACTTTTGAGACGCGAGTGAGGGCTCAATTCAACAAACTGGTTCGTGCTCCCAACCAGAAGATTCGAGAGTTCATTCTTCAACTTCAAATTCATGCTTCAAAGTGTAACTTTGGAGATCAGCTGCATACTCAACTACGTGATCGTTTAATTGCTGGAATCAATATTCCTAAGTTAGAGAAAGAGTTAATTCAGATTCCTTCTTGTACCTTTCAAACTGCTAAAGATTTATGTATTACATATGAAGATGTCAACAGTGAATACTCTGCTCCCACTACGTCAATATCTGATGTCATGTTGTCCAAAGTCGAAAATACAAGTGGTCATGGAAAGCAATCCAAATTGTCGTCCACAGGTAATAGAATGCAGCCAGAGATCAAAAACATTAAACCGTGTTTTTCCTGTGGAAAGTTACATCTACGAAGCACTTGCCGTTTTCGGGGTGCTAAGTGCCATAAATGTGGTAAAGTTGGACACATCAAGACTGTTTGCAGAAGTTCGAATACTTATGTTACTCAGAATTCTTATAATTCTCCCAATCTGTCTAGCGAAATGGAGTCAATGTGTCTTTCAACTTTTCAAAATACTCAATCTCATCCAATGAAAAACTCCACTACAAGTTCAGCAACTCAAGCATCAACTGTTTTCAAAAATGAGGTAGCTGAGTTACAATGCGAACTGTCGAAAACACGAAAAAAACTGAATGAGATGAGAGAGCAACTGATTAAAATGGAGGAATTGTTGCATATGCATAGACTGCGTCTGTTGAATGCAGAGCATACAAGTACCCGTGAAAGTCCTGCAAAACTTTTCAAATCTCGAATTCTCAAAAAGCACACGACTTCTAATGTACATTATTACAAAGGGAATGACTATAGACCTTCTGTTGGAATTATACTACAAAAAATGGGAAATCGAGTGGTGAAGATATTAGACATCAAAGATCACTCAGTTCATAACAGACATCTGGACAAAGTGACAATAAATGAAGTAGGTCGTTCCAATTATATTATTAATGATTCCGCTAATAATCCTGATTTTGTAGATAATTCAGAAATAAGTCCAGATAATACTGATGAAAACAATATCACAGAATCAGTTAGAAGGTCGCAGCTACTTGCAAGCAAACCGAGACATCGTTATAAATACGCAAGGAGACATTCGACGTGTGGCGGATGTGGTGATTGACAATTTCTATCTCTGTATTGTTTAAATACTTACTGTTGATTGTTAATATATTTCTTATATGAATGGCATTATAAAATCGCAAAATACAAATTCCTGAATTCCGCCCTCTCTGTGTTTTGGTTGGATTCGTGTAATTCGGTCATCTCGAAATACTAATACTACGATTACAAATAATGACAACAGAAGACCACCAAACCAAATAGCAAAGGTAATAGTACATCTACCCTGGCTGGTATAAAAACAAAACTTATCAAGGAAGGTTTAATGTGATGTCGAATTGTTGCTTTCATCGCATAAAGGTGGCTTGAACTTTCTAATTGCCAGCTAGGGCTTCTACAAACTATAGGATACACCCCAAACACGTTTTATAGATAGATAGGTTTAAAAGATATGTGAACATCATTTTATGTCCTGTCTTTATAATATGTTTCGCAATAGAAGAGAGGTCTCCTGTTGTCACCGTTAATAGGTTCTGATGATTCCATTTGTTTCTGGAGCCATTTTGGAATATGCTCTGAAGCCAGCCCTTAATTGCAGAGATCGATGAGTCCTCCCTATGTATGTGTCTCCACACGTACATTCAAATTGGTAAATACAGTGGGATGTGACATCATTTTTCGCATGTTCAAAGGGCGTAGATAAATATAATGGCTTTACATGCTCTATTGTTATGATATTAGCCGCATAAAAAGTCTTTTTAACAGCAGCGTTCAGTCTTTGTCTAGTTATCAAGCTGCTTTAATGCCCTACATAGGGTAGCTTGATGTACATGTCTTTCATAGGGGCGAGTTGGAGAGTGGGTCTTGGTGTTCCACTGACTACTTTATATATCCTGATGAACTTGTCTGGATAACTGTTATCAACCAGAGTTTGTCTCAACTTTCTTTCTTCTTCATCAAGCGTGTCTTCAGTGCATATTCGTTGGATTCTACTGAAGAGGCACCCCGCTGACTAAGACTCTTTTGTACCGAACAAAGTAGGCAGAAACTGTGGTAATTAAGATACTGTCCTGTCCAGGTAGGTTTTCTATAAATAGATCTTTTTATTGACCTATCAAGCCGTCGACTAAGCAATATGTCTATGAAAGATAAACAATTATCTTCCTCTTCTACAGATGTAAGTGATATGCTATTCTGAACTTCATTCATTCAATTTAAAATTGAGGTAGCAGAACAAGGCTTATCACTGATGACTACGATATCATCTACATACCTTCTATAAAGTGGCACATTTTCGATTAAATCCTTCGATAAATTCTTAATGTACGACATATAAATATCTGCTAAAAGGGGTCCTAACGGACTTCCCATAGCAACACCATCAACTTGGCGGAAACAATCGCCTTCAAATGCAAACCTAACATTGTTACTTACTTTACTTTTACTTTACTTCGGCTATCTCCTACGGGAGGATGAGCCGGCTTCATGAACGTCTCGAATCATCGCTGCCCAGGCGCGGCAATTTGTAAGAGAGTTCATGAAGTTTCATGGGAATTTGGTACGAGTGATGTCCCCAGCATCGCTCGGCCTTTTGTTTGAGAGTGCAGCTCTAGCCTTTACACAGCCAAGTGTGACCTACAAGGCAGTAGGAGTGGAGTAAGGAGTCCACTATCCATTGGCAGCCGGTGACCGGAGTTCGGTTCATACGCCTTTTTGAATGGGGCCAGACATCCAGGACATCCAACAAGCCCTTTGTCCATACGTCTGCCGGTGAGCCCCAGTGAGCTTCATACGCCAGTCGTTGGAGGTTTGGAATCAGGGTTTAGCCATCTCCCCTAGACCGTCATCCAATGGACAGTCAACCCGGTGGAGAGCGCCGGGCATCCGCTTTCGCCCTCTCACTTTGGTGAGAAACACCTCCGCCACGTGAAGGCAGTGAGTAGGACTTCCTCAGGAGAAACTATGTAAGACGCCCGGTCATATGGGAGCATTTCAAGAGGTGTGCGGAGGAGTGGCCAACCCGCAGCGCAAGGCACCCACCCCCGACCATCCTGAGGCTTTGGAGGCATTGTTAGTACATAGAAGTAATAAATCCCTTGAGTAAGATATAAGGAACGAGATGAAAAGATTGTTTTGAAAATATACTCACACAAAATGTCAACTGTTTTGATCAAAGGCACATTAGTAAATAACGAGTTTACATCAAAAGAGTACATATTCTTTAGTGGTGACAACAGGAGACCTAGCTCTTCTATTGCGAAACATATTATAAAGACAGGACATAAAATTGATGTTCACACATCTTTTAAACCTATCTATCTATAAAACGTGCTTGGGGTGTATCCTAAAATTTGTAGAAGCCCTAGCTGGCAATTAGAAAGTTCAAGCCACCTCTATGCACTCAAAGCAACAATTCGTCATCACACTAAACCACCTTCCTTGGTAAATTTTGTTTTTATACCAGCCAGGGTAGATGTACTATTACCTCTGCTATTTGGTTTAATGGTCTTCATTGTTATTTTCACCTTGAATATGGAGGCCTTTTAACTTGACCTAAGTAGCCTATTTTCTCACCTGTTACTCCTCTTTATAAATCTCATACATGTGTATTCCTGTGACAAGTCCGTGTGTGATGGATCAGATTGTTCGAAATGTGTGTTGCGCAAATACAACAACATTACACGATTCAGACAAATTACGTCATCTTTCTTATTGCTTTATCTTAATTCAAGAACCATTTGAAACCATAGGAGAAATCAATAGCCATTGTGTCCTAATGCGACGTGGGCTACTGATAAGATTTGTTAGTAGTATATATAGAGAGAAGTTCATCGGAGATAGATTTGATATCAGAGAAAGCGAATGATACAGAGTTGTAGTGATAAATGGGAGACGACGTGAAAGAAACACACAACACGAAGGACAGAAGTAGCATTGTAAAGAAGAAAAGACAGACGAGGCTCGAAGGTAAGGTTTATTAGGATAAATGCATTATAGGTACATAAATTTGATATAAAACATCTTCAATGGTTTATTTGCACATCATTTGCGAATTGGTCGAATATCATCTCACCATATTCGATAGCTTGTTGAATTCTGTACAATGTTTGTAACGTTCTTCTCACAGTTCTCTTCTTCGATCGTTTTTTCTAGCTCCCCGAGATACAAAAATGTAAATAAACATTGCTTTACCAACCAAGTCTTTCGTCTTCTACCTTTACATACAAACTCAGGGAGTTGGAGTGGTACCTTTGTTATGCGATTGTAAAGACTGGCTTTTATTTTATCAATCTTATGGTGCGTACCACCACAAAATGTGTCACAATATAGAACTCCTGATTAACTTTATGACTCTTCTAACTAACTAACTGAATAACTACGCTGGACAATGCTTAAGAAGGCGATGGTGGTGGTGGTGGAGAGTTTTTTGAGTAGTTCTACCTATGTAACTGTCTGCGTCTACAAGAACAGTTGGAATTTATAAATGTACATTTTACGGGTGAGATTTTAGCGACAGAAGAAACTTTCACTTTTGCTAACTACAATAAGTTGGCACGACGTGTCATTTTCAGGAATACGAATGTGAATATTAACACTCATGACACAATTAAAGTGCGTAAAATACCCCCTAACCCCCACCCACACACAGCATAATTCTCTCCCTTATTATTATTTCCTTTAATTTCTAGAGGAACAAAAGGCTTCAGCCGCCCACGTCTCCATTGCGTTCGGTTCTCTGCTAGAGTTGTCAGCTGGCTCCAACTCTGCCCACTTGCTTTCATCTCCTCTTCACACGACCTCCTGCAAGTCACCCTCGCATTGACGACCAACTCGCCGCTTCCCTTTCGGGTTTCACTCGGGGGATTGTCTAGTGAAGTCACTCACTTGATGGTTTCCTCAGAGTATGGTCAATCCATCTCCATTTCTTCCTGCCTATTTTTTGCACAATCGGTTCCTGGTTAATTCGCACATTGCCGGAGATCCCTGTTGTTGATCTTTTCTGGCCGGGTATCTAATCTTGAGCTGAGTATTAAGCGAAGACAACTGTTAATGAAGGTCTGTAGTTTGTTTCAGGTGCTGTTTGTGACGCGCCAAGTCTCTGACTTCACTTTGGAGTCGAAGATCCGGATCTTATTTTTCATGCTGAGTGCTGTAGACCTCCACATAGATTTGGGAGTAATGAAACTTTGTCTTGTTTTCCCGATCCTTGCTTTGATATCCTCGTCAGTTTCATCAACCTGTAGTTGAGACGATGCTTCCCAGGTAGGTGAAGGAGGTTGTTTCTTTCAGGTTCCTCCCATTTATTCTGTTTGTTGTCTATTGCTGTTGGTGTTGGCCAGGAATCTTCATCACCTCTATTTTCTCTATGTTCGCCTGATGTCCTATCTACTCTGGATGCTTCTTCTGCCAGCCCTTTGCTTTTCACTTGCATATCTCCCAGTTTGTGGGAAATCAGACATATACCATCGGCGAAGTCCAGATCCTCCAATTTTTTCCTGAGGGTCCATTTTATGCCTGTTTCCTCCCTGCCCGCCGCTGTCTGTCACATTATTCAATCTACTTCAATCAGGAAAATCGTTGGCGATAGTAGGCAGCCTCGTCTTACTCCCGTCTACACTTCGAATTCTCTCCCTACATATATGTGATTGGTTAACTTTAGAAATTACAGTCTACAGAAAATCATATTTTGATGAATATATGTACAAAACAGGCCGATGAAACTGTGAGTTTTAATTATATGCAGTGTAAAGAGGTAGGGATTAGAATTTCCCTAGATTAGAAACGCTCTTCCACAAAGCGATAACATGACCCCATATCTTCGAGCTTTAAGCATCTTAAAATCCCAACCACCCCACCCACTTGGGATCGAGTCCAGGACGTTCAGGTTATGAGGTCAGCTCGCTGAATATCCTGCCAGTGAGAAGAAATTCAATTACCAGTGAATCTAAACTCCTACCGATTCGCAAGATATAGCTGACATATAAGCTCCATGATACCGCGTTTGTATGGACTACCGAAAATTCACAAGACAGGATTACCCCTCCGTCCGATCTTCGATATGCCGGGTTTTCCCCTATCACGGAGTTGCTCAGTGCCTAGCTGAAATACTGCAACCAGTTAGAAGGCAAGTATCTAAGTTTTCTATTGATGATACGTTTAAATTTATTGATTGCATTAAAGATTTTAATGTCGCAGACGAAGTCATGTTCTCATTAGATGTGACTTCGCTATTTCCTAGTGGACCTGTCATGGAAACTGTTAGCTATTTATGTGATTATATTGATACACATAGTTTGGAAATAGGTTTACTGACAATCCGCCTCAAAGAGCTTTTATTGAGATGTACGTTGAATGTTCAGTTCACCTTCAACAATGAGATCTATAGAAAGCGAGATGGCATTGCCATGGGATCATCACTGGGTCCCTTGTTGGCTGACTGTTTTATGGAATAGCTTGAAAACTTTCATCTTAGTCAAACCATCGGTCACTCTGACATTTAAAAAAGATACGCAGACGACACTTTCGTTATCTGAGATAATAACGTAATTCTTGATGATGTCTTGTTTGCTTTCAAAAACTGCCATCCTTCTTTACAATTCACCATAGAAAAGGAATCTGAACTAAGTATTCCGTTTCTTGATGTGTACCTTAGGAGACGTAATGACGGATCTCTTAAAAGATCCATTCACCGGAAACGTACATGGAACGGACAACTAACTAATTTTTATAGTTGAGTGCCTATCTCCAGGAAAAGGAACCTAATTCATTCTCTGTGCTTTCATATAATAAACATTTGTAATTCTGATTGCGTTGACTGAGAACTTGACTACTTAAAAGCCACGCTTGCAGAAAACGGTTACCCTAACCGATTTATTGACAGCAACATGAAAGATAAGCAGTCTAAACTGGTCACTGACGCAGTTCCAAAGAAAACCTTATTCATGAACTTGGAATTCAAAGGTGATCAAGCTTCAGATATGCTCAAAAATCGTCTCTCTAAAGCAGTTAGTAAACCTTTCTTTGCAGCAAAATTACATATGACGTTCACCAGCCGCAAGTTGTTCTCTATCTGTAAGAGATAAGCTACCCTGTCTGGCCGCCTCCATGTGCATCTATCAGTTCACCTGCTCTTGTTGATCAAGGTACATTGGCCGTAGTCAGAGGACACCACTTTCCACACAGATACGAGAACATATTCCGGCATGGTTTTACAAAGGAGAAAGGAAGTGAATGCGAAGCTCTATTCTGGGACACCTGATCGACTTCTGTCACCTTGTCAACCCTGACCATGATTTCAAGATCATACATAGAATACATGGTAACTTGCTAGCCGCGTTTTCTTCGTTGCAGACTTTTAAAGACAGATGAGGTCTTGGCCATTCATGACTTTAAGTCAGCCAGGCCTTTGTGCACAAAAGAAGTATGTACAATGCCTACTCCTGCCATGGCCGTAGAGGGATAGACATTTATTTATTTTGTTTATTTAGTTATTCTATGTACTTTTACCTTATTACTACGATTATTATTATTATTACTATTCTCACTCTGAATCTTTTCCACTTGTCTCACTTGTCATTCTAAATCCAAAATTATCTTTTTTACAATATTGAATTCTCTCTTATCAAATTTCACACCATGTTATGTAACACTTTATATTTGCCTAATAGTCTTATAATTATGCACCCCTTCCCAACATTTATACGTCCATCTTATGAATTATTCTATATATGACATTCATTTGCTTTGCCACTTGACATTTAACTATGATTATAATCACACACATTTTAGTTTTTTAATTGCTTTTCATACTACTATCATTATTATTTTATGCATTGACACCTATGATTCAACTCCCTCACCGGATATAACTTCTTTAAAAAACCATGTATATCTCCGATTGTATAGCTTGATAATAAATTCGTTGTTGAAAAGAGTCTCTTCGCCGAAGAATATTGTGTCCCCTAATACTACAATGGGAATTATGAAATTACCAGGGACAACCAGTAGTCACCATCATCAGAGAATATTTGTCCCCACACCAGACTTGATGGATTATTGGAGGTCACGAATTGAAGTCAATCGTACCTGTAGTCAGTTCCAATGATCATAAGGTTGATTTTCATGTGTCGATTCTAAAGGATATGGCTGATTTCAAGTTATAGAACCATTAAAACCAGAGAGTATTGGACACCTGTTTCATCCCAGTCTAGCACTCCTCATCAGCACGCACCCATGATTCTATCCATCTGTAGTCGAACCCATTTCTTACATTTCTTATGTTCTGAGTGAGGAATATAAGGTTAAAAATCTTCAAGTCTCATAAGTGGTGATGCCGGTTTTACGAGATAGAGTAGCTAGACTCTTTCCCAGCGTCGTGTCTTTTACGGGCTAGTAAACAAGGTGAGATTTAGAAGTGAGTTTGTGGGCTGGGAACCAAACCCGGACCCTATCTTCGAATCATCGACGCTTTACTGATTAGTCAACGGCCAATTGGACCCATCCAACCCCTCACAGAAATTCCACATTGACAATTAGGTATTTAAACCAGTTATGTTTCTATCCGTTTTAGCATAAAAGTGCCCTGATATAAAGAGACCGTTTTCTATAGGACTCAAGGCATAGTGTATGGTCGACACACTGGAAGACAATATAGTATTACAGAGTGATCACAACAGCTTTATACTTAGACGAAGAATCAACCCGGTTAAGCTATGGACTACTGAGTGCATGAAGTCTAATTACCCTTCAAAGTTCCCACAACAGGTAAGAAAGAATGATGTCACATTCTAGTGTATAAGATTATTTAGGGGCGTATCCTATAATCTCTGGAAACCGTAGTAACTAGGATGTTTAAGCCACCTTTGTATGCGTGTTTGATAAACAATTTGTCATCATACCAAAATATTTTTGTTATTCTCAATCTCTTTTCCGCTCTATTGATCTTCAATGTTATTTTTGACCTATTTACTGTCTCACCATTAAGCGCTCTTTTATTGTTTTAACCAACAGGTAGATCAGTAATATTGTCTAGGAAGATGTAGAAACGTTTGCCACCTAGGGCTTCATCTCAAAAAAAAACACAATTGAATTCAAGTCTATGATCCGCAAGCTCTTATCTTCCTTTGCCGTGCTTACTAACGCGACGTGACGTGACTGTTTCACTGCCAGTTAACCTCCACCGATCTGACTGCTTCAAACTCAATAGCATTTTGTTTGACAGTAATCAGTCAGTTTTTTTATTCCTTCACGTTCCCAGTGGAACATAGGGCTTCAAGCTAGAAGCTTGAAGTTTCTGTAGCAGTGTTTATTTTTACAGGATAGGGTTGCTAGCCTCATGCCCAACCTTTTCATCTTTGCCGGCTTTTATTTCTGGCTTAGCGAGGTAAAGGATTGCGTCCAGTGGCCGGGGATCGAAACTCGGACCATGTGCATGATCGGTGAGCATTCTAACCGCTATGCCACCGACATCAGTCAGTGGTCTAAGCTAAATGGTCTTGTATATGTCCAAAACAAGTTCACTTTTAACAGTTTGAAAAAATTTGGGCATTGCGTATATGATATTCATTATAATAAAGCTGTTTTTGTATTTCCCAATGAATGAAAAACAAAACGAGATTGTTTCTACTGATGTTTCGCTATTTAATGCTAATAGTAACTTTATCAAAGTATTATTAAACCAGAATTTACAAAATCTCAGCATATATATAACAAATAGTTAGGATGGGAAAATAGACTTAGGTCAAGTTAAAAGGACATATTGAAAGTCAAAATAACAATGAAGATCACTAAACCAAATATCAAAGGTAATGGTACATCTGTTACGGTAACAAAACAAAGTTTACTAACTTGATCATTGTTCGTCAGTCTGGGGGCATTTTTCGCTGTCAAGTTGGTCAATTGGTAGAGATAACAAAATCAAGTTTAGATTGTTGGATTTGATCAGTGTGTAAAATTATAAAAGTAGAGTGTGTTTACATAGTGAACTTTCTTATCACATTCGTGTTGATTTCGTCACTTCATGGGGGAGGGAGGTGTTGTAACCAGGTCAGATTCTGTTTTAGTCCATCATTTCTGTTCAGACAATTTGGATTCCACTTGATATGAATTGCTTCTGATATTAGACGTTCTTTGTGGTTTCTGAAGTTTTTCTGGATTATTTCAATATTCTCAAAATCAATTTTGTAGCCTGATTCTATAGCGTGTAGACCATGGCTGGCAGATGATTTTTCAAGTTTTTCTAGTTCAGCTGGATTTCTCGGTGGTTGAAGAGATGCTCAACGGTGTTCATTTCTTCTGATTTTGATTTCGCGAGATGTTTGTCCGATGTTTATCGTATCACACATCTCAAGCATTTTATTTTATAGACACAATTAGATAGAGAATCTTTAATAATACTTTGATAAAGCTGTTAGCAGCAGCATTAAATAGCGAAACGTCATTAAAAACAATATCGTTTTGTTTTTCATTCATTCATTGGGAAATACAAGGAGACCTTTATTATAATAAATGATCTTGTGTTGAATCCCACTAAGCGTCAGACAGTTGACTT
This sequence comes from Trichobilharzia regenti, assembly GCA_944472135.2. NCBI lineage: Eukaryota > Metazoa > Platyhelminthes > Trematoda > Strigeidida > Schistosomatidae > Trichobilharzia > Trichobilharzia regenti. The sequence goes on from OX235266.1 coordinate 58,160,164, forward strand.
CACCTTCAGGTTTAAACGACGTGATCTACACGAACTGGCTCGTACACAAGATGCTTGTAGCATAAAGGTCACCGAAGTAGAAACTAAGTCAAGCATTAAATGACTCAGAATAGTTCTATCCTTTGACCTTTCTTATTAGGTTATCCCATATTTTGTCGATCTCCAAGAAAATTTTCCCTCTAAGCTACTACATTAAGAAGGTAAGTTAAGAAAATCTGGAATCCCTCAACCTCTATTTTTTTTTACAATTTTTTAACTCTTGTATCTTGCCTATTATACTTTACTGCTCCATCTTAGTCATTCTTCGGTTACACCTCAAAAGGGACTGTGTAATATTGTGCAGGATACAGAACACAAGGCTGATGTCAACGAGGTGGCTTTCAGTGTCATTTACCGTATACCAACTAATCTCAACTTCACATTAAGAGTTCGTTTACTAAATATTGCTGACACTGGCCGTTGGGATTCACATTAAAAAGCTGGTTCAGATATTGTCCCCTACCTTCGCCGTCAATCAAGGTTTGAATGACCCTCATTTTTTGTAAACATTTCCTTAATTTCAGTTGATATTCTGTTTGCTATTATATCTTTGTTATTATTATTATTATAATTTAAGCATCTTTAAGGAACTGTAATTCCATTGTGATCTTACTTAACAAATCGATAATATTTAAAAAACCCTAATATTGATATTGACTACTATTCTAGAATATTTTATGTATCATTGATATAAGAATAAAACTTGTGCACTGTGGTAGAGTGTAATTCCATTATGGGTAAATTTTGTTTTGATAAAGTCTCACAGTGTTTGTTATACAGTAATGTTTACTGATGACCATGTTTCGAGCACAATTTATGGCTGCTCATAATCATATCAAGGTAATCACACCTACCTAGATTACTTTTTAGAATTTTAACCCTCTCCCACCATGCTATTGTGTGGTTGTGTGTTAGCGCATGCATTGCAATCGCTGAGCTTTTTTCTAAATTACTTATCTTCTCGGGGTCAACCATTCTTACCTTAGCTAAATTCTTATGCTCTGACAATCTGACTACCCCTGACCTACTAGTTTGACCTATGTAGTTGACCTCAATCACACTCATTGCAGGGTATTTTGTAAGCTATATTATTTTGTCTAATTGGGTCAACTGCGCCCTTTAACCTACAGAGCTTGTCCCTGAGTGAGTTTGTAGGTTTAAATGCCACCCTAATTCCTATTTTATTCAGAATCCTACGTAGTGTCTCAGATGTTCCCTCTTTATATGGTATAACTGTGGATGACTTATATTCTTTCTTATTTATGTTATTATTACTAGTTTCACAATTATTTTTTATTTTGTTTTTGGCCTTTAATGATCTTCCTAATGAATTTTATAGGATAGTTATTCAACACCAACGCTTCTTCTATCTGTTTTAATTCATCATTTAGATCTTTTTTTGTGCTACTTAGTGCCACTGCTCGGTTTGTTAAACATTTAACTAAGCCTGCCTTAACAGTTAAAGGATGAGACGAATTAAAGTCTAAATATCTATTAGAATGCGTTGGTTTTCTATAAACACTAGTGTGCAGTTTACCTTCTTCTATTCTTTTTATCTTACAATCTAACATAGCTAATTCTCCTTGTTCATTTTCTGATTCAAATGTGAATTTTATTCCCTCAACTTGTGAGTTTATATGTGTCAAGAAGCTAGAGATGTGTTCTGTTTTTAACACTGTGAAAGTGTCATCCACATATCTCCAGCATATTTTCGGAGTAGCGTTAAATGTATTGAGGGCACTATTTTCCCAGTTGACCTAATTAGACAGAATAATATAATTTACAAAATACCATGCAATGACTGTGAGTTAGGCCAACTACATAGGTCAAACTAGTAGGTCAGGGGTAGTCAGATTGTCAGAGCATAAGAATTTAGCTAAGGTAAGAATGGTTGACCCGAGAAGATAAGTAATTTAGAAAAAAGCTCAGCAATTGTAATGCATGCGCTAACACACAACCACACAATAGCATGGTGGGAGAGGGTTAAAATTCTAAAAAGTAATCTAGGTAGGTGTGATTACCTTGATATGATTATGAGCAGCCATAAATTGTGCTCGAAATGTGGTCATCAGTAAACATTACTGTATAACACGCTGTGAGACTTTATCAAAACAAAATTTATTTTATGTATATAAACATGCACATATAATAGTAGAGCCAGAAGAGGAGGAAATTACCTAAAAGGATATTCTTTCCTCAATTATTTTGTTTTTTTTATTTTTGTCGTTGTTGCTGAGTAAATTAGATTCAGTATCGTGTTCCGAATGTTGAAAATTCCAGCCTGTATATCATAAGTACCGTTTCGTAATACAGCAAATTATTATTATTATTGTCATTATTACTATTATTCGAGGTTCTGAGCATACTATAACTCCATCTTTTTTTTCGTTTTCTTTGTATGTTGGCGGGTAACACGCACAATTTCACAGTTCCCCAAAAGAAACTGTCGTGAAGTTTCACCTCCTCGGACTGTGTAAACTGTGAGTCAGTAATCGCCTAAGTAGCTAGCCAGAATTCAGGTGCTTTGAAACCAATCTGGCTCTTTGAACTGAGTTCAACTGTATACACCATTGTCAAGGAGGTCAACGTAAAACGATCGAAACCGCAGTCTAGCGGTGCTTAGATCATTTCAACCTGACTGGTTGGCAAACCCTACTGGAGCTGTCTGCTAGCCAAAATTGTAGACAACAGATTTACGTCAGTGTTTACGTCCTGTATCGGGGTCAGGAGTGAAAAAAAGGCAATAACAAAGCTTAACCTTGACGAACTCAACAACCAATCACAACAGACGATTCGGAGATATACGGCTTAACTTTTTAAGAAACGAATACAAAGAGATGACAGAATAACCTCCAGCAAGAAAACAACCAATCAGAAGACGTTGCTTCTCTGCTAACAATAAGGCGAATAACAATGTACATAAAAATCTATAAATATCTATTGATTTTTTCAATAAACGATCTCTGTTCCCTGGCCCTTGTCTTCTATCGTTGCTTTTCTTTCTCCCTCATATTTCTGTTTGTTATCGTACATCGACCCTTTTTTATCTCCTCTTTTATTTTGCTTTGCATACTGCATGGAGTGTGATAACTTGAACTTCTGTTCAAAGTTCTATGTTGAAAGCAATCTTTCAGTCAGTAGGACAACCTTAGGATCCTTCTAGCGTGAGCATTTTCATTAGAAGAAAAGAAAGAAGGATATATGATGATGGCAGGTTTGAGCAGATTTTGAGAATTTTGATGCAATTGTGTTCTCTGGGCAAGCTGGATGGTTTATAGTTGCGAAGCTTTCATGATTCCTCTACTAGGCAGGCAACATCTTCAGCGCGTACACTTCAATTTGAAATGAAGTGAACTTTTAAATTTCCCCACGAGTTTATTAGTCATCTAATAGTGGGTGACCTCGAGTGTGATTGGTTGATTTTGTGTGTTTTCACATCCTGTATTGGTATTGGTGCTGATTGTTTCCTTGACTTGAACTTTGACCTTTTGTGTGTGTGTGTGTGAGATTTCCTTCTTATCTATTGGAAAATTTTTTCTATGTCAATGTGTCTATTGATTGATGATTCACTGGAATGCCAAGCAGCCTTTTAAAAATCCTCTAGCATTCTTGGTGTTTTCTCTGTCTAATATTTGAACGCTGGTTGTCCCAGTCGAATTGATGTCCGTGGTTGTCTGTGTGCAGCGATTGATATGAGTGAGGGAGTGGATGTCATGTATTTTGACGGCTAGTTTATGATCATGGATACGAAGAAGACGAAGTTGGCGTTGTTCACTTTGACCAATGTGGTGTTTTTCGTAGTTGTTACAATTTATTTTGTAGATGATGTTGATTTGATCTTCAGTAATATAGCTTAACCTTGAAAAAATTACCAACCAATCACAGCAGACTTAAGGTGGGCAAATATGATTCGCAGATATATGGCTTCACTTTCTGAGAAGCAACCACAAATTAATAACAGAAAAACCAACACGAAGATGTAGCTTCTCTGCTAACAATAACGCTAATAATAATGCTCATAAAAATCTATTAATAACTCTTGATTTTCTCAATAAACGATCTGTTTGTTGCCTGGCTCTTGTCTCCTGTCGTTACAGGTGTACAAGATCCCATCTGATAATTTTGAGTTTGTGTCGATTTGATTTTGGTTTCAGAATAGATTTCATCGCTAACACTGATCTTCCAGTAAGTCAACCACTGGAAAAACTACACAGTACTAAAGGGCAGCTTTACCTTTACTATGAGACTGTTATGTACTCGTCGCCAAATTATTGTTATGTACTGGTCGAGTATTTAATAGTCCTGACTCAAGAAAGACAGAAATCAGAAGACCACTAGGTTTGCGATGATACTTCTATTTTCCAAACACAAGGAGAATCAAAATATGTCACACAATAGTGTGAGAGCAAAAATATGTATGAATGTCCGAACAAGTGTGTGAGCGAATATCCAAAATGAACAAATCAATAGACAGTCTTAACATGATTGGCTAATTATAATGGAATATCGATCCATATATACATAGCGAAATATATCAGACTGTCAAACAAAACACACATATTATATATAATATAATATAAGGGGAATATACATTGTTAAAGGAGACAGGTTCATCAAAGTGAAATGGTCACAGACTAAGAGAGCAACAGAAAGAGAGGCCACCATACACACATATATATATAGGTACATATCAGAGACTCATCATCCATGTGCAATAATGAAGTTAGAATTAACATATTTTTAAAATTTAGGCAGTGTGGTAGAAAGTAATTCCATATTAGTTTGTTTATTGGATGCATCACACAGTGAGTGAATCAGTATTATTTACCCGACGACACAGTTTCAAACAAAATTTGCTTAGTGTTCACAATCAGGTCATCAGTTATAACCACATGAATTCGAAACTTGAATTTTACAGTTTTCTTTGTTCTCTCTCTCCTATTTGTCGTCGTAGGGGTAGTAGAATTTTCCAGATATCCAGGTGGACAGGTGTTGAATCATTCCTATTACATGTATTCCCTCCCAGTTGATTCGATAAACAAAGGTTCAGTCAGTTATCAATCTCTCCCTCCACCTTGCTGTTACATTGGATTTTAGAACTGCCATCTTCTCCCACTCATCCTATTGTATGGTTATGTGTAACTGCATGTAGCGTAGTGCTATAGCTGAACTATTCTCTAGATTTCTTATCTTATTCTGGTCAACTAACTTAGATTTTGCTAAGTTTTTGTGTTCGGCTTGTCTGACTGCCCCTGTTCTCCTACTTTGACGTATGTATTTGACCTGACAATAATTGCAGGGTATTAGATAAACTAAATTGTTTTGTTTTAAAGGCTCCACAGGATTGATGCTTTAACCGACAAAGCTTGTTTCTAATTGAGTTTGTGGTTGGTTTGAATGCCAGCCACTTTTATTCCTGTCTGTCTTGTTAAGAATTCTCCGCTGTAAGGTGGTTTCTGAGGTTCCTTCCGTGTATGGAATTACTAGTCATGATTTAGATTCCTTGTTGTTGGTGTTGTCTTGTGCACATTTGACTTGCATGCCGTCGTTAATATTATAATTATTATTACCACTATTGCTACTATCATTATTTATTTTATTTTTACATTTCCCTATATATTTCCTGATTGATTTATCCGGGTAATTATTAAGTTTCCATGCTTTTCTTAAATGTATCGCTTCGTGTATTAGATTTTCCTTGGTACTACTTAGTTTTTGTGCAAAGACGTAGGTCAAGTAAATAGAACAGGTGCAGTCAGTCAGACTAAGCAAGCATAAAAAACCAGCAAAATCTAAGTTAGTTGACCAGAATAAGATAAGAAATCTAGAGAATAGTTCAGCTATAGCACTCACTACATGCGGTTACACACAACCATACAATATGACGGTGGGAGAAGATGGCAGTTCTAAAATCCAATGTAACAGCAAGGTGGAGGGAGAGATTGATAACTGACTGAAGCTCTGTTAATCGAATCAACTGAGGAGAATACGTGTAATAGGAATGATTCAACACTGTCCACCTGGATATCTGGAAATTTCTACTACCCCTACGACGACAAATAGGAGAGAGAACAAAGAAAACTATAAAACTCAAGTTCAAAGTCGCGTGATTACAATTGATGACATGATTATGAACGATAAGCAAATTTTGTTCGAAACTGTGCCATCCACTAAATAATACTGTTTTACTCACTGTGTGATGCATCTAATAAACAAACTAATATGGAATGAAGTTAAAAGTCGAATTCCAACCCCGTAGGTAGCTAAAGAGTAACCCTGGAACTCTCTGGAGGGTTTGTTCGCTTTTACTTTTAGTGAGATATTCAATGTTCCATGGTCTTAAATGATTCTTCAACTGATCACGGATCTTGACGATCTTAACCCAGATATCGGGTTTTTACTGATTGTAGTTGCTTTGTTCTGAATAGAAATATATAATATTCATCTCAGTTACTCATGTTATTCACCTGAGTAAGGTCAAATATAATGAACTAATTGAATATCACAACTTTGTTAATAATTGTTATGGTGCGAAAATACTAAACATGTTAGACACATAAATCAATAAGTATTTATCAATAAGGTGACAAAGCGACCAATCATGGCCGACAAGGTCATTGAGTCACGTGAATAATGATACGGATGCCTAGACACACACACATACACACTTCATACTTTTATAATCAATAGGATGCGTGTAAATGATTACATTGCTTAAAACATTTAGTCCCTTTTATAAATTTTGATAGAGTTATTAGAAGACGGAGAATATCTGAAAAAGTATGTGATGTATTTGCGCTATACATTTCGAACAATCTGATAACTCACACATTTACTTGTCAAGTCAATATATATATGGAAAAGTTAAATTAAACAAATTGACAAGAAAAGAGAATTAAGAATAATTAACACGTTTGGTAATCCAATCAAATAAGGATTACCAAGGTAGGTTAAGAGTAATAACAAACTGTTTTTGAATACACAGAGGGGGGGGGACTTAAGTTTATGAATAGCTATAGCCTCAGCGTATTCCAGTAAACGCCCTTGACCGTTTCTATAGATGACCTTAAAGGCTGAGTTAACATCAATCTTATGGTTCACCTCGATTAGATGTTTAGCTATAGACGAAGTTGGTAGTCTGACACCTGCATCTATTGGCTTTTCACAATTCATTTGTTTTTCTAACCATTTTGGAATATGCCCTCTCACCTTCACATGCAAAGCTAAACATCTAATCGAGGTGAACCATAAGATTGATGTTAACTTAGCCTTTGAAGAAATCTATAAAAACAGTCAAGGGCGCTTACTGAAATACGCTGAGCCCCTTTGTGTATTCAAAAACAGTTTGTTATTACTCTTAACCCACCTACCTTGGTAATCCTTTTTTTCCCTTCACGTTCCCCAGTGGAACATAGGGCTTCAAGCTAGTGGCTTGAAGTTTCTGTAGCAGTGTTTATTTTTACAGGATAGGGTTGCTAGCCTCATGCCCAAGATTTTCCTCTTTACCAGCATTATTTCTGGCTTAGCGAGGTAAAGGATTGCGTCCAGTGGCCGGGGATCGAACCTGGATCATGTGCATGGTCGGCGAGCGTCCTAACCACTGTGCCACCGATGCACACACTTATTTGATTGGATTACCAAACGTTGTGTTAATCATTCTTAAATCCTTTTTTGTCACTTTGTTTAATTTAACTTTTCCATATATATTGACTTGACAAGTAAATGTGTGAGGTATCAGATTGTTCGAAATGTATAGCGCAAATACATCATATACCTTTTCAGATAATCTTCGTCTTCTGATAATGCTATCTATCACAATACAATGTTTATTGTGATTTAAGCATCTATTCAACATGATATAACTAAAACAAATAAGGCTTACAGACTGCCACTCAATCTGATGGTCTTAAGATCAGTCCTACTGCTGAATAGTATCAATCTTGAGGAATCATTTGTCGAGTGATCCTATTATGTGTCATTGATTAATATTTCGTTTCTGAACAACGCATAAGTTAGAGACATAACTGAAAACCATCGGAGAGCACTGGATTTCAATTTTGGGTGACTCTAAACTATAGCAACCCAAAACGAAACTACCCAATAGAGATCTTGACAAATCTCTATCGACCAATCAGACGCATCCAAAATCAGAAGTGCGTCATTTGAAAAAGACGTTTATATATATATATATATAATATTTTCTAGTATTCCTTGTGTCTGATTGGCTCTTGAAGGTCTTTTTTGACAGAGTTCGACTTTGGCTATGAGTGAGCCTGTGGTCTAAGCACTACTTACATACAGCACCCATAATTCCGTCTATATAATACGGAGTCATCTAGCCGGTTGCTCAAGGTCAATGATCTACCCACTAGGTAGCTTCGATTTGGGTCACTATAGTTTAGAGTTACCCTATTTTTTTTCCTATTTCGGAATTTTTTCATCAGTGCTCACTTAGAAACACAAACACCAGAGAAAGAATCCAGAACCTTCAGGTTATGAGGCCAAACTTGTTGACCGGTTACCCACTTGGACTGCAGTTCAATTCAACTTTGTCAGTGCTACCGTCTCCAATGACTGCAATCAGCCTCCATGATATGTATCCATATATATATATATATATATATATATATATATATATGGTGGTCTCTGTTTCTGTTTGCTCGCTTAGTCTGTGACCATTTCACTTTGATGAACCTGTCTCCTTTAACAATGTATATTCCCCTTATATTATATATAACATGAGTGTTTTGAAATAATAGAAAAGATTTGTAACTCAGGTGGATGATTTTGAGGTGGTTGTGTTCTCTGAGCTGGATAGTAAATTTGTGAAGCTTTCATCGCCCCACTAGGCAACATCTTCAGCGAATACTTCGATTTCAAATGAAGTGAGCTTTTCGATTTCTCTACGAGTTTATTAATCATCTTCCCCAGTGAGTGACCCTGAATGTGATTGATTGTTTTCATGTGTTTTACACCTTCTAGGTGACTTGTATTGGAACTGATTGTTTCCTCGACTTGAACTTTGACCCCTTTGTGTGTGAAGTTTCTTTCTTATTGGTTGATAAATTTTGTCTATCTCGATGTGTCTATTGATTGATGATTCACTGGAATGCCCCGCTTCTAAAATTTCTCCAGCATTCTTGTTGTTTCCTCTGTCTGATACTTGAACGTTGTTCCAGTCGAAATGATGTCGTACACAAACCAACAAAATCCGTTCACTCAGGTGGCCTTGTGTCAACCAAAAGATAGATTCAACAAGGATAGAAGATAGAACTAACATCATCTACAAAATAAATTGTAACAACTGTAAACGTCCCCTTCATCTTCGTATCCACGAACATAAGCCTGCCCTCAAAAGACATGATTTCCACTCCCTCATATCACTATATATCGACAACCACAGACATCAATTCGACTGGGACAATGTTCAAATATTAGACAGAGGAAACAACAAGAATGCTGGAGAAATTTTAGAAGCGGGGCATTCCAGTGAATCATCAATCAATAGACACATCGAGATAGACAAAATTTATCAACCAATAAGAAAGAAACTTCACACACAAAGGGGTCAAAGTTCAAGTCGAGGAAACAATCAGTTCCAATACAAGTCACCTAGAAGGTGTGAAAACACACGAAAACAACCAATCACGTCCAAGGTAGTTACCAGGAGAGACTATCAATAAACTCGTAGAGAAATCGAAAAGCTCACTTCAATTCAAATTGAAGTATGCCGCCTAGTAGGGCGATGAAAGCTTCGTAAATTAACCATCCAGCTCAGAGAAAATATCACCTCAAAAAAAGTGAAGTGGGTGTTGAGCGTGTTGACCAATTCACTTATTTGGGTGGAAGTTCCATTAGCCAACACCAGCAGGTTGTCCGCTGAAGAAATATCAGCACAGATACAGAAGACTCGTTAGCAATTTTCCAACTCATGCCATCTATGGTATAGTAGACGTGATATCCAGCTGGGTATCAATGAAAAAACGTGTGCACTGCACAGAAGCAAATCGCTTCCGCCTCCTTTATCACATGGATGAGTGAGACATGGTCATTGAAAAAAGGAAGGCATAAAAAGGTCGGCTAGCAAAGCGGTCTTTGATTCTAGGTGCCTGTGTTCTATTTCTTATGTTAGGTGATGTAAGAGGGTGAGTGATTTTGAGGTTAAAAGTTGAATACTAGGTGACGAGGGGAAATCAATCGACAACGTTGTGAAGTTACAGATACTGAAATCGTTAGGACATGTGTTACGCTTGCATCCCTAGCCATCCGCCACCTTCCTTGACAATGGCCAATGTTAGCTGACGTAGGATGGATGGATCAGGTTGGAAAAGAGTTATCTAGTGGCGGTCAAAGCAGAAAATGGCTTCATCAGTCAATCCAAGCCAGCCGACTACGTCGGGAGGTGTAGACTGCTGTCTGGTTAGGGGTACTTGGGATGGTAAGAACCAATGAAGTGAAGGCTGGAGACAACTGGTGATAAGGCTCAAAATAGTTCTCAACGACTGACTGTTCCCTTGCTTTGTGTGGTACATGGAAGGAGAGTGGCAACTCGACCTACTTCACTTTTGTGCAAAGTTCTATTTTGAAGCCAGTCAGTTAAATTAATCCAATTCTCCACAAATCACATAATTTACATATTCTCGAAAATGTCAATAATTCCGAAAAAGCTACTAGAGTATCTTGGTGATAATATCAATGAAGGAATGACACAATGTCTAAAGAATACAGTAAAAAGAGCATTCAACAAGGGGATAGGCCATCTCTTCACAACCACTCCAATTTTATTGAATTGAATTCTTGATTTTCCCGTCGATTGATTGGACCGAAGTGCTCGATCTCAGGTTGGCGTGTCGGCTTCTTGTGCAGATGCTTCGACGATGTCCGGGCATTTAGTTGGTATACAATTGGTGGATGGTGGCTAGCAGTGGAATCCAGGATGCGCATTTCGTCCTATTTGAGACTCGTCATCTGTATGTACCTGCATTTCTCAGTGAGTGATGATGTTCCCACCGATTGTATACTAACTAAATGCCCGGACATCGTCGAAGCATCTGCACAAGAAGCCGACATGTCAACCTGAGACCGAACACTTCGGTCCAATCAATCGACGGGAAAATCAAGAATTCAATTCAATAATTAATATATGACCCGTTGCACAAGAGGTGGCTCTCGTGGCCCAAGTGGTCTAGTGGATAACGCTTTGGCGTTTGAAACTATGGGTACTGGGTTCGAGCCTCGGCGGGAACATCATCACTCACTGAGAAATGCAGGTACATCCAGATGACGAGTCCCAAATAGGACGAAATGCGCTTTATCTTGGATTCCACTGCTAGCCACCATCCACCTATTGTACACTCCAATTTTACTTTCAGGAAATAAAAATAATCTACCAATTTTCGCTTCATCTATGTGCATCTATCATTTTGACTGTTCCCTGAGGAGGCATTTAGATTGAGTGTACAATCAAGCATTTTCATCACCGTATTTCCTAATATCATGCTGTATGGTTAAGTAAGGCACAAACAAGATCTCTTCATAAGTTGGCTCTGTTTTAGCTCATCCTGTAGATGATACTGATCATAGATCTAACTAATCTTCATTTTATGTGAGTGTAGAATTCGGGCATTTGTAGTATAATGAAATTCGATATTTGGATAAGATTGTAATAATAGAAGGCAAGACACGAAAGTCAAGGTATATTTTCAATTGATTATAAACCGCTGTTTATGTACATCCCAGTTTACATTATTTAACCAATCACTGAGCTTAAGATTTCGCCTAACATTATACAACACGAAATAGAATACAATTGGTGGATGGTGGCTAGCAGTGGAATCCAGGATAAAGCGCATTTCGTCCTATTTGGGACTCGTCAGCTGGATGTACCTGCATTTCTCAGTGAGTGATGATGTTCGCACCGAGGCTCGAACCCAGTACCCATAGTTTCAAATGCCAAAGCGTTGAAACAATGGGTAATGGGTTCGAGCTTCGGTGGGACCGTCATCACTCACTGAGAAATGCAGGTACATCCAGCTGACGAGTCCCAAATAGGACGAAACAGCTGTCCAGTACTCCCAGGTTTTCCAGTGGGTCTCTAACTGATGTCAGCTCATGATTAAGTCATCCATAAAATCAAATTTTATCCATAATAGTGGAATTATACTCTACCACATAGTGACTTGTATCTAGCAAATTCCAGTTGATGAATTATATTCACTTAGTAAACACAATTCACATAGAGGTAGGTGTCACTGAACTGATGACAGCTTAAACAAAATGTGTGTCAATTAAAATATGTATGAAGATCTGGTCAGGGATATCCTGAACCGATGTGAAGAACCTAGAAGACCTGAATTTCGCGCGTGGATGATTTATGTTTGATGTCACTGTCACAAAATCGAAAACTTACAAGCGAAAACCGACCGACAAACTGGTCGAAGAAGCAGCCAGCGAAGACAGGACTCCAGGTGAACATAGACAAGACGGAGGTGATGAAAATAACCAACCAACCAACCACAACAACAGCAACATCCAGCGCCAATCACCATCAACGGGAGCGATTTCAAAGAGGTTACTTCATTCACTCATTTATCTAGGGAGGGAGCATTGTCTCAACTACACGCAGTCGGAACCGACTAGGATGTCAAATCGAGCGAGAATCGGGAAGGCGAGAAACACATCATCATCAACCTGAAACCAATTGGAAATCTTCGTTACTCAGCATCAACAACAAAATCCAGTCGGATCTTCAATACAAACGTCAAGTCAGTCAGTTGTTCTATACGGATCAGAAACTTGGCGGGTCGGTCAGAAAGAATATTTCCAACAGGCTATTGCAGACCTTTATCAACAACAACTGTCTTCGCTCTATACTGAAGATCAGATGGCCGGGGCGGAAGGGATCACCACCAACAAGAAACTATGGGAACAAACAAAACAAGAACCAATCGCCAACCAACAAATATGCATGAGAAAGTGGAGATGGATTGGACACTCACTCGCTGAAGAGGCCGCTGGTTGACATCGCGCGCACGTCAGGCCATTGGTCGAGTGGAACCAGGCCGAAAGGGATGTGGCGAGTGGGTTGTCGGTGCAAGGGTGACATGGAGGAGATCGTGTGAAGAGGAGTTGGAACAGTATGGACTAACATGGATGGCTGCAGGTGAAAAGTGCAGCAGAAGGAAGACAGAAGCAAGTGGAGACGTGCAGTTGAAGCCCTATGTTCCACAAGGAACCCAAGGGAACAATAATAATAAATGATAATAATGAAGACCTGGCGAAGTTCAACAATAGCGCCCTACAGGATGCGAATGCTCCTTGAACGACCTTGAGCGTATGTTAATCGTTGGCTAACGGCACCTGTTATTATCATGGCTGAAATATGAAGGCTATTTACCAACTAAAATGCAAACTTCAGTCAGATCATGTTTTTAAGTACTGTTTCGATAATGTGTTAATAGCTCTTTTGGGTTAGGATTAGGTAAGTATTGGGGTTAGGATCAGGGTCATAATAAGGATTAAGGTTAGGGTTAAGGCTAGGGATAGATTTAGAGTTGACGTCATTTATTTTTATTTGTTTTACTAGCCACATTTTCCTGGTAAGTAGTCGTCGATCCTCTTACTGGAGACCATGGTAATTCAACTGAGGGCTTTTGGGGAACATTGCACAACAGGATAAGAGAGATAAACGATTCACAAAAACAGCTCTTCTTCAGTCACCACCTCGGTGAATACATGTACAGAAAGTAGTCCAACTTAGCAACTGATACTGTTTATGATAACTTGGAAGTATTTTTTAAGTCATGTCAGAGAGAGATACCCTGTTTAATGTGTTTTCATGCAACTTTTGTGCGTCGGTGGCACAGTGGTTAGGACTCTCGCCGACCATGCACATGGTCCGGGGTTCGAGACCACGCCGACGCACACCTGATATCTATGGTCGGCCTGCGAATTTTGGGCTACCGATATCCACGCTGAAAATTCCACACTTGTACCAAAAATACAGTGTGGAATCAAGCTGTAATCAAAAATGAAAAATAAATAAATAAAATAATTACGTCATTTTTGGTGCAAAAGTCACTTATTTTTATGATTGGTCGCCTAAGGTCACTCGTGCGTTCGCATCCATTGGGACGCTATTGTTGAACTTCGCCCACCTAATAGGTTGTTATGACCAAAAGAAACACGCAGGGGAACAGGATATCATTGCCGCCAACTGTGTGTATAGTTGACAAAATTTCCTTGAAACGATACGCAGAGTCACGGGACTCTCCAAAGACAGCCAGCAGACGATTATTCTTGGTTGAATCTACATATGGTTCTATTCAATAATAATTATAATATGAAAAACTAGAAATTGTGTCAACGGTGCTATTAGGCAGCTAGCTATCCATTGATATACGCATAGAACTTGTTCACTGTGGTAGAGTATAATTCCATTGTGGGTAAAGCTTATTTTGATAAAGTCTCACATCGTGTTATTCAGTAATATTTACGGCTGACCGTGTTTCCAGCACAACTTATTGCTGCTTACCATCATGTCAAGACCCTACTCACACAACTTTCTAACTTCGTTTATATAAATCCATTATTTTTCATCGCTTGACTTGATTGATAGTAGTATTTTCCATATTTCCGATATTAGTTATTCCTATTGTACGTGTTGGGTGTAGACTGGATGAACAAGGATTCAGTAATCAACCTCTCTCTCCACCTATCTAGATTACTTCTTAGAATTTTAATCCTCTCCCACCACCCCATTGTGTGTTAATGCGTGAAGTGCAATTGCTGAGCTTTTTTCTAAATTGGTTATCTTCTCAGGGTCAACCATTCTTACCTCAGCTAAATTCTTATGCTCTGACAATCTGACTACCCCTGACCTACTAGTTTGACCTATGCAGTTGACTTAACTCACAGTCATTGGAAGGTCTTTTGTAAATTATATTATTTTGTCTTACTGGGTCAGTCTACAGGTCCTTCAACCTACAGAGCTTATCCTACCTGAGTGAGTTTGTAGGTTTGAATTCCACCGTAATTCCCTGCTTCATTAAGAATCTTACGTAGAGCCTCACATGTCCCCTCTCTAGTTATGCTATAACAATGGATGCCCTGTATTCTCTCTTATTTATGTTATCATTAATAGTTTCACCATTATTTTTATTTTGCTTTTAGCCTTTTCTTATCTTCCTAATGAATTTTATAGGATAGTTGGTTATTTGATACCAACGCCTCTTCTCCTTCTACCTGTTTCATTTCATTATTTAGGTCTTTTCTTGTACTACTTGGTGCTACTGCTCGGTTTGCTAGACACATTTAACTAAGCCTGCCTTCGCAGACAGTTGACGGATGAGATGAATTAAAGTCTAAATATTCATTAGTAGAATGCGTTGGATTCTTTTATAGACGCTACTGTGCAGTTTACCTTCTTCTATTCGTTCTACTTTACAATCTAACACCATAGCTAATTCTCCTCGTTCATTTTCTGATTCAAATGTGAATTTTATTCCCTCTACTAGTGAGTTTATGTGTGTGAAGGCGCTAGAGAGATATGTTCTGTTTTTAACACTGTGTGAAAATGTCATCCACATACCTGCACCATATTTTTTAGAGTCAAAGGAATTTTACGAGAATTGTAACATCTAAAATGTAAGTTAAATATTTCAAAAACTTCTCTACACATAATCTCAAAGTGGATCGCCTTATAAACTATTCTCATCTGGATAATTATCGTTGCCTAAAGACCACTAGAAAACTATTTCCTCCTAAGTCTGTCCAGTAATAACATACATATGAAAAACTCTGGAAGACATTGAGCCCAGAACCGCTGAACTCCGGCGCAAACAAATCCCTGGAACACTTGTCTTGTTTCAGTGTGTGTAGCAGATTTTTCTCGCATAATGTCCATCATAAACAGGTTGACGTAAGGGATCTGACTGACAGATTCTAATTGACATGCTGATCGAGGCGAAGTTCAACAATAGCGTCCCAGAAATGCGAACGCTCCAATGGCTTTGAACGCATGCTAGTCGTTGTTGGATAACGGCACTTGTCATTATTATAGCTGAAATATCAACGCTATTCACCAACTAAAAGGCAAATTCCACTCTGATCACGTTTTTAAGTACTGTGTTAATAGCTCGTTAGGGTTGAGGTAAGTATTGGGGTTAGGGTTAGGATCAGGGTCATAATTAACATTATGGTTAGAATTACGGTTCGGATAATTGTTATGATTAGGGTCAGGTATAAGGTTAGGGCAGATTTATAGTTGGTAGGGGGATACGATTAGGGATAAATTTAGAGTTGATGTCATTTATTTTTATTTGTTTTACTAGCCACATTTTCCTGGTAAGTAGTCGTCGATCCTCTTACTGGAGACCATGGTAATTCAACTGAGGGCTTTTGGGGAACATTGCACAACAGGATAAGAGAGATAAACGATTCACAAAAACAGCTCTTCTTCAGTCACCACCTCGGTGAATACATGTACAGAAAGTAGTCCAACTTAGCAACTGATACTGTTTATGATAACTTGGAAGTATTTTTTAAGTCATGTCAGAGAGAGATACCCTGTTTAATGTGTTTTCATGCAACTTTTGTGCGTCGGTGGCACAGTGGTTAGGACTCTCGCCGACCATGCACATGGTCCGGGGTTCGAGACCACGCCGACGCACACCTGATATCTATGGTCGGCCTGCGAATTTTGGGCTACCGATATCCACGCTGAAAATTCCACACTTGTACCAAAAATACAGTGTGGAATCAAGCTGTAATCAAAAATGAAAAATAAATAAATAAAATAATTACGTCATTTTTGGTGCAAAAGTCACTTATTTTTATGATTGGTCGCCTAAGGTCACTCGTGCGTTCGCATCCATTGGGACGCTATTGTTGAACTTCGCCCACCTAATAGGTTGTTATGACCAAAAGAAACACGCAGGGGAACAGGATATCATTGCCGCCAACTGTGTGTATAGTTGACAAAATTTCCTTGAAACGATACGCAGAGTCACGGGACTCTCCAAAGACAGCCAGCAGACGATTATTCTTGGTTGAATCTACATATGGTTCTATTCAATAATAATTATAATATGAAAAACTAGAAATTGTGTCAACGGTGCTATTAGGCAGCTAGCTATCCATTGATATACGCATAGAACTTGTTCACTGTGGTAGAGTATAATTCCATTGTGGGTAAAGCTTATTTTGATAAAGTCTCACATCGTGTTATTCAGTAATATTTACGGCTGACCGTGTTTCCAGCACAACTTATTGCTGCTTACCATCATGTCAAGACCCTACTCACACAACTTTCTAACTTCGTTTATATAAATCCATTATTTTTCATCGCTTGACTTGATTGATAGTAGTATTTTCCATATTTCCGATATTAGTTATTCCTATTGTACGTGTTGGGTGTAGACTGGATGAACAAGGATTCAGTAATCAACCTCTCTCTCCACCTATCTAGATTACTTCTTAGAATTTTAATCCTCTCCCACCACCCCATTGTGTGTTAATGCGTGAAGTGCAATTGCTGAGCTTTTTTCTAAATTGGTTATCTTCTCAGGGTCAACCATTCTTACCTCAGCTAAATTCTTATGCTCTGACAATCTGACTACCCTGACCTACTAGTTTGACCTATGCAGTTGACTTAACTCACAGTCATTGGAAGGTCTTTTGTAAATTATATTATTTTGTCTTACTGGGTCAGTCTACAGGGTCCTTCAACCTACAGAGCTTATCCTACCTGAGTGAGTTTGTAGGTTTGAATTCCACCGTAATTCCCTGCTTCATTAAGAATCTTACGTAGAGCCTCACATGTCCCCTCTCTAGTTATGCTATAACAATGGATGCCCTGTATTCTCTCTTATTTATGTTATCATTAATAGTTTCACCATTATTTTTATTTTGCTTTTAGCCTTTTCTTATCTTCCTAATGAATTTTATAGGATAGTTGGTTATTTGATACCAACGCCTCTTCTCCTTCTACCTGTTTCATTTCATTATTTAGGTCTTTTCTTGTACTACTTGGTGCTACTGCTCGGTTTGCTAGACACATTTAACTAAGCCTGCCTTCGCAGACAGTTGACGGATGAGATGAATTAAAGTCTAAATATTCATTAGTAGAATGCGTTGGATTCTTTTATAGACGCTACTGTGCAGTTTACCTTCTTCTATTCGTTCTACTTTACAATCTAACACCATAGCTAATTCTCCTCGTTCATTTTCTGATTCAAATGTGAATTTTATTCCCTCTACTAGTGAGTTTATGTGTGTGAAGGCGCTAGAGAGATATGTTCTGTTTTTAACACTGTGTGAAAATGTCATCCACATACCTGCACCATATTTTTTAGAGTCAAAGGAATTTTACGAGAATTGTAACATCTAAAATGTAAGTTAAATATTTCAAAAACTTCTCTACACATAATCTCAAAGTGGATCGCCTTATAAACTATTCTCATCTGGATAATTATCGTTGCCTAAAGACCACTAGAAAACTATTTCCTCCTAAGTCTGTCCAGTAATAACATACATATGAAAAACTCTGGAAGACATTGAGCCCAGAACCGCTGAACTCCGGCGCAAACAAATCCCTGGAACACTTGTCTTGTTTCAGTGTGTGTAGCAGATTTTTCTCGCATAATGTCCATCATAAACAGGTTGACGTAAGGGATCTGACTGACAGATTCTAATTGACATGCTGATCGAGGCGAAGTTCAACAATAGCGTCCCAGAAATGCGAACGCTCCAATGGCTTTGAACGCATGCTAGTCGTTGTTGGATAACGGCACTTGTCATTATTATAGCTGAAATATCAACGCTATTCACCAACTAAAAGGCAAATTCCACTCTGATCACGTTTTTAAGTACTGTGTTAATAGCTCGTTAGGGTTGAGGTAAGTATTGGGGTTAGGGTTAGGATCAGGGTCATAATTAACATTATGGTTAGAATTACGGTTCGGATAATTGTTATGATTAGGGTCAGGTATAAGGTTAGGGCAGATTTATAGTTGGTAGGGGGATACGATTAGGGATAAATTTAGAGTTGATGTCATTTATTTTTATTTGTTTTACTAGCCACATTTTCCTGGTAAGTAGTCGTCGATCCTCTTACTGGAGACCATGGTAATTCAACTGAGGGCTTTTGGGGAACATTGCACAACAGGATAAGAGAGATAAACGATTCACAAAAACAGCTCTTCTTCAGTCACCACCTCGGTGAATACATGTACAGAAACTAGTCCAACTTAGCAACTGATACTCCTCATGTTGACTGGGACGTATTTTCAAGTCATGTCAGAGAGATACTCCGTTTAATATGTTTTCATGCATTTTCTTGTGAATATGTGTCATTTTATGTAAAAAAGTCACTTGTTTTCATGATTGGTCAGCTGAAAGTCACTTGTGCATTCGCATCCTTTGGGCGCTCGCTATTGTTGAACTTTGCCCTGATCGAACATGTATATCGCAATAATC
The DNA here is from genome assembly GCA_944472135.2 of Trichobilharzia regenti. Taxonomy (NCBI): domain Eukaryota; kingdom Metazoa; phylum Platyhelminthes; class Trematoda; order Strigeidida; family Schistosomatidae; genus Trichobilharzia; species Trichobilharzia regenti. The sequence continues at coordinate 58,179,679 of OX235266.1, forward strand.
CAACGAGTTACACCGGGTCAAACTTATTCTTCTGCAGATCTTGCTATGTCAGGAATATCGTATAGACAGGGGTTAGACTGGAAGCAGTTACTGTGTTGGAGGTCTGGAGGTGAGATCGTAATGTTGGCATATAGGTAAATAACAGTAGTCAGGTGTTCTCCTCAGATGTGTCTAGCATGCAGCCTCTCTACTCTGGAGTGGGAGGGGTAATAAAAAGCTAACCCCCTAAATTCTGCACTGGGACTTCGGTTGCGGCGGTAAGATTTTAATGCAGACACAACTGCAAAATCCACTTCAAACAGGTCATGAGTGTGACAAGCCTCAACTAGTTGTCCCTTGAGCTCTACAGTCAAGCAACGCTAAAGCTGCTTCCTCTGTTTCAGGCATCCCCCCCCCGCGATGGTGTGAGTAGCCGGGAAGTGACAACTTCTCAAACACTTCCATGAGTACACAAAGACCTCCTGACAGTGATGTAAGCAAAATTATTTTACTTACTATCGCAGAATACATCAAACTAAGACACCATTAAGGTGGAGACAAAGAAAGATCGCTTGCAGTTTAGAAAAGTATTCCACTAGGATACACAGGATTTTGTCGAGTTTTCTGACACTTCCTTCTTGATGCTGTCAGTACATTTTGCGGGATACAAGGTAGGGGACATTTACGCATAAAGCTAAACAGAGTTTACTCTTAATTACTGTGAAACCTAGTGACCAGAGCAGGTATATGAGATGGGAGGAGAAAGTTCCAACTGACAACAATTGGGATTTATTCCAATTCATTCAACTCCTTGATAAAAAGTAACATGACGTCAACTGGACAGTCTTTGTCCCGACCGATAGCTGCTACCCTGACGTGATGGTCGGGCTTGCAAATCGCGATTACCCAACAAGCTGCACTGGCTGGAACCAATGTTCCTGCAGGTCCTACCATACCGGGAAGGTTATTAGGAGAACGAATAGACTAAAAGCAGTTACCGGCATTGTGTAAGAATCTTTCTTACACTATGCTGGGCGTCTGAGGGCGAAGTCGTACTGCTGGGGAACAGGAGTGTAACAGCAGTGAGGTGTTTCCTTGAGATGACCAGCATACCAGCCATGCTGTCTCCCCACTCCGGAGAGAGGGGATTAGAAAAGGTCGACCCGGAAAATTGTACATCCCGACTTACCCCACCTACGGTGGGCCGTAACCGGTGGTTAGTCTACTAATACGGAACCACTCCCAGAAACCAGTTCATACAGCCCGTGTGTGACCGGCTGACCTCAAGCAGTTGTCCCCTGGGCTTTGCGGTCACGCAACACTAACCCTCTTTCTGTTTCAGGTACCCGAAGAATCAATCAATTTCCACAGTGTGGGCAGCCGGTAAGTAACAACCGCCGACACACTTCCAAAAGCACACGAAGCCTTCCTGAGCATTATTCTCCTTTACTCACATCACCTTGCTTCTCTACCACAGACAGGACAGTCCTTGTAGTAGACGATACATTTACTAAAAATCTATAAATACACCCCCGACTTTCGAGTAGAGCATTCTGAATACTGGTTTTCGTGAGGCAAGTAGAGGATTTATTAATGTTTTAAATCACAGTGTTTCATGATTAGTCACTTAACATCGATCCCATCTGACGAAGTGGTTATTCCAGCATGGAACTCCAAGTACTCAACTAGTGATATTTAACAAGACTCGTAATGCGGGGGGGGGGGAGACTAAGTTGTCCACTCATGTGTTGTAGTGTAGCCATTTTAGAAGTATTCAGTCCATCCAGATTCTTCAACTCCTGACTGACTATTTGTCACGCTTCAGAAGAATTAATTCGCTATAGAATAGATTAGGTTTTTGTTTTAGCTAGGATCGTAGGTGAACCGATCACATTTCCACCTTCGAGCAGTTATTAAAACATCGTCACATGTATTATAGCCCATGAATTGTAGTGTTTCTGTCGGTGGTATAAAGCCTACTATCGGCCCAGTTGAATGACTGAGTGGTTTCAACATAGAACTACTCTGCACCGATGTGCAACAGTTCAATTCGCCACACTCCCTCTCCATGTAGCGCACAAACCAAGAGAAGAAAGTAAGTCGAAATGCAAAACAGAAACAGTGATATAAGGCTAGAAGAAAAGTAACATCGAAGAACGATTTAGTTTCATTACGTATTATAAGTCACAAGGAGTGGACGCATCTGTGCTTTCATTGAGATATATCACCAATTGTCTCCATCCTTCATTGGTTTTTACCGTCACGAGGACCCCAACCAGTCAGTCAGGAAGTCTACACATTCCTACGTGACTGGCTTAAACTAACTGTTGTGGATTTCTTCGACTGATAAGGCCATGTTTCCGTTTGACCGCTGCTAGCTCTTCTCCAACCTGACTCTATGTCAGCTAACATTACCCGTCGAGGAAGGCGATGACTAGGTATACATATTACCTGTCTTAACCATCTCAATCGGTGCAGCTTCACAGCCTCGTCGATTGATTTCCCCTCCCTCCTTACGGAGCACTCGATCGATGCTTAACCTGAATATTGCTCACCTTATTATACCACTTTACACGGGAGATAGAACGCAGGCACCTACGATCAAAGACAGCTAGCTAGTTTTTTCATATCTTTCACTCTCAATGGCCATGTCTTACAGCTATAAAGAAAGAGGGAGCGCACTGCTGAGTAGTACACACGCCCTTTGGTTGACAGTTAGCCGGATATCACGTTTATGCCAGAGACGGCGTAAACTGGCATATGCGAAACTAGCCCTCAGTATCCGTGCTGAGATTTCGTCAGAGATCAACCCATTGGGGCTGATAGTATTTCCCAAATAAGTGAAGCGGTCAACGTGCTCTACCACTTCACTCCCTATTTCTAAACTAGGAGTCAGTGTAGTCCAGTCCTGTAACATCATCTTACATTTGGCGGGAGCGAAATGTTGATTGTTCGGCAACCTCTACAGACTAAATAATTTTGAATTCAGGAATTGCTTTCACTATTCATGCTTCAAAACTAATAATAATTCTTATTGATTAACAAATCACCATATGGTTGGTATAATATTAATGTAAAACTGTATATTAGTGTGGTAATTGCTGTCGGGGAATAAACTGTAAATAAAAGCATACTTCGCTCAATTTTTTGGCTTTTCCACAGATATTAAAGACTGTTGAAAGCCCAGTGAAATACGCTAAAGCATTCCTCATATAAGCACGTACTGTGAATAATATCATACCAAATGAACTGATTTTGTGCGACATCAAACATGATTTATGTTTGATGTCACTGTCACAAAATCGAAGACTTATAAGCGAAAACCAACCGAAAAACTGGCCGAAGAAGCAGCCAGCGAAGACAGGACTCCATATGAACATATAAAAGACGGAGGTTATGAAAATAATCAACCAACCACAACAACAACATCCAGCGCCAATCACCATCAACGGGAGCCATTTGAAAGAGGTTACTTCATTCACTCATTTATCTAGGGAGGGAGCATTGTCTCAACTACACGCAGTCGGAACCGACTAGGATGTTAAATCGAGCGAGAATCGGGAAGGCGGGAACACATTCATCAAACTAATACCAATCTGGAAATCTTCGTCACTCAGCATCAACAACAAAATTCGGTCGGATTTCCAATACATACGTCAATTCAGTTGTTCTATACGGATCAGAAACTTGGCGGGTCGGTCAGAAAGAATATTCCTAACAGGCTAACTCAGACCTTCATCAACAACAACTGTCTTCTCTGGCTCTCTACTGAAGATCAGATGGCCGGGCCGGAAAGATTCACCAACAAGAAACTATGGGAACAAACAAACAAAACAAGAGCCAATCGCCAACCAACAAATATGCAGGAGAAAGTGGAGACGACACATTGGACACTCGCTGAGGAGGCCGCTGGTTGACATCGCGCGCGCGTCAGGCCATTGCTCGAGTGGAACCAGGCCGAAAGGGAAGCGGCGAGTGGGACATCAGTCCAAGGGTGACATGGAGGTGATCGTGCGAAGAGGAGTTGAAAGAGTATGGACTAACATGGATGCAAGTGAAAAGTACAGCAGAAGGAAGACAGAAGTGGCAAATGGAGACGTGCAGTTGAAGCCCTATGTTCCACTAGGAACCCAAGGGAACAATAATAATAAATGAACTGACTAACTTCTGGTATAGAACTAAGCACAGAAGTGCAACAATCTCCACATTCCATGCAGGGGACGGGGAGCGAGGGGAATCAAACTCAAAAGACCTTCAAGTGTGAGGATCAGAGAATTTCAACATCGAAAAAAACACTAAGGAGATTACAAAGAATGGATACATCTGAGCCGCTATGGACGATTTCACATATCATCAGTAGAATCAAGTAATTGTTTCGTAGAATCCGGGGAATCCAAACTAGGCAGGTTACACCTCACTCCGTCGCTGGCTCAAACTAACTGTCAGATATATAATGAAAATGTAAGGGACTAAGTGCCGTTTAACCGTATTTCATTGTTTGTGAATCAAGCAACCAGATGCATGTGTTACGTATCCCTAACCATCGACTTTCTCGACAATGGGCAATCTTATCAGATATAGGGTCAGGTTGGAAAAGTGCCAGTGGTTGTCAGACCAAAAAATTGTTTCATCAGTCAATGAAATCCACAACACTTAGTTTAAGCCAGCCACGTAGGAAGGTGTAGACTTCCTGACTGACTGGTTGGGGTCCTCGGGACGGTAAACATCAATGGCTGGAGACAATCGGTGTTATGGCTCAAATTCGTTCTCAGTGGCGCAGAAACATCCACTCCTTGGAACTTATAATACCCAATAAAACTATATTGTTCTTCCATATTACTATTGTTTTTGCTTCCTTTCTCTGTTTTGCATTTCCTTTTACTTTCTCTTGCTTTGTGTGCTACATGGAGTGTGACGACTCGAACTGCTGCACATAGTAGCAAAGTTCTATGTTGAAACCAGTCAGTCAGCCTATCAACTGATTTGAAACTTCAGTCAGGATATTCGAAACTGACAAGCGAATATATACAGCAAAGAAAAGAGCTTTTTTAAGTTTAATTTGTCTTTTCAAGACAATCAACAGTAGTAGTCATCCCTTAGAATAGCTAGAATAATTGATGTGAAACGACATCGGGAGTTAAACTACTACCTTAGTATGCTATGCAATAACCTAGGAATCTATTATTTGCTATCTGATAGTTCAAAACACATTCAGAAACACAGAAGACAAAAAACGTGAATATGTAGACAGAGAAGAGGTGATTGTTTAACTTGGAAAGAAAATGTTTTAATTATTCATTACAAATATTTATGCAGTTACCTATTAGAAAAAAGCCTTAGATGGGACAGAAATTTGCAGTCATTCTAAAATACAGTGGAAACTAAAGCATGACCACGAATTTGCAGCAATCAGTATAGTTTGGCGACTTTATGCTGATTTCTTTGTTTCGATTATAAGAGGACCAACATTGTCTCCAGTTTCCTCATTATGTTTGTTATGGGTTCCATCGCATAAGGGAAACTAAGAAAATAGACGTTTGATATAGGGAACGTACCTTAGATGACCTCCAGCAACGGCAATAAACCTTTTTCTCTGTTATGTTTTCGATATCCACAATATCCACACACTTGGTGATATGTTTTTTAATATCATAATTAACAGGCGCCTTTATTTTTCCAAGACGGAGCATTGCAGTAGTGTATACAGCATAACCAAGGGCACCACTCAATGAGCCGAAAGCAGTTAGTGCTATTATATCCTTGACTGTAAACACTCGAAATAATACTATAAGAGCTCACATGACAGTCGGAAAATACCCCCAAATGACTTAGGGATTGGTACTGAACGTAGCATATCTGGTACGATTTCACAGACTACTGTGTGTAGAATATTCATCTTCGAACAAGACGTTGTAATTTATACGCGCGCCAAGGTCAGGTTTAAGCTTCAATGTCTCATCTTTCTTTCAATCTCAAATATCTTCTTGAAAACCTTGTATGAACCTTATCATCTATTAGTGTTCATATCTTATTGTTTTAGAACGGTGCTAGGTTTTGGTGGAATACAATGCTATCCATCTGCACTCGTACTGAATTTTTATAGAACATGGTAAAAGATATTTCAGCGGGGATGTATGTTTTGCATGGGGATAGCGACGCTTCTTTGAGTTGTAAACTTCATCTCGTCGATCAAAACACTCTACATGAGGAGGTAACAAGCTGTTTGAAGAGGAATCGAGAGGATGGTTAGGTAAATCAAATATAAGTTATGGCATGATAATTTGGTATAAAGCAAGTAAGACAGAGGAAACAGATAGAGAGAAACAGAAATCAAAGAAGATAAAACTTGTGAGGAAAAAACTGCTGAGGAAAAGTGTATTAAAATAATAACAGTATAAAAATACGTGAGGCATTTTTACCGGTACTTTCCCCCGGAATTATCCCCTTCTGTGGTTTTACACGAACGTGTTGTTTCTGTGTTATTGTCTAACTTTCCCTTAAAGCTGATGGCCGATTCAGCGGTTGCAGAGTCGACTGGCAGTGAATTCTACAGTTGGATAACCCTTTGTCTCTGCTCTCCGGTAGGCGATTCTGTTAGGGTGACCTCGATGAAAAATCCCCGATATCTGTGAGTGACGAAAACTAGCTGGTTTCTGTGGCCCATATCTGCAGGCATACATATTTGTCTTGTAGCTAGATCGATTCTCCCCCATTTTCCACGGTCCTCACCTTTTTGCACAGAAACGCGCTGAGTTGGCATTCTAGGTTATCCCAAAGGCTGTTTGCAAAAACGAAAAATGGCAATGGGCCAAAGATGCTACTTGCAATATCTAAGCAGTTGCTCCTCTCAATGTCTAAACCACTCCGTTCACCATCGTAGGAATTTTAGCACCCTCCTGGCAGGTTCTTATACCATATTGTGTTGCACTGCCTATTCCCGCATTGGAGACTTCCCAGAGCATGAATTTGTGAAATTCAGTCGGGGGCTTTGTAAGCGTATGGAAACAATGTTTGTAATGAAATAAACTGGCCCCTGAAGGCTGTTCAGTTTTTCCGAGATTTCAGCAAACTAACAGAGGAAGACTGTTACTAGTCGAAGGCAGATGCGCAAGATTCTGTTGTGGCTCAGATGTTTCGTCACATGATCTTCAAGCGAGCTTCCTATCATCTTGTTGTCAGTAGGGCTGAGAGTTTATTGCTATTGAAATTTTGTCTATTCCGTCCTCTCAAAGTAGCCGACAGGATAATCCTCCCTCAACTTCTCAGCGAGAAGCATTCATCTAATGAGTAACTAAAGTACTTATTGAGTGAACAAGCAGAACTTAAGAGCGTTCCCTGAGAACCACTAATTTGATTCAGTTGCACCTGAGGATTCTTTTGGACGGGGTTTTGTTAGCTTCCCCATGCTCCAAGTTATTCAATGAGGAGTAATTTTCGTGATGTCAAACTGCACCATGAACCGCCAGGGGACAGATACCTCATAGGCATCGTCATCCCAGGGATTCACTGCTAAAGTTTTCATCTGTCTCTAGACTACTTGCTTGATCGCCCCTCTGCGGCCTGACTACTTAAACTATTTATCAAATGCATTTTCATGGTCCATGAATTGATCGAAACCCTTGTGTTTAGTTTATGGTTTCCTGATTACATTTTCCTGGAGTGCTCTCCTTTTCCCTCAAACTTGAGTATTCATTGACTTCGTAGTTCTATATATGGCCTGAAAGTCTGCTTGTAAGATACCATTTTCCGGTTCTAGAGGAGATGCCCACTTCTTGTTTCCATCCAGTGGGCTCCATTTCGGCAGAGTTTCCACAAAAAGTAAGTTAAGCTGCTTGAATGACTGCGAACTCGCTCCTGGTTGGCTTCAACTAGGAATAACAGTTATGATTGTTGCGCGACTGTCTATCCTACTACAACAATTGGCCACACTACCAGCTGATGTTTTAGCCCGACCCACCTAACCTGCTTGCCAGGCTGTTCTTGACACCGCGCCAACTAGTGAAGGCAGACAGAAGGCTTACGGCTGCTGAAAGGTGCATTTATTAGTAGCAATGCGAAGAGGTTATTGAGATACACAGTCAAACTAAAAAGCCACGACTGAGATCTTGTCCCCTGAAAATCATATTAGCCACCATGTTTTTCACTCCCCACAGGTAAACAAATTTATCGTCGACAGTGAAACGGTCATGTTTCAGTCGATTTGACAAACTTCTGTGGTCGCCTAAAGGTGTACAATTATCTTAATGGTGACATCCTTGGTAGTTCTCTTGACAACTCTCTTCACCTCTGGTGCACATGCACCATTGGATAACATTTGGTCCTACAGAGATCCGTAAGCACGAGTAATCACGAACATGTTGTCGTCTACGGACGGAAAGCAGTTGTTATGTACTCATCCAGTAGTTAATAGTCCTGACGAGGAAAGAGGAAAATCAGAAGATCACCTCGTTCACAATGATACTTGTATTTTCCAAATAAGGAAAAAAATGACTGTCACACAGGTGTGTGAGTGAAAGGGTTAGGGTACGAAATGTGTGAACAAGTGTATATAAAAGTGTTCAAAGCAAGAGTATATATGAAATGATTAATATACATAAATCAATAAGGTAGACAGTAGTTTTTTCTTACCATCATTAGGTTCTGATTGGTTGTAATGTCATGTGATAAAAAGGTCATACATTGTTTATCTAGTTAATGGACAGACAAGCATATTGTGGATTATAATGATATATTGACCAATGCACACACAGCAAAACATATCAGACTGTCAAACAAAACAGACATCATGTGACTACATACCACCTCCCCTTTTGAGAAGATTGATGATTAATAGCGTGCTTTCTTGGGGTTTATCTGGAACCGTTCAGTTTGTTGTCGACGTCTGTTGCTTGTCTGCTTGTTGAGTTTGCGGCTTCTGCTTTGTCTGGAGTCGTCTGAGCTGCGCAGTTCTGCTTTTCTGTTTTGTCGGTTGTAGGTAAGTTAAAAGTATCTAAGAGTATATCCAGAGGTAGAGATGACTGTGTACTGGTAGGGATATTTGAGTTTCTTGGACGCAACTGATTGTAGTGACGGGTCCATAAATCATTACCAACTTTCATGTCGTACATAACTCGACCACGTCGTGCTGCGATGGAACCTTTATTCCAAGGTTTATGTCCTGCTCGATAGTCGCGGACATAGATAGCGTCACCAACATCAAATTTTTTCCATTCCGAATTGACGCGTTGGCACGTTTGGGTGTCGGTGGTAACATTGAATTGTGAGTCGTTATAAGTTTGCGTCCGTAAAGAATTTCTGCTGGTGATTTCTTGTTCTGTGTTGACTCATTCGCTGTTGTACCGTACACCATCAAGAATTTTGGGATGATGTCAAATGGTGTCCTCTCTCCCTCTGCTTTGAGTAAAGCTCTCTTCGAAGTGTCGACAAAACGTTCGGCTTGGCTGCTTGATTGAGGATGATACGGTGGTGTGAACATATGCTCGATAGTATTTTGACAACAGAACTGATGAGAGGTAAACTGCAAACATTGTCTGTAACTGTGGTTTCTGGGAGACCATGATGGGAGAATATGTCAGTGAGAGCCTTGAGAGTCTGGGACTTTGTTGGCGAAACCACTGGTACAACTTCTGGCCATTTCGAAAAATCGTCTACCAACACCAGATAATATGCTCCATTTATAGGACCAGAAAGGTTAATTTGAATTTAGGGCCTAGGATGGTCCGAATTTCCGCTGCGATGTCACCTTTGAATTCTAGGTTCATGAAGAGAGTCTTCTTAGGAACCGTTGTGATATTTGACACCGGAGGCTTCTCCTTCATGTTTTTGTTGATGAATCTTGGTGGATACCCATTCTCTAGTAGGGTTTCACTCAATAAATTTAATTCTTTCTCTACCGTGTCTTCCGAGCAGATTTTTCTAATCCTTGAGCACAATCACGTACCGAGTTTCTCTTTCGGATCAGTGGAACAAAGAGAAACCGGTAGGTACATTGTGCTCAAGGATTAGAAAAATCTGCTCGGAAGACACGGTAGAGAAAGAATTAAATTTATTGAGTGAAACCCTACTAGAGAATGGGTATCCACCAAGATTCATCAACAAAAACATGAAGGAGAAGCCTCCGGTGTCAAATATCACAACGGTTCCTAAGAAGACTCTCTTCATGAACCTAGAATTCAAAGGTGACGTCGCAGCGGAAATTCTCAGAAACCTCCTTTCAAAAAGTATGAAGAATGCATTCTCAACAGCCGCTCTACGTGTAACATTCTCCTGCAGACAGTTAATCTAGTCTAACGTTAAGGACAAGATACCGCTGTTGGCCACTTCAATGTGTATTTATCAATTCACTTGCTCGTGTGGAGCAAAGTATATCGGCCGTACGCATCGTCAAGTCCACAAACATTTCCTGGAATATTGCCCAGCTTGGTTAGCCAGAGGAGAAAAGAAGAATAGCAACAGCTCGATCCTCGGACACCTTGTCATTTCCGGACATCAAGCACCCCCACATGAATGCTTCGCGGTGGTACACAGAGTCCCTCAATATCGTACAAAAGGACTTCGGATACGACATCTGTACATAGCTGAGGCATTAGCTATTCGAGACATAAAACCGGACCTATGCATACAAAAACGATACATACATTCTCTGGCCCTACCATGGCCAGAGTAAATTTCCTACTATAATTTTGCTCCTCGCTTTTAATATGTAAGTTCACTACTATCATTATTACTGTTATTATTACTTTTACTATTATTACTACTCCCACCAACAACATTTTATTACCACTCTATTACTGTTTATTAATAACACTGCTTTTTCACACAGATCTTATACAAAACTAATTTATAGCCTTTCCACTAGTTCCTGTCCATTCTACACTAGCTTATTGATTAGTCATTATCTCACACTTATTAGGTCATCCCGAATTCTGCCTCCTTTCTAACTTACAATTAGTCATCCCTTCCTACACCTCCGATTATGTAGTAGAATTTTCAAGGACAAAGTTTACCAGTATCTGATTGTTCAAAAAAACATTTCTGTGTTAATTATAATTACGATTGTACAGCTCATGAAAATGAATCGTCGGAAAGAAAAGTTTCTTTGCTGTTTGTGCCTTTTTCTTATGACTCAATGTTGGAATATTTCGTACTTTGGAGTTCACTAATTAGTTCGAGGCGCCCACCACAGGCGCTGACATGAGTCTGGGAAGTATTTGTGATAGGTGGTCTGCCAATATTATTCCAAGTTTCTGTGATATAACAGTAATATCAGAGGCGGTATCTAGCTGCAGACGTGCATCATGACCATTCATCTGAAGATAAAGATATTTCCGCATACCTGGTGTTGTGACTTGACAGCTTGAGAATAGACTTTTTGGGGATTTAGGACCAACAGTTGGTCGAGCTTTCGCTGGATAGCTTTTATACGGCTGTAGATATTTGATCAGCTGATGTCTACGGTCTATAATTATTGAAAAAACCTATATATCTTATACTTATTTAAGGATCTCTGAAAATAATGGTCAAGCGATAACTGAATTTTCATGAAGTTATCACCTCTTCGGGACATTGTTTTCATTCTTGACACTCCTGCGAAGTTCTTAGATATGGGATGAATTCATTGAATTCAGTAAACAAATCCTCTGGTATATCATTTCTATCCTGAGATGTACACATGAATTCATAAAACGTTCCTGGAAATTGCGAACTTAACCAAACAGCCAAATGACGTTTGAAATTACCTCAACTGGAATGGCAAACTGGCCAATCACAAGCGAGTAAATCACTTGTTTATCTCACTCGCGGGCACACGAAATTATGGCGTCGACAGGTTTGTAAGAGCTATTACGGCTTAGAGTAGACCTCAACCCTAAACACCCTTACAAACTTCTTCACCGTTTTACGACCTTAGCTCTACGCTACTCAACGTGCAAATACTGACGAACTGTATCGAGGTAAAAAGACTTGATATGACAAGAGTATCTGAGACAATTATATTTTATTCAACGAAATATGAGATTCAATAAATAAAGAGGTCGCACAACTTATCTGCAGACGTTGCTGGAGGTAGGTTCGGAGAGTGTGCAGAATGAGAGCACAACGAGAGAGCGAACCAATGAACGTACTGAAGAGTCACAACTCAAAAGATAAAAGTGTGTCAAAGATGGGTGAGCGAGTTTAAACAAAGTTCAAGGGTACAATGTGCACTACAGACTGTCTTCCTACTGTTAGTTATGGTCTACCAGACGTTCAAGAGGCGTGACTAATTGGTGTAGCAGAATTTCACATAAATCGATGATAGTTATGTAGGATGGTTATGTTACAGTTACAGTGCACCCATTACTTACTTAGAGGCTGCTTCCTTTTTCAAGATTACAACAACAATAATGTCCCAGTTGTGTGTGAGCACGAGTGACCTTCAGCCAACTAACCATAAAATTGAGTTTTTGCTCAGAAAATGATCCATATTGACAAGAAAATGCTTGATAACACACCAAACAGGTTATCTCTCTGTAACATGGCTTAAAAATACGTCCTAGTTATAATGAGGAGTATCAGTTTCTAAGTTAGACTAGTTTCTGAACATATATTCACCGAGATGACTACAGATAAACTATTTTTGTGAATCGTTCATCTCCCTCATCCTGATGTGCAGTCTTCCACAAAAGCCCTCGGTTGAATTACTATGGTTTGTGGTAAGAGAGCCGATGACAACTTACCAGGAAAATGTGGATAATAAAAAATAAGATAAATGACATAAAGTATAAATGTCAGCCTCGTCTCGTAAACCGTTAATGCCCAGCTCTTGCTACGCTCGGGCTCACGCTGTCGCTTGAAGTTTCTCAGAAACGCTTAGTAATAACGGACGCAAAAACCAAAACACCGATTGGCCGCTTGGGAATTCTTTATTGTAACACCAACATATAAAAAATATTTCTACTAAGGTCTGTGAACAAATATTACAATAATAAATCACAAGATTACTTCTGACGGTTTGCTACTGACTTCTTTCTGAACAGCGACCGATGAGACGATAACTGTCGTATTGATGCCTCCGCGAAAATTGGGGAAGTTGGTTTTGAGCAAACAACCATGAATTGATCGTTCAATCTTCAACTACAGTGACAATAAATCTATCTGCAATCGTAACCACAAGCTTAATCCTGACCCTAACAATAATCCTAACCCGAATCATAACCGTAATTATAACCCTAATGCTAATTATAACCCTGATCCTAACCCTAAGCTGGTGAATAGCATTGGTATTTCAGCTAAGATAATGACAGGTGTCGTTAACCAACGTTTAGTATCCGTTCAAGGTCATTGGAGCATTCGCACTCCTGGGGAGCTATTGCTGAACTTCGCCGTATCCCTTTCCAAGACGAAATTTGGTTCAGGGACGATGAGACATGTGTTCTCTCTTGGTATTTTAGATAATGCTATGCCGTTTACTAAGTTGGATATCAGGAAAACCCTTCTTAATATCCATTGTAGCTGCTTTGGTCACCACTGTATAAGAGTGTCAGGGGAGGTCAAGTTAGCTGATGATTAGTATTATTATCAGACCCGCGAATCAACGGTGGACAGTAGACGTAGCAATCACTTATTTCAAAGATTTTCCACTTGACAAGGAGTTTGTAACCACACTGAAAAACAGTGAAGTTTATCCCACTAAGCAGAATCAATTTTCGAAGGAGTAATTTTACAAGTATCTTCACATTTCTGAGCTCCATCATGATCACAGTCGAGCACTGAAAAGCAATTAAGCTAACAGCAGCATTTCTTATGTATCTGTATGATATAAAAGAGCTGTGAACAACAAACACATACTTACAGTCGTTACATGTGTGTGCACATTCACTGACAGTGGATGTTAGGAGTTAATTGGAAATAGGCTTCAGTGTCTAGAAGTTGTGGTTTGTTAGCACATATCAACATAATATATATGTCTATAATCATTGGGGGGGGGGGGGAATTCACGCTTTCTTCATTAGCTTCGAACTTGTATCTCTTGAGTTCGAGGTCAGATATGCAGTGCTGCTAACGTTTTGTAATCATAACCATTCGTTTTAATGCTAAGGTGTCCACTTAAGTTGATTACGCTGTGATAGCTGATTTAGTTTTCGAATTATACACTTAGAAAACAAACTGAGTCAGTCAAGTTTACGGTGAAACACACAGCAGTATTTGGATTTACGATCTTCATTTAACATATTATAACGAAATCATAAATGCTGTGGCTAAGGTCTTTCTTACTCACTATAACAACATCAGAGTGTGTTATGTTCTTAGATTTGAGTTACTGCAGTTAATGTTTGTGCTTACACACACACACACACACACACACACACACACACTGTGTTATATGTCCCAATTTTTGGCTGGTGTAAAATAATTATAAAATAATAGACCCCAATGTAGCATTGGGAACATAATATTCAGCGAAGAAACTCATCTCAACAACGAATTTATTTCAGGATTTCATCATGAGCTGACATTAGTTAGAGAACCATTGGAAAACCTGGGAGTACTGGACAGTTGTTTCGTCCTAGATTGGGACTCTTCATCAGTACGCATCCACCGGGATTCGAACCCAGGACCTTCTGGTTACAAGGCGAGCTCGTATACCATTGAGCCACTGGGACCCGATCCAATGGTTCTTGAATTCTAACTTCTGCCAATTCATGTACTTTTGTCATCAAGACTAGGTAACATTTTGGATTTGTGATCACTTTTGTTCATCAAGGCGAATCCAGATCCCTTATCAGGTTTCGTAATTGTTATATATATTACGGCTTTCCCATAGCTCTTTCAAGTTCAAGAGTTCAATTGATGGTAAAAACCCGTAGATCTTTTTTCTGATGAATCCCAATGAATATCTAACAAAGAAAGAGCTATGGGAAAGCCGTAATATATATAACAATTACGAAACCTGATAAGGGATCTGGATTCGCCTTGATGAACAAAAGTGACTACAAATCCAAAATGTTACCTAGTCTTGATGACAAAAGTACATGAATTGGCAGAAGTTAGAATTCAAGGACCATTGGATCGGGTCCCAGTGGCTCAATGGTATACGAGCTCGCCTTGTAACCAGAAGGTCCTGGGTTCGAATCCCGGTGGATGCGTACTGATGAAGAGTCCCAATCTAGGACGAAACAACTGTCCAGTACTCCCAGGTTTTCCAATGGTTCTCTAACTAATGTCAGTTCATGATGAAATCCTGAAACCAATCTAATCCCTACAAACCAACACTTAAAACGAATTTATTATCAAGCTGTACAATCGTATGCATGTATATGGTTTTTCTCAAGAAATTATATCGGGTGTGGGAATTAGATTAAACGTGTGAATACATGAAATAATAATAGTAGTAGTATGAAATGCAATTAAAATATTTGTGATTATAATCATAGTTAAATGTCATATATAGAATAATACATAAGGTGTATAGATGTTGGAAACGGGTACATAATTATAGGATTAGCAGACGAATATAAAATGTTACATAAAATGGTGTGAAATTTGATAAGATAGACGTACATAGAACGGACAACTAACAAATTTTTGTAGTCGGATGCCTATTTTCAAGAAAAGGAACCTAATTCATTCACTTTGCCTTAGGATAAGGAAAATTTGTAGTTCTGATTGTGTTGACTCAGAACTCGACTTCTTAAAAGCCACACTCGCAGAAAACGGTTACCTTAACCGATTTATTGACAGAAACATGAAAGATAAGCAGTCTAAACTAGTCACCGACTCAGTTCCAAAGAAAACATTATTCATGAACTCGGAATTCAAAGGTGATCAAGCTTCAGATATGCTTGAAAATCGTCTCTCTAAAGCAGTCAGTAAGACGTCTTTTCCAGCAAAATTACATATGACGTTCACTAGACGCAAGTTGTTTTCTACTTCTGTAAAAGATAAGCTACCCCGTCTGGCGGCCTGCATGTGCCTCCATCGGTTCACATGCTCTTGTGGAGCAAAATACATTCTCCGTAGTCAGATGACGCCACCTTCCACACAGATACGAAAACATAATATTCCAGCTGCATGGTGTTACAAGGAGAAAGGAAGTGTATGCGAAGCTGTATTCTGGAACACCTGATCGACTTCTGTCACTCTGTCAACTCTGACCATGATTTTAAGATCATATATAGAATCCATGTTAATTTGCTGGCCGCGTTTTCTTCGTTACGGACTTCGGAAGACAGCTGAGGCCTTGACCATTCATGACTATAAGCCAGCCAGAACTTTGTGTACAATAGAAGTATGTACAATGCCTACTTCTGCTTTGGCCGTAGAGGGATAGACATTTATTTATTTATTTTGTTTACTTAGTTATTCTATGTACCTTTCCCTTATTACTACGATTATTATTATACACCTTATGTATTATTTTATATATGACATTAATTATTTTGCAGCTTGACATTAAACGATGATTATAATCATAAATATTTTAATTGCAATTCATACGATTATTATTTCTTGTATTCACACCTTTGATCTAATTCCTTTACTTGATACAATTTCTTAAAAAGCATACACACATATGACTGTACAGCTTGATAATAAATTCGTTGTTGAAAAGAGTCTGTTCAATGAATACTCTGTTCTTAAAATAACTATATTTTACAACGTAAAACAGACTGAGTGCAGAGTAGTTCATGTTGTAAGCAGCTGCCTGCTGAGGCAGTAGGTTTCGCTACAACTTGATTGGACGCACCTTTGACGCCCAACATTAAATATGCCAACCAAATTAGTCATTTGTAGAGTGTATACTGTATATACGATCTGTGCTCTACCATACAACAGACTAGTCTTATCTGCCATGAGATCATGAGAGCAGAAGGTGTCTGAGAGGAGAACAGTGATGTTCAGTCTTCAGTCTAGTCGCCTATTTCATTCAGTATCCGAGGTGGGGAAATCAATTGACGAGGTTGTGAAATTACATCGACTGAGATGGTTAGGACACATGTGTTACGAAAGAATGTCTAGACATCGCCTTCCACGACCGATGGGCAATGTTAGCTGACATAGGGTAAGGTTGGAAAAAAAGCTAGTTAGTGGCGGTCAAACGAAAACATGTCTTCATCAGTCAATGAAATCCACAATAGTTAGTTTAAGCCAGTCAGTCATGTAGGAAGGTGTAGACTTCCTGACTGGTTGGGGTGTGTCGGGGGGTGGGGGAGTGTGGCGACTTGAACTGCTGTGCACATCGGTGCAAAGTAGTTCTATGTTGAAAACAAACAGACAGACAGACAGACCAGTCAATAAATAAAACCACTTGAGACAAGGAAAAAAAGAGGCCAATTATATTTTCTTCAACGTTTTATTCACACTTAACAGAATCAAAGTGAGTAGTAGTTATTTTTAAGTAATTTATGTGCATAAATAATATCAATAGAAAATGCATTTGTTTGTTTAAATGCTTTGAGAGAGGGAGAGAGGCTAAGAGACAGGGATTGTGTACTCACTCATTCTAAGTATCATAATGAATAGATTGAATATATTGTGAATATTATATCATTCCATGATCGGGGGGGGGGTTGCATTCCTTTTCTTTTTCTCTGATCTTAATGTTGATTGCAGAACACCTTTTTGCTTAGTTATACAAAGTGGGAAGTAAGCAGGAGACGTATGCGATTCTCAGGTAAAAGCAAGCACTGATATCAAGCAACAAAATAGGAGGGGAAGGAAGGAAGAAGAAACGAAGGATTTGACAGGGTTTACAATTTATGAGTGAGCGCGGAAATTATGAATGACCATCCTAAAATCATAACAATAACAACAATAATAATGATAAACAAACAAGCAAAACTCTTAACTAGGAATTGCACATTCAAATGGACATAGGCAAAAAATCAAATCACTTCGATACAATTGGAAATGATTCGGTGGATTAGAGATAACATAACGACTAGCGCCTTCAAGAAGAAACTTTTGATGAGTCGTTAGTGGTGATGATGATGAATAGGATGATGGCGTAGTTTTCTTTGTTGAAATATCTCGAGATTTTTGTTGTTTATTCTGTTCATCGTCTTGTAGCTTCTGCTGTTGTCGTTGTTGTTGTTGATCAGTTATTTCTTCGGGTGAATACTCTTCAACACTAAGCGATTTTCGATTGGCTTGTAATGAATGTTTACGCAGCATTCTATCTACAGGTAGAGCACATGTGCTTAAACGTCGAGGTGGTGTTACACCATATTCTGAATTCCATACTTTTTGATTATCGCTTGACGGATTAGAGGGTTTTTTGTCATCATCAACGTTTCATTCATACTGCCTTCTAGTCTGAGTGAACTTGGAACAGTAACTAAACGATTAGGCGGATCAGATGGTGATGGATGACAAGAGAGACGATAAATCCCAAGGCATAGAATTCCATGTTCTCTGATAGCATGACAAAATAAATCACCATAACAACGAAATAAACGTTTATCACCATCATTATTAGATGGCTTTAGTAAACGTGGATCCATTAATGGAATTTGTTCAATTCTGGGTCGTTGACGTGTTTCATAAAAACCAGGAAAAAATAATAAGGAGATTCTATTCTTTTGAATTTTACTCGTCAATGAACGTCGTTTCCCACCTTTTGTTTGCCAATCATGAAAACCAATGAGACCGCCACCTTCAGCCAACCATTGTTCTAAAGCCGGTGTAACACCACCTGTGACAAGATGACGTATCAGTGTCATTGAATTACGATCAAAATAGGCTGTACTAGCAAGAACATCCAGAACAGAACTAGTAAAGGCTATACCTCTAGCGAATGGTGCTGTCAACGATGCACTGATCTGTACACCACCTGAATGATCTGGATCCAGGTAGTGGATATTATTGTCGGTCATTAATTCAGTAATCAGTGGTATCTCTGCACCACTACGACGTTTAATATTTTTTGAAAATATGTTGTTACTGTTGTTGTATCTAGAAAATGTTGCAAATTTCATAGCCCGTATATTCAGCGTGCATAATATCACCTCTTTATCAAGCATATATGGGTCATCGAGTTTAATTGTTCCTCTTGAGCTCAGTATAACACAAACTGAGGCATATTGTATACGTGCAGCTCTTAAATCGGCTCGAGACAATGGACTACCAGCGAGTGGATATACTTTAGGGAAATTAGCAATATTACACCATTCACGTTGGAGAAAATTTTTATCCCCAAGGAAGACAATTGTTCTCAATTGTGATGAATGATAATTACTTGCTCTTAATGGCATGACAAATGAATGTAAGCCAAGCATGGGGCATCTGGCTCTGCAAGAATACATACAAGAATATGATTGTATAAATCTTGTGATTTAATGATTGTTGATGAATTTGATGTGATTAGTTTATCCTCGAATTTTTGATGTTTACAATAGTAGTACATACCTGAAAGACAAGGAGTGAGAGAGAGAAAGGCGGACAAAATAAACAATACACAAACAATAAAATGCTCTAAGAGCAATGATAATAATAATAATAATCTACAAGTTGATAAAGTCGATTTGAAGGACTTTTAATACCGATAAACATGTAACGACAGAAGACTACGGCCAGCCTGGCAACAGATCATTTATTGAGGAAATCAAGAGATACTTATAGATTTTTATGTACATTATTATTAGCCACTTACAACGCGCCCGACAATACCAACAACAGAAGCAGAGCTACCAGTGAACATCAACCCCCCGGGGAAATCAGAAGTCCTAAAGGTAATCAAAATGCTTAAAGCTGGAAAAGCAGCAGGACCAGATGGAATCCAAGAAGTAGCACTGAAAATGAACCCAGAGACAACAGCGGACTTGATGACGCCATTACTGGAGGAGGTGTGGAAAGAGGGTAAAGTACCCGAGGATTGGAAGAACGGATACTTATTCAAACCTACCAAAGAAAGGAGACTTAAGTCAATGCAAGAACTGGCGCGGAATTGTGCTCCTGTTCATCCCAAGCAAAATACTAAGCCGCATCATCCTGGAGAGAATCAAACAAGACCTGGATGGAGAAATTTGATCGAACAAATTGGATTCAAGAGAAACAAATCATATAAGTAAAACTTGGGCACTGTGGTAGAGTATAATTCCATTGATTACTGAATCCTTGTTCATCGAGTCTACACCCAACACATGCAATAGGAATGACTCGTCACTCATACCTGAAATATGGAAAATACTATTACCAATTAAATCAAGTGAAAATCAAGAGAAAAACAATGGAACTATATAAATGAATTTAGGAAGTCGTGTGATTACCTTGATATGATTATGAGCAATAAATTGTGCTCGAAACGTCATCAGTTCATATAACTGTAAACACTGTGCGATTTATCAAAATAAAAATCTTATCTATAATGGAAGAAACAAATCATGTATTGATCAAATAGCCACACTACGGATCATCATTGAACAGAGCTTCGAATGGCAGTCACCTCTCTACGTCACTCAACTCCATCGACTTTGAAAAGGCCTTCGACAGCATAGCGTCGATCGAGAGGTGATTTGGCAAATACTTCGCTACTATGGGGTGCCGCCGACAATTATACATCTCATCCAACAGTTGTACGACAATGCTGCACGCCAAGTGATCCACAACGGGAATTCTACAGAATCCTTCGAAGTGAGGACGGGAGTAAGACAATCTGGCTGGCTGCCTACTATCACCAATGATTTTCCTGATTGCAGTAGATTGGGAAATGCGACAGACAGCGGGCAATGAGGAAACAGGCATAAAATGGACCACCCACACAAAAACAACTTGGAGGATCTGGACTTCGCCGATGATATATGTCTGATTTCCCACAAACTGGAAGATATGCAAGTGATGAAAATCAACAAGCTGGCAGAAGAAGCATCCAGAGAACATAGAGCTTCAGGTGAATATAGAGAAAACAGAGGTGATGAAGATTCCTGGCCAACACCAACAGCAACAGCAACAACAGACAACAATCAGCCAGCATAAATGGAAGGAACCTGAAAGAAAAATCTCTTTCACCTACCTACTTGGGAAGCATCGTTTCAACTACAGGCCAACCGAACTGACGAGGATATCAAAGCAAAGATCGGGAAAGCGACACAAGCTTTCATTACCCTCAAATCTGTGTGGAGGTAAACATTCGGCACTCAGCATGAAAAATAAGATCCGGATTTTCAACTCCAATGTGTGAAGTCATTGCTACTCACTATACGGATCAGAGACTTGGAGCGTCATAAAGAGCACCTCAAACAAACTACAGACCTTGATCAACAGGTAGCTGTCTTCGTTCAATACTCAAGATCAGATGACCAAAAAAGTCCAGCGACATGGAACTCTAGGAGAGAATCAACCAGGAACCGATTGTGCAACAGACCATCAAGTGACATCACAAAGCAGGCCATTGTTCGAGTGGAACCCGACAGAATGGTAAGCCGCAAGTTGGTCGTCCAAAGGTGACTTGTAGGAGGTCATGTGAAGACGAGATGAAGGCATGTGAGCAGACTTGGAGCCAGGTGAAAACTCCAGCAGAGAACCGAACGCGATGGAGACGCGCGGCTGAAGCCCTATGTTCCTCTAGGAATTAAAGGAAATAATAATAAACTGAATTTACTGGCCTGTCTTAAACCCAAAGGAATAGCGAAAGTTGGCTGTGAGACTAGCAGTCCTACACCGTAAATTAAAACTCTATTGTTCCTGAAACACAGGAAAACTAAACCTTTATTTGAGTTCTGGAATCGGGAAGACTTCAGATGAGACTAGCTACTGAAAGTTGTCAGGAAGCCAGTCAGTCGAAGTATCTACTTTCGATGAAAAGAAAAGTAAGCTAAGGGACATGGAGTGATTGTAGCATCACATTTTGAAGCCAGTAAAGTAGTTCAGATTTCAGAAGACATAAAAAGGTATGAAAAGAAGTGGACTCCTGATATGTATCCACATATATATTTATGTGTGTGTGTGCATGTTGGTCTCTCTTTCTGTTTGCTCGGTTAGTCTGTGACCACTTCACTTGTATGAACTTGTCTCCTTTAATAATGTGTATTCTCCTTATATTATATTATATATAATATGAGTGTTTGTTGACAGTCCGTTGCTTGGTGACATATATCCATATATGTTTGTTGGCATGTCTGCTATATTCGCTATGTATAATTGGATCGACACTCCATTATAATTAGCCATTCATGTTAAGACTGTCTAATGATTTTTCCCACGCTTGTCTGAATTATTTATATATATTCGCATTCACAATTTGTGTGAACTACTTTACAACTACTTTACTTACTTATCACTTTGGTGTGAGACCATTTATTTTCGTCTCCTTGTGTTTCGACAATAGAAGTATCATCGCAAACCTAGTGGTCTTCTGATTTCCGCCTTCTCGCGTCAGGACTATTAGTTTCTCGACCAGTCCATAACAATAATTTAGCGACGAGTACATAACAACTCCACAGTTTGCTCAATGAAGGAGTTAGTTATCTACTCCAGTCACCCAGATATGACAACTACAAACAAAACTGACGTTGTGACTATCATGATATTAAGAACACAATATTCAGCGAAGAGACTCTTTTGAGCAACGAATTTATTATCAAGCTGTACAATTGTATATATATGGGTTGTTTTAAGAAATTATATCCGGTGAGCAAGGTACATCGGCCGTAGTCAGAGGACGCCACTTTCCACACAGATACGAGAACATAATATTCCAGCTGCATGGGGAAAGGAAGTGTATGCGAAGCTCTATTCTGGAACACCTGATCGACTTCTGTCACTCTGTCAACTCTGACCATGATTTCAAGATCATATATAAAATCCATGTTAATTTGCTGGCCGCGTTTTCTTCGTTACAGACTTCGGAAGACAGCTGAGGCCTTGGCCGCTCATGACTATAAGCCAGCCAGAACTTTGTGTATAAAAGAAGCATGTACAATCCCTCCTTCTGCCTTAGCCGTAGAGGGATAGACATTTATTTATTTACTTTGTTTATTTAGTTATTCTAGGTACGTTACGCTTATTACTACGATTATTATTATTATTATCGTTAGTATTATTACTATTCTCACTCTGAATTGTTTCCACTTGACCCAGTTGTCATTCTAAACCCCAAAATTACTAATTTTTATATTTTTCATTTTACAATATTGAATTCTGTATTACCAAATTTCACACCATGTTACGTAACATCTTAAATTCGTCTACTAATCCTATAATTATGTACCCCTTTCCAACATCTATACACTTGTCTTATGTATTATTCTGTATATGGAATTAATTGTTTTGCTACTTGACATTAAACTATGATTATAATCACAAATATTTTAATTGCATTTCATACTACTATTACTATTATTATGTTATGTATTCGCTCACACCTTTGACCTAATTCCCTTATCGGATATAATTTCTTAAAAACCATAAACATATTTACGATTGTACAGCTAGATAATAAGCTCGTTATCAAAAACAATCTCTTCGCCGACGAATATTGTGTTCTTAATGCTATAATGGGAATTATTAAATTACTATCATGATATCACTAGTAGCGTCGAATACTCTTGTTATGTAATGAGAACGAATCTCTTCCATGATTATGCCGCTAAACCCTCTCTGATCATCTATTCAGAATGTAAGGCACTAACTATTACGAGAGCTAATCTGATGCTCACTAGTAAATGACTACAGGATGAAGTCTCCTGGAGTTTGAGTGATTTAGTCGGAACTACTGAGATCCACCAGGTTGGATGTAAGGAGAAACAATCACCAGATGGGATGGGATTAGCTAGTGACTGAGCTCAAATCACAAACGAAAAATACTTGAAAACTCGGCAGATAAGAGTATTTCATACAGATCACAGAAATGTGTGACCAATCGCCATTTCTAGGATTCTTATAATACACATTTGAATTAATAAACCACCCATTTTTATATCGCTTAAAACAAAATATTTACAGCATTTACCTGTAATATCAAATTCATTTGCCGGTGAGATAACAGACATTCTTGACTGAATTTCTGTATCACTCAGCCGTCTAGGCTGTGTTCCACTTTTTGCATCATGATAGTGTTCTTCTGTATCATAAGCTGATTGTAGACTACTTCTACGTGATAGTGTTCTATTCTTCAGAGTCCCTGCAACTCCAGTCGACTCATTCCCTGTTCATGTTTACGAAGTAATACAGTGTTGTCAACACGGTTTTGTTCTTCAATTTCTTTCTCCGTCACTGTTGGAGAATCAGTGGTTGGTGTTTTCTCAGACTCTTCTACTAATTCTGGTATTGCTGGACATAAATTTACATTACTCGACAGTTCTTCTTCTTTATCACTTCGATGTGACTTTGTTGATTGAGGATGATATGAGTCTCTTTTGAATTTGAAAAGCGCGCTGGCGCGAATTTTTAAACTTGACTTTTGTGATTTCAATTGACATGAACAAGGTTTAATGTTAGCTGTAGGATATTGTGTAAGTGATGAATTATCATCATCGTTGTCGTTTTTATTATTATTATTATCATCATTATTATTGACATGACAGGTTAGACAATAAAATGAGACTTTATTAGCATTTTCTTGTGAATCACAAATAAAAAATCCTACACTACCATAATTAATGATAACATTTTTATCAAGAGTCGGTGAAACAGCCAGGTAGTATTTATTCTCATTGATATCTTCATCCTCGTCGTTATCTCCATTCTCGTCGTCATCATCTTCATCACCATCACCATCACCATCCTCCCCGCCCTCGTCAGCATCGTCACCATCATCCTGCAAAAATATTGACATGACTACCAGGTGAAGTGAAATCGCTGATATTCTACTCACCGACTGCAGATCTGGTATTTTAGCTACTACAGCAATCAATAATAAGTCCAGATACTTTCGACAGAGAATAGCAGCATCAGTGAAGTGTAAACCGTCGAATGCCATTGAAAATTTAGCTGAATAAATTTCCATACTAGCACCTTGTAAATAATTATAAACCCAATTATCTGAATCTAATAGTAGTGAACTAGTTTGATAGCCAATCAACGATTCAGTATCCAGGAGTTTTGGTGATGTCGACACTGAATACTGCATTGATGTCGGTCTAGAGTCAGTTGTTGATGACAGATGGTGGTGGTGGTGGTGCTGGACTCCACTGGCTTTAGGTTTAAACAATGATGTCACCATTCGTGGAAGTTTACTTAACCATTTCCTTGTTCTTCCTTTATCTTTACTAGTGAAAGATGGAACTTGTGAACAATGTCGACTGTCAGTAGTAGTCAATGGTTTTGGTGTAGATGTAGGCGGTTTGCGTAGAACCACACTGTTAGAAGTTGAAGCTAATGGATTCGTTTGTGATGGAGAAGGCGATTTATTATTAAGGATGTTGCGTTGTTTTTTTCCAACCTTTGGTTGATTCACATAAATTTTAGCGAATTTTGCAGCTTCTTTAAGTCCACGTATAGAATGCATTGTAAATAGATTGGTAACAAGGGTTGAAAAACCTGGAGCAATACAACTTTGAGCTAAAAAGCCTAATTTCAGTTCACTGAAACAAACGATTTCATCACCACTATCCCAATTCCAATAGGGACTGTTCAATAGATATGCCTAGTGAAATAAAGAAAAGGTTGGATTCAAAATTAGCCAGCTAAACAGTTTGCAAAATAAAATTATTCATAAATGCATAGTAGTCCTGTGGTGAGAGCTACCTGCTAGCTAAAACTGGTAGACAGCAATTTACGTCAATGTTTACTTCCTAAATCTTGGTCATAAGAAACAAAAAACAAGAACAAAGACAAATTCAACAACCAATCACAGCAGACTTGGCGTGGGCGGATACGATTTGCAGATATATGGTCTGACCTTCAAATAAACGGCCATAAAGAGATGACGGGATAACCTTCAGCGGGAAAACAACCAATCAGAAGGCGTTATCTCTCTGCTAACAATAACGCTAATAATAATGTACATAAAAATCTATAAATATCTGTTGATTTTTCAATAAACGATCTGTTGCCTGGCGCTTATCTTCTGTCGTTACATTTGGTGTTGCTGCCTACTGGAAAATGGAAAGCCTATGCCCTGCAGTTTTTGAAGAAGGAGGCATATTGATCTTCTAGCAGAACTTCGAGGCTATTGCACAGTCGAGTGGCGTTCAGAATCTGTCAGCGATGAGGCTGGTACTTGGAACGCTGGCTGGGAAATCGGGCGAAGGTAGCATATGAAAGTGTAAGGAGAAACACCGACGAATGCGCGCCAGGGTTAGGCAAACAGCTTCCAAAGTGGGAAGGATCACACATGATCACCGTGAGACGGGGCCATGTAGATACGATCGCTTATATAGACAAAGAGAAACAGGTGAACGTCAACGAGCGCTGGAATTCCAGACAGCAAGACAAATGAACAAGGCTACCAGAACCAAGAAGACCGAACCAACTTCAGTTGAAAGTCTTTGGCAGAGGTGGGGAGTGAATGTGGTAAGACTGTTTGCAATATGAAATTGTAGACAACAATTTACGTCAATGTTCACGTCCCGAATCGGGGTCATGAGAACAAATAACAACAACAAAGCTTAACCTTGGGGAATCCAACAACCAAACACATCACACTTAACGCGTGGAAATACGATTCGCAGATATATGGCTTAACCTCCTAAGAAACGGCTACAAGCATTACAGAATAATCTTGGGTGAGAAAAAAACCGACCAGAACACGTTGCTTCTCCGCTAATAATAAGGCTAATATTAATGCACATAAAAATCTATAAATATCTGTTGATTTTCTCAATAAACGATCTGTTGCCTGGCGCTTGTCTTCTGTCGTTACAGAAGATTCGCCAGCTACTTAGGAGGTCTAGGTTCACTCCCCGGTCGACACTCTTAGAAAACCTAGCATAGTTTATTAGCTGACAGTACTTTCTGTAGGAAAAGATGGGTGGGCCTAGGGCTAGCAACCCCACCGCCACGTAGAAACAACCCTCCCCTACTGAAACACTTCAAGTTCCACTCGAAAGGCAAAAGAGTGACAGTAAATTCGTTTTACTAAAATGTAATTTGAAAATTTCTATTTAAATGTTTAGAAAGGACAGTCAATTGAATGAAGTAATACATTCCTTTTGAATCAGATCCTTTCTAACTGCTCTACACACTATTATTAGTATTGCTCCCTTAGGTTTCGAGTGATCTTTGCAGTCTATTTCAGCTAGCTACACACGACTACTCATAAACCCTCATCCTCTGCTAACATACCTGCGTCAGTGGCACAGAGGTAGAATGCTCGCCAACCAATGATTGCTGCGGTTCAGGGCCGGATTCGACCCCCCGCCACCAACGTTCTCCCTTACCTCGCTAAACCAGTAATAAAACCGGTAAAGAGGGAAGGTCGGGTATGAGACTACCAATTTCATCCCGTAGAAATAAATAACACTACTACAGAGGCTTCAAAACTATAGCTTGAAGCTCTGTGTAAAGGGGTAAAAGAAAAAAGAATTCTAAGATAATCTCCTCAACATCACCCTCGAATCCACACTCAACTCCTCATTAACCAATTAGGTTTCATTCCAAGGTGTGGTTAGCTATGTCACTCAATAGTCTTCTTAGTGTGTGTGTGTTCGACCTATCTCCATTTTCTTAGACACATTTGTTGGCCAACTGGTTTTTTGGTTGTTTCGTTCCCAGAGTACATTTTCACTTAATATCTTTTCTGACCAGGTATCTGATCCTCAGTGTAGAGAGTAAAGGCAATGGTTGATGAAAGTCGACTGTAGCCTCTTGCAAATGCTTTATACATACATTTATATATGCATATGTACTGCTCATCAGTCCGCCCCGTCCTCCTTTATGGTTGTGAGACCTGGCCACTGAGAGTGGAAGACATGAAAAGACTAGCTGTCTTTGATCATAGGTGCCTGCGCTCTATTTCCCGTGTAAAGTGGTATAAGAAGGTGAGCAACATTGAGGTTAGACGTAGAGTTCTATGTAAACAGGGGAAATCAATCGACGAAGTCGTGAAGTTACAAAGACTGAGATGGTTAGGACATGTGTTACGTATGCCAAGCCATCGCCTCCCTCGACGAGCAATGTTAGCGGATATAGGGTCAGGCTGGAAAAAAGCTAGCGGCGGTCAAACAAAAACTTGGCTGCACCAGTCAATGAAATCCACAACAGTTGGTCTAAGCCACGTAGGAAGGTGTAGACCTCATGGTTGGGGTCCTCGGGACGGTAAAAATCTATGGTTGGAAACAATTGGTGACATGGCTCAAAATCGTTCTCAGTGGCGCAGATGCATCCACTCCTTGTGACTTATGATCTCCACCAATGAAACTGTTTTGTTCTTCGTTATTACTCTTCCTTTGTCTCACACCTCTGCTTACTGTTTCTATTATGCTTTTCTTGTACTTTCTTCTCTTGCTTCGCGTGCTACACGGAGTGTGGCGACTTGAACTGTCGCACATATGTGCAGAGTTCTATGTCGAAAACAGACAGACAGACAGACATATGTCAAATCGATCCTTCTATTCGGGTGAGAAGCTTCGCCAGGGTGTGATGAGAAGGATTTCCAACAGTCTGTTGAAGACTTTCATCAACAGCTGCCATCTTGGCTGGCTGACTTCCATACTGAAGATCAAATGGCTGGAGCGAGAAAGAATTAGTAACAAGAAACTCTGGCTGGCAAAGAACCAACAGGCGAGAGACGATGGCTCAACAAATATGCATGAGAATATGGAGATGGGTCGGTCGGGCATACGGTGAAGAAACTATAGAATGACATCGTGCACAATGCAGGCCATCTCTCGAGTGAAATCCAAGTGGGCAGCGACGAGTGGGTCGTTAGTGCAAGGGTGACATGGAGGAGATCGTGTGGAGAAAGAGAGATGAGAGAGTTTGGTCAGTTGTGGCCCTAGCTGGATAGAACGGCAGAAAAGAGAAGAAAGTGGAGATATGTTGTTGAAGCCCTATGTTCCACTCGGAACCCAAGGAAACTATATATATATCAATTAAATGTGACAGAATTGAACTACGGATTGTTTTTGTCTGTCCTCTGCCAAACCACCACGATGGGAGATGTTCACTAACACGTTAGCTGGATAAGCTGTCTAGTAGTACGCCCAACATAACTGTCACCGCAGGTGCAGTTGAATTGATAAATACACATAGATGTGGCAAAACTACCTAGCTATCTATCCTTCGTTTGCGTCCCAATCATTCGTCCACTAGAGAATGACAAACATAGGTGTGCTGCGTAAAATGTTCTACGTGTGCTCCTTGAAAGTCTTTGGAATAGAATCTCACTAGATAAGTCCCCATTAAATTGTAACTTAATAAATAGAGGTTTCTTATGTGCAATCAGAGTCACAGGTTTTTTCTCTGATGGTTTCACATATTTCTTTATGAAACTATTCGGATAGCCCATCTCCGTCAAGGAATCGTGAATATATTCAAATTCCTTTTGTAAGAGGTCATCCGTACATATCTTCCTTGCTCTACTCGCGAGACATTTTACAAGATTCCTTTTATATTTAATGGGCACGTAACCAAGGAAGTGTGTGTATTGCCCTGTGAATGTGCTTTTTCTGTACACACTTCTCCCAAGTGACCCATCTTCTCTCCTACTTAGCAAGACATCCAGGAAATGTAGTTTATTCTCCTGCTCCTCTTCACAGGTAAAGGTAAGCGAAGGGTGGATGTTGTTGAATTTAAGTAACAATTCGTCTGTGTTAACCTTCTCATCAGCTAAGATAAATGTATCATCGACATATCGGTAATATATATTCAACTCCTTGATGGTATCCTTCAATTTCCCGTTTTCAAGTTTTGCGAGAAAGAAGTCAGCTAATATTGGGCCTAATGGTGAACCCATAGCTATTCCATCTCATTTTTTCATCCTTATTATGATAAGACCGTTATTATTATTATGATTATTACTATTAATATTATCATTACCACTATTATGACTAATTACACAATTTATATTCACCATCGTATTATCCCATAGACAAAACACCATGATTGGTTTATATTTGAATTTTTATTTGTAAACTTATACATATTAGAGTTAAGCCTGATAATATATATATCCTGTCATTGAGTTTTGCGTCATTTTAGGCTCCACACTGATATATCGATTTTTACATGAAAATTACACCAATCATGTGTTTATCGATTTACGGTATAAGGGCGGGTAAATTTAAGAGAATAAAAGTCATCAAAACAATTGACTAAAACATTATTAGCAACAAGGTATTTCAGTATTGTGGCGAAGGAGGCGGTAGGTTAGGTAGTAGTTAATTCTTAGGGGTCGATTGATGGAATGAATTACGTAAGAATATTAAAATGCAGAATGAGTTAATTGAATTAGGTAGAATAGTAATAATGATAAATAAAATAATGGTGTCAAATGATATTTACAAGTGAAGGGGAAAAATCATGCATAAGACATTATACATATATATCACATGTGTAATAATCATGGCAAAGAAAGAAGCTGAACAAATTTCTGCCGAACACAGATTTTGCGTGACTAGAGGAATTCCGTTTACGGGTGTTTTATGTAAAAGTTTTACTCATACAGCATGCAAGAAGTTGAATGAAATACGACAAATAATTCTAAAAGTCTTCTTAGTAGTTACCATATATATATAGGCCCGATATTAGCTGACTTCTTTCTCGCAAAACTTGAAAACGGGAAATTGAAGGATACCATCAAGGAGTTGGATATGTATTACCGATATGTCGATGATACATTTATCTTAGCTGATGAGAAGGTTAACACAGACGAATTGTTACTTAAATTCAACAACATCCACCCTTCGCTTACCTTTACTTGTGAAGAGGAGCAGGAGAATAAACTACATTTCCTGGATGTCTTGCTAAGTAGGAGAGAAGATGGGTCACTTGGGAGAAGTGTGTACAGAAAAAGCACATTCACAGGGCAGTACACACACTTCCTTAGTTACGTGCCCATTAAATATAAAAGGAATCTTGTAAAATGTCTCGCGAGCAGAGCAAGGAAGATATGTACGGAGGACCTCTTACAAAAGGAATTTGAATATATTCACGATTCCTTGACGGAGATGGGTTATCCGAGTAGTTTCATAAAGAAACATATGAAACCATCAGAGAAAAAACCTGTGACTCTGACTGCACATAAGAAACCTCTATTTATTAAGTTACAATTTAATGGGGACTTATCTAGTGAGATTCTATTCCAAAGACTTTCAAGGAGCATACGTAGAACATTTTACGCAGCACACCTATGTTTGTCATTCTCTAGCCGACGAATGATTGGGACGCAAACGAAGGATAAGCTTGATAGTTTTGCCACATCTATGTGTATTTATCAATTCAACTGCACCTGCGGTGACAGTTATATTGGGCGTACTACTAGACAGCTTAGCCAACGTGTTAGTGAACATCTCCCATCGTGGTTTGGCAAAGGACAGACAAAAACAATCCGTAGCTCAATTCTGTCACATCTAATTGATAGTGGTCATGTAGTCGATAAAACGAAAGCCTTCAAAGTAATTCATCGTATCCCTCCGAATCTTTCTAATAGACTTCGTATTCGTCTACTGCACACAGCTGAGGCGATAGGCATTCGAACTATTAAACCTAAACTATGCATTCAAAAGAAGTTCGTGCAGCCATTATCCCTCCCGTGGCCTAATAAGACATAACCAACGAAAGACTTCTACACCACCCTTTATTTATATTTCCAACCCCTTTCTTATCATCCCTTAATCTTATCTTCATTATAAACGTGTTTCATTTCCTTCCCCTACAATCTAACATTACGTAATCGGTTCATTTGTTTTTACTAGCCTTTATCGACTACTTCCACCTGAACAATTGTTTGTTTAATCATACTGTTTTTCATTATTCGTGTTATCACAGATTGCCTCATTTTTTCATCCTTATTATTGATAAGACCATTATTATTATTATTACTACTACTGTTAACATTATCATTACTACTATTATGACTAATTGCACAATTTATATTCATCATCGTATTAAATAAATATTTGAATAAAGCAAGAACAACAGTGGTTTGTGCAGATTAATATGGTACCATCATCGGGCTTCTCATCAGCTGCTGCTTACAGCCTAAATAAATTATGAGTAGGGGGGGGGTTATGTACAGGAAAGTTTCAACATACTTGCAGATTTTTCATTATTTCAGTCGATAGGAAGTTCCGCATTTAGTGAGCAGTGCTCAGAAAATTATGCCTGTATATTTTTATTTTTGATTACAGCTTGATTCCACACTGTATTTTGGTACAAGTATGGAATTTTCAGCATGTGATATCGGTAGCCCAAATTTTGCAGGCCGACCATAGATATCAGGTGTGCGTCGGCGAGGGCTCGAACCCCGGACCATGTGCATGGTCGGCGAGAGTCCTAACCATTGTGCCAACGACGCACGTTTTTGTACAGGGAGTACAAGCTTAAACAGAGTAAATATTATACATACAATGAATGGTAACCGATTTACGTGATAAAGACGAGAGATACGTAAGATGCTGAGTAACTAATTAAATGGGGTGACAACCTACTGAGTTGAACTCAAATCATAGAAACAAGAGACAAGCAAAAATACAGATTATAAAAAAGGGGTGAGGTTAAAGCCGAAGACTACGTGGTCAAATGAAAGGAAGAATAAAGATATCCTGTTACCAGGATGGACAAATAAAGACTAATAACTGCTTCTTTCTGAAAACATAAATCTGGTCTCTATCAGACGCATGAAACCCAATTTGTGTGTTCAGAAAGAAGCGGTTATTGTCTTTACTTGTTCTGGTAACTGGATTCTGTATTCTTTCTTCATTTGATTACATAATCTTCGGCTTTAACCTCATCCATTCGACACAGTGTAATTTTGCTTCTCTCTTGTTTCGCTGATTCGAGTCCAGTGAAAATAAGCAAAGTAACAAGGTTTTGGTACTTGGTACCATAATCAGATAAACACTCTATTTATTACTAAGTTAGGTTAAGAGTAATAACGAGTAATGCCTGTACACACACACACACACACAAAAGGGGATAGGAGTAGCTAAGCCTACAAACAGTTGTCACCTCTAAGTATTTCAGTAAGCGCCTTTGACTGTTGTTATCTTGTAACCTTGGAAGTTGTTTTGAAGTCAATCTTGTGAAACATATACACCTTTGTTATTTTAATTTTGATCAATTCTCCGAAAGAAGTTCGGACCAGTTTGCCGAATGAAACGTTGAAATTACTGATTCCAATTTCTCTAGGATTTTACAAATATAGTTTATATATGTATATATATTTATAGAGCTGTTGATAGGGAACTAACTGAAAAGGAGTCTACACTTCTTGGGTCAGTCTGTTGTTATTTATTCTGGTTACGAAGAGAGATCATACATCATTAAGCAACTCGGCACCAGTCACTGGTTCATGAATTCCAACTTCTGCCAGTTCGTGATATATATATATATATATGTATACGGCCAGGAGTAAGAAAATTCTGCTCACTACCTACAATGATTTTCAACATTGCGTTGACTGGATAGTGCAACAGACAACGGCGGGCAACAAGAAGATAGGCGTAAAATGGACCCACACAAAAAACAACTTGGAGGATCTGGACTTCGCCAATGTGATATATGTCTGATTTCCCACAACTCTACGCATCATCATCGAACAAAGCAAGGAATGGCAATCAAACCTCTACCTAAACTTTATAGACTTTGAGAAGGCCTTTGACAGCGTTGATCGTGAAGTAATTTGGAAATTACTCGAGTACTATGGCGTACCCCAAATATTCATCAACTTTATTCAACAGCTGTACGACAACGGCACCTGCCAAGTGATCCACAACGGAAGACTCAGCGAGGCGTTTGGAGTAAACACAGGAGTCAGACAAGGGTGCTTACTATCACCAATGATATTCCTAATTGTGGTGGACTGGATTATGCGTCAGACTGTGGGAAACGAGAAGACAGGAATATCCTGGACCGACGTGAAGAACCTAGAAGACCTGGATTTCGCGGATGACTTATATTTGATGTCACACACAATCGAAGACTTACAAGCGAAAACCGACAAATTGGTCGAAGAAGCAGCCGGCGAAGACAGGACTCCAGGTAAACATAGACAAGACGGAGGTTATGAAAATAACCAACCAACAACAGCAACAACATCCAACGTCAATCACCATCAACGGGAGGGATTTGAAAGAGGTTAATTCATTCACTTATCTAGGGAGCATCGTCTCAACTACAGGAGGAGCGGACGAGGATGTCAAATCGAGAATCGGGAAGGCGAGAAACACATTCATCAGCCTGAAATCAATCTGGAAATCTTCGTCACTCAGCATCACCAACAAAATTCGGATTTTCAATACAAACGTAAAGTCAGTTCTTCTATACGGATCAGAAACTTGGCGGGTCACAAAGAATATTTCCAAAAGGCTGCAGACCTTTATTAACAACTGTCTTCGGTCTATAGTGATGATCAGATGGCCGGAAAGAATCACCAACAAGAAATTATGGGAACAAACAAAGCAAGAACCAATCGCTCAACAAATATGCAGGAGAAAGTGAAGATGGATCGGACACTCGCTGAGGAGACCGCTGGGTGACATCGCGCGCCAAGCCCTCGAGTGGAACCCGAAAGGGAAGCGGCGTGTGGGTCGTCCAAGGGTGACATGGAGGAGATCGTGTGAAGAGGAGTTGAAAGAATATGGATTAACATGGATGCAGGCGAAAAGTATAGCAGAAGACAGAAGAAAATGGAGACGTGCAGTTGAAGCCCTATGTTCCACTAAGAACCCAAGGGAGCAATAATAATAATAATAGAAGATATGAAAATGATGAAAAGCAACAAGTTGGCAGGAGAACCATCAAAAAAAAAGATAAAACTTCAGGTGAATGTAGAGAAAACAGAGGTGATGAGGATTCCCGGCCAACAGCAACAGCAACAGTCACAGTAACAACAACAGACAACAATCAGTCATAGTAGATGGGAGAAATCTGAAAGAAGCAACCTAATTTACCTACCTTCCTACCTACTCCCCAAGAAGCATCGTTTCAACTACAGGCCAACGGAACTGACGAGGATATCATCAAAGCGAGGATTAGGAAAGCAAGACAAGCTTTCATTACTTTCAAGTCTGTGTGGAGGTCAACAGCACTGCTCAGCATGAAAAAAATAAGATCCGGATTTTCAACTCAAATGTGAAGTCAGTGCTACTTACTACGCAGATTAGAGACTTGGCGCCGCACTGCGTCACCGAGGGCACTTCGAACCAACTACAGACCTTTACCAACAACTGTCTTCGCTCAATACTCAGCTAAATATCAGATGGCCGGCCAGAAAACATCACCAATAGGGATCTCTAGCAACAGATAAACCAACCCGGCAGGAACCAATTGTGCGACAAATATGCAGGAAGAAATGGAGGTGGATGGCATTGGTCATACTCTGAGAAAACAAACCATCAAGTGAGTGACATCACACGCCAAGCCATTCCTCGAGTGGAACCCCAATGGAATGGGAAGCAGCGGGTTGGTCGTCAGTGCGAGGGTGACATGGAGGAGGTCATGCGGAGAACAGGAGAGATGAAAGCATGTTTGCAGACGTAGAGCCAGGTGATGAAGACGTCGGTAGAGAACCGAACGTAATGGAGGTGTGTAGATGAAGCCTTGTATCGCCTTGTATCTGGAAGTTCTTGGGTTCAAACTCTGGTAATGGGGGCGTACTGCTGAAGAGACCTAAACAGGGACGAAACAACTGTCCAGTACTCCTAGACTGGTTTTCCAATAGTCCTCTAACTGATGTCAAACTAGTGATCACCCGCTGAAAACCAACACCTGGAAATTCTAAAGTGAAAAAGCAGACAATAATTTTGAAATAAATTCAACAAGAAATAAAATGTTCACCACCTTATTTTCTGTTTGCAGAAGTTGAACAATCACTCGAACATGACTGGCAAAATTTTTCACAGCGATAACACGCATTATATTCTCTGCATCAGTTTGATGCGGATCAACAGTTGTCGCAGAAGCCAATATAAGACAAGCATCAGCACTATCCATTTTTACACGTTGTAAATCTGCATGATCCATAACAGTTCCCTGAAAAATGAGGAGAAAGGGGAGGAGTAGAAAAAAGATCGATAGAATGATGAACAGATAGGGAGGCAAATTAAATATGTGTGAAAATATTATAACAAGAAATTCTGAGAATAACAGTCGACACTTATATGTAGACAACTCAACACTAATGGCATGGATTATCAATCGATTCTCACTTGAGTCTGTAGCTATTGTTGTTGAATAAGTTGTTCACTAAGACATTTGAGAAGTGTTGCACCATTCCCAATGAGTTGATTGTTAACTATGAAAAAAAAGATTGGCCAACTTTGACCATCTCTGGTTACGATAAGAACTTGTGTTCGGCTCGGTGTAGTGGCTGTGCAGTCTTTCCGCCGTATCTGTGTAAACGGGTGCTGACAGAGATGGTGAGAATGCACATGGTCAGCTCCAAACTACAGATAACCAATCTTTACAATCAAGATGTTTCGCTAAAGATGCTCGTAAACGACGAAGGTGTTGTATGCGGCCATTATTAGATGCATGTAAACCAGTTGATGGACCAATCATGGACCGATCACTTGGATGCCGAATCCAATATTCCCATACCAACCGACGTAACTCACTATTGCTACAATGTTTCAAGAATGTACTGACTATTTCGTTCGAAGATAAATTGATATGCATACCAGCTATATGTCCACCGTCTTCTTTACCGCCCAAAACTGCAGGCAGCCAATATGGTGCTGATGGAGCTAAATTTGACTCAGCAACTCTTATATCTGTAGTACCTGTAAGAACATCTAAATATCACGGCGTTGACATACGACTAGAAAACCTTGAACTTGAATTTTCAGAGCCTCATAGATAGAAGAATCACGGCGAAGATATTCACGTCTGGTAGCTTTCAATTTCTGGTACAGGCGTGACACTACCAAAATGCAGAGTCTTCTAAACACCTTGAGCTGCAATCTACGAATGTTTGGCATGCGATTCGCTCCTACTGTCAAATGCAAGATGACGTTACAAGACTGGACTACACCGACTCCTAGATTAGAAATAAGAAGTGAAGTCGTAGTGCACGTTGATCGCTTTACTTACTTGGGAAGTACCATCAGCCAACGCCAACGAGTTGATCTCTGACGAAATCTAAGCACCGATACAGAGGGCTAGTTTCGCAAATGCCAGTTTACACCGTCTCTGGCGTAGACGTGATATCCGACTGGCTATCGACCAAAGGGCGGGTGTACTGCTCATCAATCCGCCCCGTCCTCCTTTATGGCTGTGAGACCTGGCCACTGAGAGTGAAAGACATGAAAAGATTAGCTGTCTTCCATCATAGGTGCCTGCGTTCCATCTCCCCTGTGAAGTGGTATAAGAAGGTGAGCAATATTGAGTTTAGGCCTAAGTCGAGTGCTAGGTAGATGGGACGGGAAATCAATCGACGAGGCTGTGAAGTTACATAGACTGAGATGGTTAGGACATGTGCTACGTGTGCCTAGTCATCGCCTCCCTCGACGGGCAATGTTAGCTGATATAGGGTCAGGCTGGAAAAGAGCTAGCGGCGGTCAAACAAAAATTTCGCACCAGTTAATGAAATCCACAACAGTTAGTCTAAGCCACGTAGGAAGGTGTAGACTTCCTGGTTGGGGTCCTCGGACGGTAAAAATCTATGGTTGGAAACAATTGGTGACATGGCTCAAAATCGTTCTCAGTGCGCAGATGCATCCACTCCTTGTGACTTATGATCTCCAATGAAACTGTTTTGTTCTTCGTTATTACTCTTCCTTTGTCTCACACCTCTGTTTACTGTCTCTATTATGCATTTCTTCTACTTTCTCCTCTTGCTTTGTGTGGTAAATAGAGTGTGATGACTTGAACTGCCGCACATATGTGCAAAGTTTTATGTCAAAAACAGACAGACAGACACTACCAGGGTCCGAATTGGGTCTTCTTTTACACTGGTGAGACAGTTTAGATTGCACAAGGCTTGCTCAACAGGAAAGGACGCTTGTTCAAGAGTGGATATAATAGTGATATCATTTTTCAAAAGCTTGCCACTCTGGATACAATGTGATAACTTTGATAGGGAAACTTGATAATTCATAATTAGTTTGGAAATTCCTCCGAACACTCTGTCAGGTTTCAAGTCCTCTAAATTTGAAATGCTCAGTGGCTTCAAGATATTTTGCGATACATACGATTAGCAAGTATCTCTGGTATAAGATAGTATGATGGTCCATGTTCATTTTTGTAGCTTCCATAAGGACTGTAATTCCTGAGATGTGGAACGCTTCTCCGGAAAGAGTGTCACAAAGTCAACAGATAGGCCACCATACTTGGCGCAAAGGATGTGTACACTGCACAGTAGCAGTTCGCTCCAACTTCCTCCTTTATGACTGGCTGTGAGACATGGACATTGAAAGTGGAAGTCATAAAAAGGCCAGTTAGCTATCTATCTCTCGTGCTAGGTGTAATAGGGTGAGTAATATTGAGATTAGGTTTCGGTCAAGTGTTAAGTAAGGAGGGGAAATCAGTCAGTGAGGTTGTGAAGGTGAATCGATTCAGATGGCTAAAACATGTGTTACGTATACCTAACCACCTTCGTCCTAGATGGTCAATGTTAGCTGATAAAGGATAAGGTTGGGAAAGAGTTAGGAGTGGTCAATCCAAGGTTTGAAATCAGTTCATGAAATCTTTAACGGTCAGTTTTGAGCCATCCAGCCATCCAGCCAGCCACGTAGGGAGGCGCAGACAGTCTGGTTGGTTGGAGTCCTCAAGATACTAGGAACTCACGGCTGGAGACAACTGGTGATATGGCTCAAAATTGTTCCCATTCATAGTGCAGATGCATTCACTCTTTGCGATCCGTCATATCTATTAGACCCTGATGTTTCTGCATGTTAGCTTCTTTTAGACACATAAATTAGGCTTCTTAATGTGGATGCCAACGGCCAGCGTCAGCAATATTTAGTAAACGAACTATTAACGTGAAGTAAAGATTAATTGGTATGAAATAGATGACTGAAAACCGTCTTGTTAACATTAATCTTGTGTTCTGTATCCACAAGATGAGATAGAATAGCACTATGTGAAGAGATTTTGTTTGTCATTTACTTAACCAACCTCCATGCAGGGCGATGTTTGGAAATCCAACGAAAAACACGCCTAATTGTACGACTCCACAGGAGCAGTTAAATTGGTAGATACACATGGAAGAGGCGAAATTAGGCAGTTTATCTTTTACTCCCGAATGCAAAAAATGGGTGGTTATGAAGACACAGCATAATTCAGCAGCAGGAAATGTTCTTTTTACCGTATTTCTAAGGCATTGTGTTAGTGTATCTCGCTGGTGTTGTCCCCAAGGAACTGCATCTGTAAGAATAAGGCCTTCCTTTACGGAACTGTTGGTACCTTGGGCTGCTTTGATTTTAGATTCATATTCTTATCAATAAACTTACCTGGATAACTGTTCCCCTCAGCAACCGTTTTATATTATTAAGTTCCTCATCAAGACATCCATCGAGCAGATTGCTCTTGCTCTGTGGCGGACCAAGCACTTTATCAGATGGAGTTTGTATTTTAAGGCACAAAGATGAGAAAAATGAGTATACTGACAGTCAGTTGATGTAGGTTTTCTACATACACTTCTTATTGCATTGCCCTCTTTTGTAGTCATAAAGAAGTCTAGAAATGAAATACTGGAGTCATTTTCTTTCTCAATAGCAAAATTTATTGCGGAATGAACGTCGTTAAAATTGATCCAAGATGCTCTTTTCTTCATCCTCATCTTTCATAATCAAAAATGTATCATCCATGTACTGACAATAGAATTCAAGTTCATCAGTGAAACATCTTTCAAAGTTTACAAATAAAAATTCAAATATAAACCAATCATGGTGTTTTGTCTATAGGATAATCCGATGGTGAATATAAATTGTGCAATTAGTCATAATAGTGTGGTGAGAGGTGGCCGTGAGAAAATATGAGCAAGGCTGATTCAACAACCAATCACAGCAGACTTAACGTGGCAAAATATGATTCGCAGATAAAGAACTCTATTTTTCGAGGAATTCCGAAAGAACCAATCAGAAGACTGCGCTTGTCTACTTGCATAAGCTATAATAATGTATGTGAAATATATATAAATACGTGTTGATTTTCGTGATAAAAGGATCTGTTGCCGGCCCTTGTCTTCTGTTGTTACAATAGTAGTAGTGATAATGTTAATAGTAGTAATAGTAATAATAATAATAATGGTCTTATCAATAATAAGGATGAAAAAGTGAGGCAATCTGTGATAACACGAATAATGAAAAACAGTATGATTAAACAAACAGTTGTTCAGGTGGAAGTAGTCGATAAAGGCTAGTAAAAACAAATGAGCCGATTACGTAATGCTAGAGTGATTGTAAGGGAAGGAAATGAAACACGTTTATAATGAAGATAAGATTAAGGGATGATAAGAAAGGGGTTGGAAATATAAATAACGGGTGGTGTAGAAGTCTTTCGTTGGTTATGTCTTATTAGGCCACGGGAGGGATAATGGCTGTACGAACTTCTTTTGAATGCAAAGTTTGGGTTTAATAGTTCGAATGCCTATCGCCTGCCTCAGCTGTGTGCAGTAGACGAATACGAAGTCTATTAGAAAGATTCGGTGGGATACGATGAATGACTTTGAAGGCTTTCGTCTTCTCGACTATATGACCACTATGAATTAAATGTGACAGAATTGAGCTACGGATTGTTTTTGTCTGTCCTTTGCCAAACCACCACGATGGGAGATGTTCACTAACACGTTGGCTGGATAAGCTGTCTAGTAGTACGGCCAATATAACTGTCACCGCAGGTGCAAAAAGAAGTTCGTACAGCCAACCAACTGATGACTACTACACCACCCCTTATTTATATTTCCAACCCTTTCTTATCATCCTTAAACTTATCTTCATTATAAACATGTTTCTCTTCTTCCCTTACAATGTAACATTACGTAATCGGTTCATTTGTTTTTACTAGCCTTTATCGACTACTTCCACCTGAACAACTGTTTGTTTAATCATACTGTTTTTCATTATTCGTGTTATCACAGATTGCCTCATTTTTTCATCCTTATTATTGATAAGACCATTATTATTATTACCACTACTAATAATATTATCATTACTACTATTATGACTAATTACACAATTTATATTCACCATCGTATTATCCTATAGACAAAACACCATGATTGGTTTATATTTGAATTTTTATTTGTAAAGTTATATAGGTATATTTGAGTTAAGCCTGATGAGATCTAATTGAAAACAATATTGTTCGCTTAAATGTGTAGTTCTAAATTTTACTATACGAATATTTAATATATCTTTCAAAGTCCCATTTTCTAGTTTCGCAAGGAAAATGTCAGCTAGAATGGGTCCTAGTGATGACCCCATTGCCACACCATCGATTTGTCTATATAGTTCCTTATTAAATAAAAAGTGAACATTCACTGTGCATTTCAAGAGAAGTGCTTTTATAAAAGACATAGGAATGCCAACATAGATGTTCCATGTTATGAGTCCTTCGCATACAGAGTCCACTGTTTCCATAAATGGTACATTGATGAATAAGGAAGATACGTCAACAAATGATATCATGAATTTATTGTCAACATTTAAATATTTTATCCTTTCAACAAATCCAAAGGTATCCTTTACACTGTGTTTCATCAACTCAGTATATATAGACTGTAAGAGTTCGACTAAGCATTTGGCTACGGGATGGTATGGTGAATTTAACGTACATAATACTGGTCGAAGGGGTACACCATTTTTGTGCCATATAATTTTGGTGTGAACCTTACAGTGGGTTTCAGTGATGTATACTGACTTTGTAGAGTCAGCACAGGAAGAAATTATCGAAAGGAATATTCTTCGCTCAGTTATTTTGTGTTTTCAAGATCAATTTACTGTAAGCCGAAATGGAATATGGATAGCTGACAAACTATCACGGGATTTTTCCCAATGATCAGAAAATGAAATCTCCGCGCTTTTTATTATTTTTTAAATTTATATTTGATTACAGCTTGATTCCACACTGTATTTTTGGTACAAGTATGGAATTTTCAGCATGTGATATCGGTAGCTCAAATTTTGCAGGCCGACCATAGATATCAGGTGTGCGTCAGCAGGGGACCGAACCCCGGACCATGTGCATGGTCGGCGAGAATCCTAACCACTGTGCGCTTCACTTAAAACGAGAATCTACCTCATATGCATAGAAGATACATTGAATGAATAAGAAATTAGAATCGCTCAGAAACATTCTAATCAAAAATGGATATCCAACCTCCTTCATCGAAAAACACCTAAAGTCAAAGACCGATACTCTGCGAAGCCTGAATGTACTAAAGAAAAATAACGAATTGTGAATTTGAAATTTAAGGGAGATACAACTAATGAAATTCACAGAAGCTGTCTGTCAACATCAGTTCAAAAAATGTTCTATCCTGCATCTCTACGCCACACCTTCTCAATATATACTTTTGTTCATCGAAACGTCACATACAACATTCAGATTTTGCCAACTGCAATGTGCGTGTTAATTCCTTACTTAGCTGTTCTATGGTGTTCTTTCTTTTTTGTTCAAATTTATACTACTTACCATTAGTAAGTAGTATGAGTATATTTTGAAATTCTTAAATACGAGTTTGAAGTTAAACTCAATGTAATAATGATCTA
This sequence comes from Trichobilharzia regenti, assembly GCA_944472135.2. NCBI lineage: Eukaryota > Metazoa > Platyhelminthes > Trematoda > Strigeidida > Schistosomatidae > Trichobilharzia > Trichobilharzia regenti. The sequence goes on from OX235266.1 coordinate 58,222,389, forward strand.
TTTAGTTCCTAGGGGAACATAGGGCTTCAGTTGCCCACATCTCTATTGTGTTCACTTCTCTGTCAACGTCTCCATCACCTGGCTCTACGTCTGCAAACATGATTTCATCTTCTCCTCACGTTACCTCCTTCTACATATCACCCTCGCACTGACGACCAATCCGCTGCTTCCGATTCCATTGGGGTTCCACTCGAGCAATGGCTTGGCGTGTGATGCCAGTCACTTGATGGTTTGTTTTTTCAGAATATGGCTAATCCAATCGACCTCCATTTCTTCATGGATATTTGTTGCACAAATGGTTCCTGCTGGTTTGGTTCGTTCGTTACAAGAGATCCCTGTTGGTGATGTTTTCTGGCCGGCCATCTGATCTTGAGCTGAGTATTGAACGAAGGCAGCTGTTGGTGAAGACCTGTTATTTGCTCGAAGTGGCCTTCGTGACGCAGCGCAGCGCCAAGTCTCTGGTCCGTATAGTGACTATCACTGACTTCACACTCGAGGTATGCTTTAAATGTCAGTAAAAAGTCTGAGTATTGTGGAATAGATCAAATAAAGTATAATTATGTCTCATTGGTTTACACACAATGATAACTGTTTCGTTATTGGTAATATTTCGAGCAAAATGACTACTGCCCGTGTTCACACCATCTTTTGAAATTGTTTTGTTCATACATTTATGATTTGTACTCATATATATATATATATATATATATATATATATATAGTTCATTTCTACTTTTTGTTCATTTATTTTTGTGTATTGAGAATTATATTCCAGGACGCTGACAGTTGTTTTGCTGAGTCACCCTCGTTACATGTATTCGGTGTGAGCTTAGTGAATATAAATTCTGTTATAAGTCTCTCTTTCCACTTGTTCATATTAGTGTTTAGAAAACACACGTTGCTTCAATCGATATTGTGGTTTTTGTCCCATGTTGCATGTGCAGCTATATAGAAAATCTTTTTCTAAATTCTTGTGAGCTTGTGTTCCTGTTGGTTGATCTTTAGTTAGACAGGCGTTTATGTTCATTCACTTTTATTTTGAGTAATCTGGACGTTTGACCCATATATTTAGTCGGCCACTCGTCACATTGTTTTTATCCATTATTTTTATGCGATCTTTCAGTTGATTTATTTTTTTTTTTAACTAGATTCGTCGGTTTTCAAACGTCGTGTGTGAATCCCAATATTTTTGAGGTTTCCTTGAATTCCGTCTCTGATGTACGATTTTTGTGTGGTGTTGTGATTGTCATTTTTTTTTTGAATTCCTCCTGCTTGACTGACATTCTCCGGTTTTATATATGTCCAAACCAAGTTCATTTTTAACGGTTTGAAAAAATTTGGGAATTGGGAATATGATATTCATTCATTATAATAAAAGGTTTATTTTTGTATTTCCCAATGAATGAAAAACAAAACGAAAACATGGACATCAACAGTCGTCATTCCATATAGAGCAGAGACGTCAGACGATATCAGAAGAGGCGTACTCAATCAGCTCGACATTAGAGTTTTCTTCAAAACATCAGAAACACTTCAAAGCAACCTTGTCCATATAAAAAATCAAATCCTCAAAAAAGATTCTCTATCTAATTGTGTCTATAAAATAAAATGCTTGGAATGTGATGCAATATACATCGGACAATTTATCGTCGGAGAGAAATCAAAATCAGAAGAAATGAACACTGTAGAGCATCTCTTCGATCACTGAGAAATCCAGTTAGTGAACTAGAAAAACTTGAAAAATCATCTGCCAGCCATGGTCTACACGCTATAGAATCAGGCCACAAAATTGATTTTGACAATATTGAAATCACCATCCAGAAATCACAAAGAACATCTCAACTCATCAGAAACACTTCCTATCAAGTGGAATCCAAATTGCCTGAATAGGAATGATGGACTAAAACAGAATCTGACCTGGTTACAACACCTCCCTCCCCTCTCCAACGAAGTGACAAAATCAACACGAATGTCATAAGCAAGTTCACTATGTAAACACATACTACTTTTATAATTTTACACACTGATCAAATCCAACAATCTAAACTTGCTTTTGTTATCTCTACCAATTGACCAACTTGACAGCGAAAAATGACCCCAGACTGACGAACAATGATCAAGTTAGTAAACTTTGTTTTGTTACCGTAACAGATGTACCATTACCTTTGATATTTGGTTTAGTGATCTTCAATGTTATTTTGACTTTCAATATGTCCTTTTAACTTGACCTAAGTCCGTTTTCTCATCCCTTAACTCTTTGTTATATATAAGCTGAGTGGATTTTGTAAATTCCGGTTTAATAATACCTGTTTGATAAAGCTATTAGCAGCAGCATTAAATAGCGAAACGTCGGCGAGAACAAAATCGTTTTGTTTTTCATTCATTCATTGGGAAATAGAAAAAGGCTTTATTATAATTCTCTGGTTTTATCATAATTTGTCTATACAAAGATACAGAAATGCCCAAATCTTTGGTCTTCTACCTCTACGCTCTGTCCCATTAGGAACCTAAGGGAATAATTAATAATAAAGTTTTTAAAGACGCCTCTGATGGAAATTTCAGCATCAACAAAGAAAACTCCAAAAAAAATGTTTTTTACACACATATCCACTTACCCGAAAATACTTCACTCGTAAAAAATGCAATCTCAACAAATTTTCCAGCTGTAAATCTGGTTTCGATCGATTAATAAAGACCACCTCAACATCTGATATTTGCCTGTCTTCATGTAGAAAATCATTTAAAAATGTTCTCACCGAATCTGTTGTAATATCTCCACACACAACAATATGAGATTTACCCTCACGTTTCTTGTACACCCCAGAATACTTACTAACATTGAAAAACATATCAACAATTTCTGGAATAGCACTCGCAAATGTCGCCAAGGCGAATAGAATAAACAAGGAAATGAAAGCACGACCAAGATATGTCTGTGGTACGATATCTCCATACCCTACAGTTGACATTGTTACAATTGTAAAATACAATGAAGCTGTATACGCCAACGGTTGGCTAACATTATAAACACTCGATCCAAATAGGTTGCCAGTATTCTCAAATAGATGGAAGCAACCCGCCCCAGCGAACCATATCGATATGAATAGGGTACACAGTTGGCACATACGTAAACTTGATGCAGATTTAATCACATTCAAATTGTTCAACACTTCAGGGAGATTACACAGACGAAAAATTCGTACAAAACGAAAACCAATCCATGTTCGTTTGATAAAGAAACCAACTAGTGTTGGTGGCACTGTCAAATAATCCAATATTGAGTACCATTCAATCCAAAAGACTAGTGCATCCGATGAGGCAATCAATCGTACAATGAAGTGCAACAGAAAAAAGATATTCATTGCAAAATCCAGTAGCCGTAGACGTCGACCTTTATGACCGCATTTTTCAATCTCCAATGGCCATACAGTTGCTTCATAGGCATATATACTAAATGATGTAAGGCTGAATATCATTGATAAAGCGATAAATATTCGTCCAGGTATCCAATCATAACTGACTAGTCGGATAGCCCACCAACGACCTTTAATCAATGCAAGTTGAATGCTAGTTGTCCACCAGTGGGAACAACGTGAAGACAGAGACTTATAATTATTATGAGGGGCAGGAAGAGGTGTATTAGTAATAGTGGTAATGCTTTGTTGATCGTATTTTTCCAGTGTGATTGAACTGATACGATTATTTTTATTATTGAGTGTTGAATTAAGTTCAAAGTTATCAGGCTTTTTCTTCATCTTATTGTCATTGGAAGGATTTGTTTGAATTGGAATTTCAGAATGATGCGCAGTGGAGGTTGGCGATTTATTTTGTAAATATACGTAAATGATACGTATTAATATTCGGTAGAGTAGGATGATTATAATTCCGCCAAAGAAACATCCTAACGAGATACCGAAAAATACACTCCATAAACGCTTTTCCATACATTCTTCATGATGTTTATAATTGGCCATGAGATGAGCTTTTTGTTTACGATGGGTTGGCATAATTTGAAGGGGGGGGGGATTTTGAATTTAGTAAACACAGAAAAAGAATAAAGAGGTTTGAAGATTGTCAGCAATAATGGAAGGGATGATCCGTGTCGACGTCACCTGATGATATTACCTAACAATGAAAATAGGAAAAGGTGAACAAGTAAGTATACATGAGCATTTGGGTAAACTCAATTGATTTATTCAATACAAGCCATAAACAAATAAAAACAATATTCAGCGAGGAGACTCTTCTCAACAAAAAATTTAATATCAAGCTATACAATCGTATACATGTATATGGTCTTTAAGAAATTGTATCCGATGAGGGAATTAAGTCAAAGGTGTCTGTCTGTCTGTTTTCGACATAGAACATTACACATATGTGCGACAATTCAAGTCACCACACTCCCTCCATGTAGCACACAAATCAAGAGACGAAAGTAGAAGAAATGCATAATACAGACAGTAAACAGAAGTGTGAGACAAAGGAATAGTAGTAACGAAGAACAAAGAACAGTTTCCAATTGGTGGATGGTGACTAGACGCAGTGGAATCCAGGATGCACATTTCGTCCTATTTGGGACTCGTCATCTGGATGTACCTGCATTTCCCAGTGAGTGATGATGTTCCCACCGAGGCTCGAACCCAGTACCCATAGTTTCAAACGCCAAAGCGTTATCCACTAGACGGCTCTCGTGGCCCAAGTGGTCTAGTGGATAACGCTTTGGCGTTTGAAACTATGGGTACTGGGTTCGAGCCTCGGTGGGAACATCATCACTCACTGGGAAATGCAGGTACATCCAGCTGACGAGTCCCAATTAGGACGAAATGCGCATCCTGGATTCCACTGCTAGCCACCATCCACCAATTGTATACCAACTAAATGCCCGGACATCGTCGAAGCATCTGCACAAGAAGCCGACATGTCAACCTGAGACTGAGCACTTCGGTCCAATCAATCGACGGGAAAATCAAAAATTCAATTCAATAAAGAGCAGTTTCATTGGGTATTATAAGTCACAAAAAGTAGATGCATCTGCGCTAGACAGTGAGAAAGATTTTGAGCTGTATCAGCGATTGTCTCACGCCATTATTGGTTTTTAATATCCCAGTGACCCTAACCAGGACGTCTACACGCCCAAAGCGGCTTAAACTAACTGTTGTGGATTTCATTGACTGGTGAAGCCATGTTTTGGTTTGACCGCCGCTAGCTCTTTTCCAACCTGATCCTATATCAGCTAACATTACTCGTCGAGGAAGGGCATGGCTAGGAAGGCATACGTACCACATGTCCTAACCATCTCAATCGGTGTAACTTCATAGACTTGTCGATTGATTTCCCCTCCCGCGTACCTAGCGATCGATCGATGTCTCACCTCAATATTGCTCACCCTATTATACCACCAATTAACACGGGAGATAGAACGCAAGTACCTATGATCGAAGACGGCTAACATTTTTATGTCTTCCTCTCTCAATGGCCAGGTCTCACAGCCATAAAGGAGGACGGAGAGGACTGCTGAGCAGTACACCAGACCTTTGGTCGATAGACAGCCGGATATCATATCTATTCCAGAGACGGCGTAAACTGGCATATGCGAAACAAGCCCTCTGTAACCGCGCTGACATTTGGTCAAAGGTGTGCATACATGAAATAATAATAAATAGTAGTAGTAGTAGTATGAAATGCAATTAAAATATTTGTGATTATAATCATAGTTTAATGTCAAGTGGCAAAACAATCAATGTCATATATAGAATGATACATAAGACAGGTGTATAGATTTTGGAAAGAGGTACATAATTATAGGATTACTAGGCGAATATAAAATCTTACATAACATGGTGTGAAATTCGATAAGATAGGATTCAATATTGTAAAAATAAAAATTAATAATTTTGGGTTTAGAATCACAATTGGGTCAAGTAGAAAAGATTCAGAGTGAGAATAGTAATAATAATAACGATAATAATAATAACCGTAGTAATAAGGGAAAAGTACGTAGAATAACTAAATAAACAAAATAAATAAATGCCTATCCCGCTACGGCCAAGGCAGAAGTAGGGATTGTACGTACTTCTTTTGTACACAAAGGTTTGGCTTAAAGTCATGAAATGCCAAGGCCTCAGCTGTCTTTTGAAGTCTGTAACGAAGAAAACGCGGGAAGTTAGCATAAATTCTACAAATGTTGTTGAAATCATGGTCAGGGTTGACAGAGTGACAGAAGTCGATCAGGTGTTCCAGAATAGAACTTCGCATACACTTCATTTCTGCCTTGTATAACCATGCAGCTGGAATATGTTCTCGTATCCATGTGGAAAGCTTTCTCTAACCTACGGTCAATGTCTCTTGCTACACAAGAGCGGGTGAACTGATAGATGCACATGGAGGCGGCCAGACCAGGGAGCTTATCTTTCACAGAAGTAGAGAACAACTTGCGTCTATTGAACGTCACATGTAATTTTGCTGGAAAGGACGTCTTATTGACTGCTTTAGAGAGACGATTTTCAAGCATATCTGAAGCTTGATCACCTTTGAATTCCGAGTTCATCAATAAGGTTTTCTTTGGAACTGAGTCGGTGACTAGTTTAGACTGCTTATCTTTCATGTTTCTGTCAATAAATCGGTTAGGGTAACCGTTTTCTGCCAGCGTGGCTTTTAAGAAGTCGAGTTCTGATTCAACGCAATCAGAACTACAAATTTTCCTTATCCTAAAGCAGAGTGAATGAATTAGGTTCGTTCTCCTGGAGATAGGCACCCAACTATAAAATTAGTTAGTTGTCCGTTTTATGTACGTCTATCTTATCAAATTTCACACCATTTTATGTAACATTTTATATTCGTCTGCTAATCTTATAATTATGTACCCTTTCCAACATCTATACACCCATCTTATGTATTATTCTATATATGACATTAATTATTTTGCTACTTGACGTTTAACTATGATTATAATCACAAATATTTTAATTGCATTTCATACTACTACTATTATTATTTCATGTATTCACACCTTTGACCTAATTCCCTCACCGGATATAATTTCTTAAAAACCATACACATATATACGATCGTACAGCATGATAATAAATTCGTTGTTGAGAAGAGTCTCTTAGTTTAATATTGTGTTCTTAATGCTACATTGGGAAGTTAATAACTGAGATTCTGACTGTTTATCTAATGTGAGAAGTGTGCAACACTAGCGGAACTCCGTCCGGTTCCAGGTTCAAGGCACTGGACTGCTGCATTAACAGCTGCCGTGTTGGGCTACTTTTGACCTGGGTATTGGGCCTCTTTTCGAGTCTCTTATCTTTTCCCAAAGTATTGCTTCATTTGCTTTCTTTGATATCAAGTCGGTCACTCTGTTATTTGATGTTTTTGTTCCGATGATCATCTCTTTGCATACTACTGATAAATCCTGTCAGTAGCACGCATCACATTAGTACCTGTTCAGAGTATTTGAGTAAATTTCAAACCACCTTGAAGTGTACTATGCATATTTTATCGATACATACGTTCATTATCGCTACGATTAATTTCTTGAGTTCTCAGTTGAATAAAGGACCTCGTTGGCACACCTCTTTTGCTCTCCAATTTCCTTCCCACATGATCCTCTTCATATAATCTTCAAACCAATGTCTAACCCATCGTTTCCCTTTCGAGCTTCAGTCGACTGCCTTTAATGTGTGAGATCACTGGGATCCGATCCAATGGGTCCATGAATTCTAACTTCTGCCAATTCATGATACAGCGCGACCCAAGCACATACCGGGGTGCGTACTGATGAAGACTCACAAACTAGAACGAAACAGCTGTCCACTACTCCCAGCTGGTTCTCTAATCAATTTCAGCACATAATGAAATCCTGTAACATCTCCATTTATTTTGTCATTCCTTCACGTTCCCAGTGGTGAAACATAGGACACCTTCAAGCTAGAGCTCTTTTGAAGTTTCTGCAGCAGTGGTGTTTCTTTTTAAAGGATGCGGTTGCTAGCCACCACACGCCCAACCTTACCAATCTTATGACTGACTGGCTTAGAGAGGTAAAGGAGTGAGTCGGTCGGGCAATGTACCGTTGTGCCACCGATGCACATACATCTCCATTTATGGACAATAAGTTGTTGTGTAGTTAGTTGTTGATCTTCAGTATTGACGCCAACGAAGGCAAATAATAATCGAAGTCTGTAGTAGGTCCCGTTGGACGATATACTTTTAGTGACGATACAACCGCTAATGTCGGCAAATCAGTAATACTTCAAAGACAGTAAGTATCCAAACGCGAAAACGTTATCTCTGATACGTTAGTCGCAGGGATAACATTCCTAAAGTACACCCTTAACACATAATTTGCTGATATATATCTAAAATAACTTTATCGTTGAGATCTTAACTTTGATCTTATGTCGTAGTGTAATATTTATCTGCATAATAATGGTCGATTATCATCAGAGTGCATAGAGGGTGGAAGAGGCTTCCAAAAACTTCCGCTTGACAGTCATATGATTCATAGATCAGACCGTAATGGATCAAAAAAAAATAGAAGGGTTTAGTGATGAGTAGAATTCGATAGTGACTTTGTATTGTGTGGGTCTATATGATGGCAATCAGTGAGAGAGAGAGAGAATGCCTTTACTTTTTATCAAACCAGGGTAGACGAATTTTAACTCCAAGCTTAGGAAGTGTGTGCATTTCTATGTTTCAGTACGTCCGTACGCATGTGTGTGTGTGTGCGCGCGTACTGGTGAATTAAATTATTTCGAAGTGATATTTAGATAAGGCCATTTTTGGGAATAATTTTTTGCTTTTATGTATTTTCCGACATAGCAATGACAAATAGTAGAATTAAAAGTTTCAAGTCAGAAGCTCTTTTTTCCCTTCAGATAGATTTGAAAGCATTTTTTTTATCAGAAATATTTCTGTCCTGAAGAGTGATCACAAGACTGAAGGCGAATGGTTCACAGTTAGAGAAGAACCATTGAAAGCTAGTAAGAAGTATTAGAGAGCTGTTTCGTCCATTAAGAGGAATCGAGCCCAAGGACATGTCTGACGGTCAGGATTCCTGACCCAGGCGGCCTGGGGTTCAATTTCTGGCGCGGGAAAGCTTTGTGCGTCGGTTAGCACTATCACCGACCATGTACATGGTCTGAGGTTCGATCCCCTGCCGATGCACACCTGATATCGCATTTTGCAAATTAGATTCACAAGTCATGCAGTGGGAACAAAAGAAAAGGAACGCGATGGGGGTTGACGAGAAGACTCTAGAAGATCTGGATTTCGTGGACAGTTTATGTGTAAATGTCAGACATACTCGAAGATATACAGACGAAAACTAACAGCTGAGTGCAAAGCGCAAAAATCCTTAATAACAAAACATCTTGTGAACCATGGACATGATATCGACGCTGTCAAGTCACTCACTATTATAGTCAGCAGGCAAAGAAACAGGAAGATGCTTGCAATTCCTGGGGAGGCTTGTGGAATTCGAGTTAATAAACCAGGTCTCTGTGTACAAAAGGAGATGGTCGTGACTCTGAATCTACCATGGTAATACGTTTTACTTATTATTCTACCTCATATTATTATTATTCTTGGTTCATTTAAAACTATCCTTTATCAGAAGCACTATCTTAACTCGCTTCAACATTATTATTATAACTATTACTGTTGATATTACTCTGTTTGCAATTCTTGTTATATTCTCCAATGTCTAATTGTTTATCTAAGTCATATAATTGAAGCGTAGTGCAATTTATCTTAATTTTGATCTCTCATACTCTCTCTCTCCCCTTATCTATTTGAAATGACCTGGAAAACATTCGCACGTGTCTTTCTGCAAGACTAATTTAATGTAGCTTAATTGCTTATCAGTCTTATATCTCCCAATGTAATTTCAAAAGTATATATATCCGTGTATGTAGAGTACTGAGCAGCTGACGAGTTCTACCGAAATTTTGATGAATCCATCATTAAATCCTGCTTTATTAACCTTTATTGCTTGTTTTAAATTAGTATCGGAAAATAAGAGTTTTCAATTCTTGTAAACTAAAACGTTGGCTAGAGGAACATGGTTTGAAATGAATGAATATAGCGAAGAAGGAGGTTATGTAGACATCCATCGAACAACACAAACAACAAGCACCAATCGTCGTCAACGAGAGGAATCTGAAGGAAGTTAAGTGTTTCACTTAAACAACAACTGTACCACTGCATACATTCACAGGCCCTACCGTGGCCAGAGTAACCTTTTCACTATAATTTTGCTTCCTTTCATTATGTAAGTTTACTATTTTTTTGGAGGGAGAACGTCTTTTGATGAAGTCCCGTGGATACACATTCTTTTGGAAGACATCCATGAGATATCTTTCTTCAATTTTCCTTAAGGTGGGAAGTGCTGCATTGACTCCTGGCTGACCCTCTTGAATAGTGTTTATATACAATTTCTTTTTTTTTTGATAATGATAATAGCTTTATTCCAAAAACAGTACTTTTGATACAGAATGGAATTCTCAGCATTTCACTACAGTATTGTATCCAGTTAGTACATTAACATCAAATAAAATTTTACATAGATTAAGGGTAATCTCAGTTAGTTTTGACAACAACATATTAGCATATCGGTAGCAAAGCCGAAAGTGAGCAGAGTGTTTGAAGGTGTTAGAAAAGTAGATACTACTAGCATATTTACTGGCGTAAGCGGTAACAAAGAGGTCGAGATATGCACAGTGCGAAAGAATGAAGAAGAATGTTTCAAGGAGAGAAAGAAAGAAAACGTTGTACCTATAAATGATATGAGTTGGAAAGACGAGATCCACTTGTTCTGCCGACTATTTAATAATTATAGGTATCATGCCTAATGCTTTCTTTATCGCACAGAACACGAGATAAGTAGGTTATGGTTGAGTTCTTATACTTACTAGTGCGAGCATATAGTTTTCTATATAGGCTTCTGGTTCTGTCTGATGAGATACAAGGGGAGAGTTGTGAATGAAGAGTTGTTAGATAGATAGAATGGATTTAGCCCATTTTTCACATGAGTCTAAGTGCTTGTCGACCAGAATATTAACAGGCTGGTTAAGTGGCACATTGCTTACCCTGCTGAAAACCTTTAACATCTTGCGCAATAAGATATAGTCTTTCGTCAGTAGCCCTGGAAAAACTAAGCGGAAACAATAGAGAATAATAGGCAGGATGCGAGTTAACGAATTGTAGGAGTAAGGGTTGGGTTATACCAGAATGGCTTAACTTCTTGAGGTAGAAGGTAAAACGCAATATTTTCTTAGAAATCATCAAGATATGAGACGACCAGGATCATCATCAGCAGATAGAATGACGCCTAGGTATTTAATTTCTGACTTGGTTTCTGTTTCAATGTCATCAATGTTGCACATCATGTGAGTGCTAACCAGTTTGTTTAGGTCAGATTTGTGCCTAAAGGTGAAATTAACTGTTTGGCATTTGGAGGGGTTTAAGGTCAGACCGTTTTCCTTGAACCATTGGCTGACTTCTGATAAAAAGCCGTTTAGCTTAGTGCATTCACTTTGACATTTGACAGGCAAAGATACAGTTAGGTCATCAGCATATTTAACAAAATTAATGTCATTTGAAGATGGTAGGTCATGTAGAAATAAAGAAAAGAGAAGTGAGGAGAGTACAGCCCCTTGGGGGACACCAGCTTCAGTGAGCACAGTAGAGGAGGATTTGCCTTTGTATACGTATACTGCATTCTGTTTGAAAAGTAAGAATGCAACCAGTTAGTGACCCAGGACATCGTTTGTGTCATGGAGAGCTTTTTTAGCACGAGACATCTAGGTACGATGAAAGCTTCACAAATTAACTAACTATTCAGCTCAGAGAACACAACCAGATCCAGAAATACCATGAGTACATCGGCGAAATCCATTAATTAATCATAACTTCTCGCCTAAAAGATATATATACTCTTGTCAAAAGTTAACATATTATATTCACTATTGGCTTTTATCAAATTGCACAACCTACACTAGTTTCTCAACTTGCCACCATCTATCCAATAATCAAAAATATAACTTAACATATGAAGACAAAATTATTTATTTTTAACTGCTTTCTAATCGCACGCACACATCTATCTAACAAATGTATTTTTTGAGGGTAGCAGGATGATTTTGACATACACAGAGGGAGAAGCGAGAGAGCAAGCGAGGGAAAGATGGGGAGCACTCGGAAAACTATTCCTAACACTACTACTACTACAATTCCAACTTTCATATATGTTATTTGATGTTTTCTTTATAAATAATAATCCTATTCGTTTTTATGCCCAAGATTACATACACTTAGAATGCCCTTTTCAAAAATCCTCTTTTGTATACATATACGACACAAAATCAATAATATTTCAATTCTGTAGAAATCAGTAATCAAATTTTCCACTTACCATTTTTTTTATTCTTCTAATATCGCGTTTCTGATTGATACACAAAAAAGGATCTTCAAGTTTTCAGTGGATTTAAACATTTGATGTTTCTAAAAATACATATATATACATAAACAAAAAACAGGTGAATTTTAATGGTAATATTAATAATAAAAGTTTTTCCGTGTATGTCGATGAAATAAAAACACGTACACACATGCAGAGAGTTTAGTGAACACACAAGTTTCTTATCTGGAAGGGAATTTGTCGAACAGAAGTCTTACAGTAAGTATGCCTTAATCTGACGGTCAGTGGTGCTTTTTCAAATGCGGAACACTCCACAAAATGATATGTAACACTATGTGAAAGAAAGAACAACTTATGATGAGTTGAAATATATAGGACGTAATTACTTCATTTGTCAATATTACTTACTTACTTAATTACTTAAATAACACGCAAAAGTAGTATAGACGTGTCAGGCTAAAAATTGTTTTTATTTTCTGTAGTTTGGTTTGTAAGGATTAGTTTTGTTTGTACGAGTTGATCACGGATTGATATCAGTTAGAGAACCATTGAAAACCAACCACAGGAGTACTGGACAGCTGTTTCATCAGCCTAGTTTGCAAATCATCGGAAGTACGCACACACTTGGGCTCAAACACAAGACCTACCGGCTACAAGGCAAACTGGCTTGTATACCATTCAGCCAGGGTCCTGGGACCCGATTCAATGCCTCATGAATTCTAACTTCTACCAATTCGTGATGCATCTAGCGCGACCCCAACCACTGACGTAGGTGGGACTATGATAGTAGGATTCCGATGGTTCCCAAACTAGGATGAAACAGCAGCTGTTCAGTATTCCCTGGTTTTCAATGGTTCTTCTAGCTGATTGAATTTATTGTTGGTGTGTTTTCGAGTTTGACCATGAATTGATTGATTGATATCAGTTACAGAAGAACTATTGAAAACTAGCACTGGAGTATTGGACAGTTGTTTCGTCCACATCCTGGTTTGGGATTCATCAATGGTACATACTCACATGTGTGAACTCAGGACTTTCTGGTTATATGGTAAGCTCGTAGACCATTCAGCCTCCAACCATCTAATATCATCAAATCAATGTGCACTGTGATGGCGAACTAACTAGCGGAATGGTGGCCACATTGCAAACCTGACTGACTGATAGAATTCAGTCAGCACCAAACACCAAGGGCTAGACTCATCACACTAGTTAGTGACTAGTATCCAATCAAACTATCTAATACAGTCCTACAGGAAGTCAATCGCGAGCCAGAATGGCTCAGTGGTAACGTCTCTGACTGCAGGTGGCATTGGGTGATACACATGGGTTCGAATCTCAGAAGGGACATGAATTGTTCCTTCAAGGCAGTTGCAGATACGCCTCGCTGACTGGTGAGTGCCAACAAGCACGAAACCTAGGTGCTGTGCAAGGCTTCCTGTGGCCGATTGCTTCCAACCATCTAATTTCATCAAATCAATGTGCACAATGATGGCGAGCTACCTAGCGGAATGGTGATTTAGCTGACAGAATTCAGTCTGCAACGAAGAAAGGACTAGATACGTCGCACTAGTTACTATCCCTACTGGTTGTGCTAAATATAGTCAATTGTTATCTTGACTACCTTCTAAGCAGTTGATCTGAGTTCGACAGCTGGGGGTTGTAACCAATTTAGTGCATCATTGTAATTCACAGACAGAACTCTCGCCTGCTCGGGTTCGATACCCAGCTGACTGACGCGTTCATTTACCTTCCCTAGCCGATAGTAGGTCAGGGAAGAAAGGAGGTTAAGGTTTGAGTGTGGCAATCTTACCTCATTAAGACAACATAAGTGCTAGTGAAACTTTAAACGTTACAGTACGATGCCTTATATTCCATTTGAAAAGTACAGGAATGAAGAGAAAGTTAATAGTTACCATGATTGCTATCTAAGCAACTTATTCTGATCCGACTGCCAGCAGTCAAGACGCCGACAATAATACTTATGCATATTATATTGAATATTACGACTTCAAAATAGTAAAGTACTATTAGTTATTGACTGCTTCCGTTTAGCATTAGTGGCATACTTTCTCACTATACTTAACTGTCCGTCATCGCTTTCGAGTGGGTTTCCAGGTTATCCAAAAGCTTTCGTTATCTCTTGAAAGCACCTGCTATATCTCATCCTTAGATGCACATCTTTTCATTTCCAACTCATGTTCATTCTAAGATCTAGTATGTGATTTGAAGAATTTCTCCAAACCTTCGCCATTTAGATTGCCAGGGAGCGCTAAATTCTCTGAATTATTCAGCAGTAATTGACGATTCAAGAATTAAGTCTCTCAAAAACTATTGTCGATTCAATCTGAAAATCTTAGCATTTTATAGATTATTGGATCTAATGTTCTGTTGATACAGCATGGTGAGGGGAAATACAAAATTAACAGTCACAACACAGCTTAAATGATGTTCACACTTATGAAAAAATAGACAAATAAAACAAAAACTTGAGAGGATTATAAATATAAGAAGAACAATAACAATAAAGGTTGATGTTATAAGGGTGGAGGAAATGGTTTATTTAGTAAAGCAAAGAAGGTTAGTTAGTTAGTTAGTTAGTTCATGCCTAACACTATTTTCATCAAATAAAGTACGTGCTAAATATGGTATAGTGGAATTTCTACACTTATACCTACGTGCATAGTCTTCTGAAAAGACTTCTTGTTTTACCTGAGGAGACACAAGGATGGAACTGTGCGGGTAGAGTGGGTGCTCACAGTCTAACAAAATTCCTTTAGCAAACTTGTTGCATGAAATCAAGTACCTATCAATGACAATGTCAGCTATGTGAACCAATAGGACACCACCACCCACCCTACTGACAGTCTTCAGAGTCCTACGAAGTATGACACAATCGTTTTTAAGCAATCCAGGGAAGAATAACAGGGTGATCAGTAAAGAAGAATCGGTAAGATGCACGAGTTGACAAACATTGAGAGGAAAGGTTGGTTGAGTTATACCCGAGCGCCTCAACTTCTTAATGTAAAAATGTTGGACGAAATATTCTTTTAGAAGTCGCTATGACGTGTATGAATACCAGGATAGGTCAGTAGAAAGAATTAATCCAAGATACTTAACTTCAAACTTGATTTCTATATCCCCACTGTCATCAATTTTGCAAGGCTCATAGGAACCAATGGCTTCATTTCACTTTCTTTTACATCGGAAACTGAAATTCACAATCTGATTTAGTTTAAGACAGTTCATTAGACGAAGACCATTTGCTAACTCCTGATCGAAAGCTGTTCATCTTAGTACAGTCTAGCTGGGAGTTAACAGACGTTGAAATAGTTAGATCATCGGCATACTTAACAAAGTTCATTTCATCAGAGTGAGGCAAATCATGCAAAAAGAAAGAAAACAGAAAAAGAGAAAGGACAGTGCCTTGAGGGACACCAGCCTCAGTAAGCAATGAAGTGGACGACTTTTCCCGACTGATACAAAGTGCATTGCTTTCTTCCTGAGAAATAAGAATGCAGTCATTAGACAAGCCAACAGTCAGTTTGAGTTTCAGCAAGCTTGTTTGAGTAGGTCTTTAGTCTATGCGATATCCTTCTCAACTTCCTTCTGTATACTTGTTGGGCAGGTCAGAGTTCTGCCTTGTTTATCCTCTCCAGACGGTCATGTATTCCTCAGTATAGATCTAAGGCAGCTGTTGATAAAAGTCCTTAGTAGTCTGTTTGAGGTGTTTTCAGTGACATGTGGGCTAATTCTGTGCACTTGAGATAACTTCTAAAAATTTGGATCTTATTTATTATTCTGCGTTCTGTAGACCTTCACCACACCAATTTCACAGAAAGTATCTCAAAGCAGTTGAACAGGAAGACGGGCAAAACTAATCCAAGAAAGCAGAAATTGGTGTTCAAGGATTGGTTTGTAGGGATTTGATTGATTGGTTACAGGATTTTATCATGAGCTGACATTGGTTAAACAACCGTTGGAAAACCTGCAAGGAGTACTGGACAGCTGTTTCATCCTAGCCTGGGACTCTTCAGCACTACGTGCACACCGGGGTTCGAATTCAGGACCTTCTGGTTGGTGTTTTGAGATTTTAAATACTGTATTTGAATGATTACACTCACTGACAACATTCAAGAAGTGAATATTGCATCATTTCATGCATATCCTGTGAATTCTGAACAAGATCCCCGCCAGCGAGGTACATTCAGAAGATATGTAAAATCCAGTTGAAATCGGTTATAATTTGGATACCCAATCAACTACTCAATTGACCCTCAAAATTCGACAGTGTTTAACTTATAGAAACTTGACCATACCAATTTTGAACAGATTTACTGCCCTCACTCAGAAGTATCACCTCAAGATTCCTTATGGTTTTGATTATAACCTCACAAGCTCAATCTCCGTTCATTTACGCACCTAATATCTCCGTGTAGGTAAAGGAGAGACGGTTTCGTAGTGAACTGGTTAGGACTAGAATCCGTACCACGTGTGTAGTTGGCAAGCGATTCTATCATTGGACTAATGATAAATAGTGTCTACATATGCCTCATCTTATTCGTAAGTACATTTCATTCCTTTCGTTTAAATTAATTATCTGCGTATAAATCCTATAGACCTATATGAATCAACCAACGAATCACTTAGTTCGCAGATAATTCAAAACTCTATTTGAGCGAAACGATCCTTCGTCACCGATCTTTTAAACAACAGCCTGCACAACTGTATTCCACTTCTTGTTGTGAACCCAGGTATATCAGTCATTCAATGCATATCCTGTCAAGAATGTCAACGAACACTATCCAATGTGGTTGCAGAGAGGAAGTAGTGGCCATATTAGGAGTACAATAATCGAAATCTCGTCACTACTAGTCATTCCATCTCAACAAACGCCTCCTCCATCAAAGTATTCTACAAAGTGAGTAGCATGCTGTCAAAGACACTACGATTCTGTCTTCTTTGCATCGCAGAAGCCCTAGCCATTCAGTCAGAAGAACCAGAACTACTATGCATACAAAAGAAAATTATTCAACCACTTCTACTATCATGGTAAAAGCTCTATTGATCTGTCTTAGCTTTTGCTTGTTTACTTGTGTTTCTAACTACTTGAAAAACTCTTGTATTCCTTCAAAACTCTTACGTACGTCCGTATTTTATGTTGTTTCCATGTTCACCCTCAGCAAAACTCCTTCATTAAACTATTCATACTATTATGTAACTCCTTGTTAACAATCGTTTGTGACACACAACTCATCACTTTTGCTAATACCCTCTTATATCAACATCGAATTCCCCTGAATATATTTTGTATTACGTAGTTCCACCAGTAAAACCGACTTGTTGTATTTTCGTTTGACAAAGTTAATGTACGCTTACACACACACACACACATAACAGCGGTCTGTTTTTTTCAGTATTTTACGATTTCAAAATAATATAAAAATCTGTGGTTAATACCTGCTCTACTGTTTAGCTAAAACCCATTTCACGTCTTTCCTATCGCCTAACTTAAAAAATCATTCCACCAAAACACTGATTCTCTCCACACATCTTACAACACCACGTTGAAGACACACACACAAATCAGTCACCTTGGCTTCAATATATCACACAATAACTACTCCTACTTACTCTACGTCACACCATCATGTCTCGCCGACACACAAAAAATACCCTGTGTCATCACTGTTTTTGTCTGAATATCTCGTCATTCAACACACAACCACCATCGTCATCACCATCATGACACTTTTTCTTTGGCGCATACCTACTTGTCATCTACTTTAGAGAAAGACTCGATAAATCAAAACCGAAATACAACGTGTTAAATTTACTTAAATGTCGAACGTCGAGTGTTGGGCGGGGTGGGTGGGGGGAGGGGAAGAATTGCTTCCGTCATATTACAACTCACTGAACATAATGTAATGTGATGTTATGCTAGGTAAGCCAGTCGTCACAATGATGAAAAACAATCCGTGTAATTCTGTGTTGATTTGTGGTTGTTACTGGTGTGTTGTCTTTCGCGTACCTTGTTTGTATGTGTATGTGTGGGTTGTTTCATTACAATTGTTGAAATCATCAAAGGGTGTGCAATTATACCGCTAATTGGATCAGAGTTCATTATGGATACAAAGACATATATTGTTGATTTTACATGGTGAATGGTGACGACATCCCTCCTAGTCATAAATTATCCTTCAACAACATTCATGTGGCGTATAATCATTCCTCGCCTTAAATACCTTTGTGACATAAGCATTTAGAAAACAACATCTTTCGCCCACTTGAACGATCAATTGAAGTGAAGGCCGTACACGGAATTACTTCTCTACACAGACATAGTAATTTCTGTTTGGCTCTGCTTCAGGTGACGGCTGGTTGGTTGGTTAGTTAGCAAAGAGGAATGTGTAATCAATGAAATTCGGAATTTATAAATGATATGAATACAGTTCATTGAGGAGGTGAAAATTCACGACATGTGCTCTCTTTAGGAAACTAAAATTATTCAAATCAGTTCGCCCAAGTAAATAGCCAACGAGAATTCTGCTGGTTTGAACTCGCTTGGCACTCTACGCATAATCATGCCGAGTACAGTCTATTGACTCTAGGTAAACTGTTCTTTATGCACTCACGTGTTCACACTCAACTGCAATTCGACACTTTAATTATCTGCTATAGTGTCCTTATTATCTCCGATAACGACGTAATTCTTGATGATATGTTGTTTGCATTTAACAAACGCCACACTCCTTTATAATTCAACATAGTAAAGGAATTCGAACCAGGCACTCCTTTTCTTGATGTCCTTCTCACTAGATGTAATGACTGATTTCTTACTGGATATATCCATTAAAAGTGTACAGGAAATGCACAAATAACTAATTTCTATACTTGGTTGGTTATCGCCAAGGAAAGAAAATTTGGTTCATTTCCTGTCCACTCCTGGAGGATAAGACATATTTGCAATGCTGACAGCATTGAGACTGAACTCTCTTTCCTAAAAGCTACATTCACAGGAAGTGGTTAATTAAACCCATCTTTTGACAAAAAGCACGAAGGGTAAACAGTTTAAACTAGTCACTAAATCAGTTCTAAAGAAAACCATCTTTATAAACTTCGAATTCAAAGGTGATTACGCATCAGACAGGTTAAGAAATCGTCTCTTCATCAAATCGGTCAGTAAGATGTTGTTTGCAGTTAAACTCCACTTAATCCTCACCAGACATAGGTTGTTCGCTGCCTGTGTCAACGATAAGCTTCTTCGTTGATCGCCTTCAAACGAAAATAAGTAGTGTTAAATATCGAATGGAGAGAAGGAATAGCTCTCGTCATATTACAACCAGTTGAACATACGGTGACGCAAGTCAGTTGACATAACGACAAAAAAAACAATCCATATAATTCTAAATTGATTTATGGTTGTTACTGTATTGGTGTGTTTGCCTTGGAGAGGAAACTCTTTCGCGTGTGTATGCTTGTAAGGTGTTTTATCACAATGTCGAAAAAAGCAGTGTGGTTCAGTTTGGATACATAAAAAATTTACGTTTTACTTCCAATCGATCAGACAAAACTTCCACAAAATCGATACTTGAAAATTGATCTGATGCTCACTAGTGACTGGTCCTATTTAGGCAGTTAGTAGTAGTTACCTGGCGTTCTAGTGGGAAATCATGACCACTAAGGTACAACAGGTTGCAGGGGAGGCAGTGACTCATCGAAGAAGACATTGAAGAAGTGGTTATGCTATGTCATGCATGAATTGGCAGAAGTTAGAATTCATCGGCTGGGCATCGGATTGGGTCCGAGTGGCTTAATGGTCTACGATTTAGCTCGCTAGCCTTGTAACCAGAAGGCCCTGAGTTCGAACCCTGGAGACGGGTAGGTGCGTACAGACTGACTCCATGAAGAGATGATTTTTGAGCTTGTCTGAAACCTGGTCACTTTTGGATTAGAAATTTATAAAGATATTTTTTCTTTGGAACTGTGTTACTTGGCTAGTTTAGACTGGCTATCTTTCGTGTTTCTTGGCAATAGATGGATGTGATTAACCACTTCCTGTAAATGTAGCTTTTAGGAAAGAGAGTTCAGTCTCAATGCTTTCAGCATTGCAAATATTTCATATCCTCCAGGAGTGGACAGGAAATGAACCAAATTTTCTCTACTTGGCGATAACCAACCAAGTATAGAAATTAGTTATTTGTGCATTTCATGTACATTTTCAGTGGATATATCCAGTAAGAAATCAGTCATTACATCTAGTGAGAAGGACATCAAGAAAAGGAGTGCCTGGTTCGAATTCCTTTACTATGTTGAATTATAAAGGAGTGTGGCGTTTGTTAAATGCAAACAACATATCATCAAGAATTACGTCGTTATCGGAGATAATAAGGACACTATAGCAGATAATTAAAGTGTCGAATTGCAGTTGAGTGTGAACACGTGAGTGCATAAAGAACAGTTTACCTAGAGTCAATAGACTGTACTCGGCATGATTATGCGTAGAGTGCCAAGCGAGTTCAAACCAGCAGAATTCTCGTTGGCTATTTACTTGGGCGAACTGATTTGAATAATTTTAGTTTCCTAAAGAGAGCACATGTCGTGAATTTTCACCTCCTCAATGAACTGTATTCATATCATTTATAAATTCCGAATTTCATTGATTACACATTCCTCTTTGCTAACTAACCAACCAACCAGCCGTCACCTGAAGCAGAGCCAAACAGAAATTATCTATTGTCTGTGTAGAGAAGTAATGCCTTGGTACGGCCTACTCACTTCATATTGATCGCTTCAAAAGTGGGTGAAAAGACTGTTGTTTTCTAAATGCTTATGTCACAAAGGTATTTAAGGCGAGGAATGATTATACGCCACATGAATGTTGTTGAAGGATAATTTATGACTAGGAGGGATGTCGTCACCATTCACCATGTAAAATCAACAATATATGTCTTTGTATCCATAATGAACTCTGATCCAATTAGCGGTATAATTGCACACCCTTTGATGATTTCAACAATTGTAATGAAACAACCCACACATACACATACACACAGGTACGCGAAAGACAACACACCAGTAACAACCACAAATCAACACAGAATTACACGGATTGTTTTTCATCATTGTGACGACTGGCTTACCTAGCATAACATCACATTACATTATGTTCAGTGAGTTGTAATATGACGGAAGCAATTCTTCCCCTCCCCGCACCCACCACGCCCAACACTCGACGTTCGACATTTAAGTAAATTTAACACGTTGTATTTCAGTTTTGATTTATCGAGTCTTTCTCTAAAGTAGATGACAAGTAGGTATGCGCAAATGAAAAAGTGTCATGATGGTGATGACGATGGTGGTTGTGTGTTGAATGACGAGATATTCAGACAAAAACAGTGATGACACAGGGTATTTTTTGTGTGTCGGCGAGACATGATGGTGTGACGTAGAGTAAGTAGGAGTAGTTATTGTGTGATATATTGAAGCCAAGGTGACTGATTTTGTGTGTGTCTTCAACATGGTGTTGTAAGATGTGTGGAGACAATCATTGTTTTGGTGGAATGATTTTTTAAGTTAGGCGATAGGAAAGACGTGAAATGGGTTTTAGCTAAACAGTAGAGCAGGTATTAACCACAGATTTTTATATTATTTTGAAATCGTAAAATACTGAAAAAAACAGACCGCTGTTATGTGTGTGTGTGTGTGTGCGTACATTAACTTTGTCAAACGAAAATACAACTAGTCGGTTTTACTGGTGGAACTACGTAATACAAAATATATTCAGGGGAATTCGATGTTGATATAAGAGGGTATTAGCAAAAGTGATGAGTTGTGTGTCACAAACGATTGTTAACAAGGAGTTACATAATAGTATGAATAGTTTAATGAAGGAGTTTTGCTGAGGGTGAACATGGAAACAACATGAAATACGGACTTACGTAAGAGTTTTAAAGGAATACAAGAGTTTTTCAAGTAGTTAGAAATACAAGTAAACAAGCAGAAGCTAAGACAGATCAATAGAGCTTTTACCATGGTAGTAGAAGTGGTTGAATAATTTTCTTTTGTATGCATAGTAGTTCTGGTTCTTCTGACTGGATGGCTAGGGCTTCTGCGATGCAAAGAAGACAGAAACGTAGTGTCTTTGACAGCATGTTATTCACTTTGTAGAATACTTTGAAGGAGGAGGCATTTGTTGAGATGGAATGACCAGTTGTGACGGGATGTTCGATTATTGCACTCCTTATCTGGCCACTACTTCCTCTCTGCAACCACATTGGATAGTGTTCGTTTACATTCTTGACAGGATATGCATTAAATGACTGATGTACCGGCTCCACAGGAACTGTTGAACTGATATATACACATAGAAGAGGTCAGGTATGAGATCATGTGTTTGGGCTTCTTCTTAAAGATGTGGAAATTCTCTTCCTAAGGACATCACTGAGTAGGACATCACCTCTGAAGTCGAGGTTCTCAGTAAAGTATTTTTTGGCGCGTATAGTGTCTCTTGCTTTTGGATTTTCTATTCGATGTTTTTGTCTATGTATCTTGGTGGATATCCGTTATGTATGAAAATTTCTTTCAGGAAGTGTAGTTCTTCTTCCTCTAGGGTATGAGAGCCGAAGATTCGTCGGACGCGAGTAGCGAGGGATGCAATTAGGTTTCTTTTTCGACTGATAGGTATCCACCCACTGTAGAAGCTTGTCAGTTGGCTGTTCCATGTGGATTTCCTATGGATGAACCTTCTTAAGTTCCGTCAGATCTTCTTGTAAGTTCAGCATCAAGAAAAAGAATTTTAGATCCGTTTTCTATTTCAAGAGTAAACTTCGCAGCTGAATGGTAGTTGTTGACGTCTATTAATCAATAAATTATCCAGACGCATTTACAGAAGATTTTTGGAAAAAGTATTGTGTATAAAGAATTGTCTCAGAGTACACGTACATTTGTCTTATCTGAGAACTGAAATATATATCAAGTCATTCATGCGCGCCAAATGAGACCGGTGCCGTGGGAAAGTGATTTGTCTATGACATAATCAGTAAAGCGAACTCACATGGAAAATACCATTGAATAATAATAATAATGGGGCAATTGGAACTTTTGTGCACGTCACTTTTGAATCAAGAGTGAAAACAGATAACGGTCTAAGTGGGTGGTACATGAATGACCGTAGAGTCGCAACGATCATGAACAGTGGTGGGTGACAAAAGCCAAAGAGATGGAGAAATCTTCGAGGATAGGCAACACCAGGCAACTATTTAGACTCATCAGGGAAACGGGTGGGATAAGACAAATCATTAGTGAAATAATCTCGAAGAAAAATGGCACTATAATTAGCTCCCAGGATAGACGACTGGATCGTTGGAAAGAGCATTATGAGGAGCAGTTTAATTGGCCCACAGCCACGCTCAACCTTCCGAACATCCAACAACTCCCTGAATGGGATACAGACACAGGTCTACCATCCCCAAATGAGGTTACTAAGGCTGTCAGTAGTCTGAAACGAGGCAAAGCAGCGGGACCTGATGGTATGACTCCAGAGGTGTTTAAGGATGCCGGAGACAGTTTACTGTTTGCGTTAACTAAGGTACTACGCAGCGTCTGGGAATCAGATGAAGTCCCATCGGGTTGGTGTAAGTCACTGATTATCCCGATATACAAGAAGGGAGACAAGTCTTCCTGTGATAATCACAGAGGGATTAGCTTGACTAATATAGTATCTAAAGTCCTAGGCTCAATAATATTGCGTAGACTGAGTGGTGCTCGGGAGGCACAAACACGGGAGAGCAAGGCAGGCTTTAGACCGATTTTCATGTACACTATTATTTGCGTTATTGTTGGCAGAGAAGCAACGTCTTCTGATTGGTTGTTTTCTTGCTGAAGGTTATTCTGTTATCTCATTGTGTCTGTTTCTCAGAAAATCAAGCCAAATACCTGCGAATCATATTTCCACACGTTAACTCCGCTGTGATTGGTTGGTAATTTTCCCAAGGTTAAGCTTTGTTACTGTTTTTCTCATGAACCTGATTCGGGACGTGAACATTGACGTAAATTTATGTCAATAGTTTTTGGCTTGCAGACAGCTCTCACCACACTACTCCTCCTCTTTGAGCTGAGTTAAAGTGGGTACACCATCGACTGGCTCCACCCGTAAATAACCACAGTGGTTAGGACCATGCACATGGTCAGGGATTCGATCACTTGTCGACGCACACCTGATATCTATGGTCGGCCTGCAAAATTCAGGCTACCGATATCCATGCTGAAAATTCCATACTTGTACCAAAAATACAGTGTGGAATCAAGCTGTAATAAAAAATAAAAAAATATCTGCAACTGCCTTGAAGGAACAACTCATGTCCCACCCCTCTGAGATTCGAATCCGCGTCTCCCAGTGCCGCCTGCAGTCAGAGACCTTAACACTGAGCTATTCGGGCTCGCGATTGATTGGTGAGTGCCAACTTGCACGAAACCAACCTAGGTTCAGCCAAGGCTCCTTTTGGTCGATTGCCTGCAACCATCTAATATCATCAAGTCAATGTACACTGTGATGACGAGCTACCTAGCTAGCATGGTGGTGGCCACATTGCAAACTCGACTGACTGATAGTATTCAGTCTGCACTAAACACCAGGGACTAGGCACACGCATCACACTAGTTACTGTGACTAGTGTCCAATCATAGAATCCAAATTACCTATGCTTTCTAATTGCTTTTTCTGTGAATTCGCCATATTATTTTTTTTTTTTATTGTATTAAGGCTTTGTTGTACATGATGCCTGAATAATTCCCAGGTGTTTGACAAGCGGTTTTGGAAAAAAAAACATTTTTTGTTAAACAGCCCTCTCTAATGGACAGATAAACGCATAAATGATAAATTCAAATTCATATTTGCTCACGTACGTGTAATTCTGATCGCATGTGCACTCTGATAACGTAAATGCATGTGCAATTAGGTTATAAAAATAAGTCAAGTTTTGTCTTATCTTTGACAATTTTGATGTCATTTCATGGAAAAAGGGAGACAGAGAGAGAGAGAAAATTGGGTGACTAGACGACAATTTTCACGAAATTTTAGAACCCGTTTAGAAATAGTCCAGTCTATGTTATGATGTGTGATGTATTAATAATATATGTGTAAAACTTGGGCACTGTTGTGGTAGTAATTAATCCCATATTAGTTTGTTTATTAGATGTATCACACACAGTGAGTGAAACAGTATTATTCCATACTGGATGACAAGGTTTCGAACAAAATTTATTATTTTTCATAATCATATCATCAATCATAATAACACGACTTTGAAACTTGAGTATTATAGTTTTCTTTGTCCTCTCCTATTTGTCGTCGTAGGGGTAGTAGAATTTTCCAGATATCCACCTGGACAGGTGTTGAATCATTCCTATTTACATGTATTTGCAACTGATTCGATAAATGTAGATGACATATTCACTGTACTTAGAACACAGGATATGCATAGATTTTTCGAACACATCAACTCGAAGGTAGAGGCAATTCAATTCACTTATGAATTGCAAAGTCAGGAAGAGAAACTGTCAATTTTAGATTGCAACGTAAAAAGGAAAGAAGATGAGAAGTTAAACACACTGGTGTTTACAGGAAATCCACACATTCAAACAGATCTTTGGACTTTTGTAAAAAAGTATATTTGTAAAAACTCAGCGACATTGAAATGAGTAATTCCAACGTTTCCTGAGTTCGGAAATCTGGTCTGAACTTCTTCAGGGAAATTAATCGAAATTAACATAACAGGTTTATATATAAAAGGAACATCTTTTGTTTTTAAAAACTTTGTCCAATCATGATTCATAAAACAAATATTAACAAGTATAATAAACAAAATTTTATGAGCTGTGATCAAAATTTGACCTCGGACTTACAAATACTGGTCTACCTTAGTTAAACACATTAAACACAGTGTGTGTGTGCGGATAAACAGTTGTAAAACAATGTCTTAACGTCTCCATAAGTAGATATAGACAGTCGGGAAACTTTGACCAAGTATTATTAGTTAGTGATACATATCCATTCTTATTTATTAATCAGGATTTCCTATGCGTCATCTAACATCACACCTTCATGTCGGTTCAAACTGTTAGTATCTAGAATTTTATGATTAGACGTATTTTCAAAATTATGGTGTTTAGGATTAGAGTTTAGTTGAACAACCCTGTCAAACTCATTACTTTGTCTTCTTTCTGAAAATTGAGCTGCTTTATTCGATCTTTGGATCTTTGGACTTCCGATCATCCTACCCATCCTATGTCAGTGAAAATAGGATTGGTGAAATGTTAAAGTGACAGAGCACAAAAACTAAGTAATACCAGGGAAAATCTAAGACAGGAAATGATACACATAAAAGAAGCCTTGAAACTTAATAATTACCCGGATAAATTAGTCAGGAAATATGTAAGGAAATCTAAAATAAAATAAATAATGGTAGTAGTGATAGTGATAATAAAAATTATGATAAAAATAATAATGATAATAATATAATAATAATAATGACGACACCAACAATAAGGAATCTAAATCATCAGTAGTAATTCTATAAAAGGAAGGAACCTCGGAAGCCTTACGCAGAATTCTTAACACGGCAGGAATAAAAGTTGCTGGCATTCAAACCACCCACAAACTCAATTAGAAACAAGCTTTGTCAGTTGGAGAATGAATCCTGTGGAGCCTTTAAAACAAAACAATTTAGTTTATCTAATACCCTATCTGCAATGATTGTCAGGTCAAATACATTGGTGAAACTAGTAGAACAGGGACAGTCAGACTAGCTGAACATAAAAACCTAGAAAAATCTAGATTGGTTGGCCCGAATAAGATAAGAAATCTAGAGAATTGTTCAGCTGTAGATAGCACTCACTACACGCAGTTACACACAACCATACAATAGGATAAGTGGGATAGGATGACAGTTTTAAGATCTAATATAGCAGCAGGGTGGAGGGAGAGATTGATAACTGACTGAGGCTTTATTTATCGAATCAACTAAAGAGATTACATGTAATAGGAATGATTCAACACCTGTACATCCGGATATCTGGGAAATTCAACTACCCCAAAGAGGACAAATAGGAGAAAACAAAGAAAACCATAAAACTAAAGTTTCTAAGCTTAAGCTGAATTTTTTCTAAGCATTTCTTTATGAAAGAGATCTGATCGATTCACCAAGGACTACCAGTCAGAGGTTTCCGTCCAGGAATTGGATCGTTCAGCAGTGTACATCAACAGGCCAATGAAGGATAGATGATTCCAAAAGTGTTAAGCTTTGAAGCAAACAGATGGCCATGAAACTGACCTGTCGGAATCTACCTGAAGTTTTATTTCGCCATGTAGAAGCCGTCTAAATTCAATTTTTTTGGGGTGTGAAGTAACTATTCTCACAAATTAGCTGACGGATAACACTGGTAACAGCTTGTTGTGAGCCCCTTGGGACGATTACCGCAAAACAAGTTAGTAATCCACAGTAACTGTCCTTCATGCCGGGTGATTATTTGTTTAATAACAGCTTGTGATGAAAAAAAATAGCCTTGGCTCTAGTTAGAGAATGACTGAAAGCCACCAGGGAGTACTGAACAGCTGTTTCGTCCCATTTTTGGGACTTTTCACCATGATCCCATGAGGTATGGGGGCCAGGGAACTTCAGGTTACAATGACAGGCTAGTTGGTTAGTTAGCCACCTGGGATGGAGTCCAGTGGCCCACGAATTCTAGCTTCTGTCATTTTGTGACCTCCATCCAATGCCAAACGAATCGAAACCTTACAAACTAACTTTTGAAAATGAATCTGACACCTACCGGTAACTGGCTACACGATGAACTTGTCTAAAATTCTAGTAAGAAATCGTGACAACTCTGGAGTCCACTAAGTCAGGTAAGCGAACAGTTTCTTGCCGATGACATAAGCTGGCGATCATGATAAAATCACAAATTGACGGAGGTTAGAATTCTCAGGTTATTGGATTCCCCCCTTCCAGCTGGTTAAATAGTCAACGAACGTGGTCTCGTGTAACTTGAAGATTCCTGCCTCGATTCCCGTCGGGGGTAATGCAGAAGAGTATTTTGATTGGACGCTAGTGACTAGTGTGACGTTTCTAGTCCTTTCTTTGGTGCAGACTGAATTTTATCAGTCAGGTTTGCAATGTGGCCACCATTCTCGGTAGCTGGACGTCACGGTGCACATTGATGTGATGATATTAGACGGTTGGAGGCAGTCGGCCTTGGCAGGAAGCGTTGGTTGGACCTAAGCTTTGTGCTAGTTGGCCAAACTGACTGGTAAAATTCAGTCCGCACCAAAGAAAGGACTAGAAACGTCACACAAGTTACTAGTGTCCAATCAAAATACTCACTACAGTCCTACAGGAGGTCAATCGCGAACCCGGAATAGCTCAGTGGTAACGTCTCTAACTGCAGCCAGCACTGGGTGACGCGGGTTGGAATCTCAGAAGGGACATGAGTCCCTTCAAGGTTGCAGATACGTCTTGCTGATGAGTGCCAACTAGCACGAAACCTAGGTCCAAGACTTCCTGTAGCCGATTGCCCCCAAGCATCTAATGCAGAAGAGTCCCACACATGGAACAAAACATCGGTTTTTAGTGACTCTTTTAACTGATGTTGTTGTGTTATGTACTAGTTTCCCCGTCGCCAAATTGTTATGTACTCGTCGCTAAGTTATTGTTATGGACTGGTCGAGAAACTAATAGTCCTGACGCAAGAAGGCGGAAATCAGAAGACCACTAGGTTTGTGATGATACTTCTATTTTCCAAACACAAGGAGAAGCAATAAGTGGTATCACACCAAAGTAAGTAAGTCTAAGATTGTGAGAACGAAATATATATATATATATGAATGTTCAGACAAGGGTGAGAACAATCATTAGGCAGTCTTAACATGAATGGCTAATTATAATGAAGTATCGATCCATATATACATAGCGAAATATAGCAGACATGTCAACAACCACCATATATGGATATATGTCACCAAGCAACGGACTGTCAACAAACACACATATTATATATAATATAAGGAGAATATACGTTGTTAAAGGTGACAGTTTCATACAAGTGAAATGGTCACAGACTAAGAGAGCAAACAGAAAGAGAGACCAGCATACACACACATAAATATATATAAATGGATACATATCATGTTGATTCGTAAAACTTGCGATATCTATTGATCATGCGTTTGAAGGAAGTCTGTCATAGATCTAGCACAATGTAGCTGCCAACAGTCCATAGTATTTTAGCATGATTTTAGCATCTATAAATTAATTAATAGTCCAGATTGTGGAGTTTTTGGGTTAGTCTAATTGTTGGATACACGTACACATTCTCCAGGTGTTAACTAACCGTTTGTCTAGTAAAGACTAAGACCTGTTGTCTGATTGCATAATCGTAAATTATGCCGACAGCCAGAACAATCAGGACTAAAGTGCGATACTAATTTGAATACAAGATAAGATAGAGAAAATGTATGACACAGTTTAAAGATAGCTAACGTAGTTTTGATATATTTGTGTTCTCTAATCTAGCTAGCTAGGTGGATGCTTTATAGTTGCGAAGCTTTCACCATTGCCCTACTAGGCAGGCAACATCTTCAGCGTGCATACACTTCAATTTGAATTGAAGTGAGCTTTTAGATTTCTCCACAAGTTTATTACTCATCTCTCTTATAGTGGGTAACTCTGAATGTGACACTTTAATTGTGCTTTGTATGTTTTCACATCCCCTCTAGGCAGCTACTTGTATTAGTATTGGAACTGATTGTTTCTTTAACTTGAACTTTGACCTCTTGTGTGTGTGAGGTTTCTTTCTTATCGGTTGATAATTTTTGTTTATCTCGATGTGTCTATTGATTGACGATTCTCTGGGATACCAGGAAGCCTTCTAAAAACTCTCTAGCATTCTTGGTGTTTCCTCTGTCTTATATTTAAACACTGGTTGTCCCAGTCGAATTGATGTTCATGGTTGTCTGTATGCAGCGATTGATATGAGGGAGTGGATATCATGTCTTTTGACGACTAGCTTATGTTGATGGATACGAAGAAGATGAAGGGGACGTTGTCCACTTCGGCCAGTGTAGTGCTTTCCGCAGTTGTTACAATTTATTTTGTAGATGATGTTGATTTTATCTTCTTTTGCTGTTCAGTCTTTTGATTGACATAGAACCAGCTGAATGAAGTGATTTTGTTGGTTTGCATGCGACGTCAATTCCTGAAGGTTTGAAGTGTCTTGTAGTGATTTCTGAGATATCCTATATACATGGTAGAGCGATTTTCTTCGTGTTTTCCTTGGCGGGCTTTTGGTTTGATAGGTTGGTTTGGGGGTATATGTCTTTTGATGAAATTCCGTGGATATCCATCCATCCTTTTAGAAGACATCCATGAGATATCTTTCTTTAATTTTTCCTAAGGTGGGAGTGCTGCAATGACTCCTGGCTGACCCTTTTTGAGTAGTGTTTGCATATAACTTCTTTTGTGTGTGTGTGTGTGTTATTGGATTGTTGCTGTTGTAAATGAGTAAGTATTTGGTCTGTGTGAGTTGATTTCCCATAAACTTGAATTTCTAATTCTCCTATGGCTGTTCGCTTGACTAAGACGTCCAAAAACGGGATTTTGTTCTCGAATTCCTCTTCTCTTATGAATATGATGTCGTTGAACACGTTGTTTATTAAGTTGTGACTTTTATTCAACTGGTTTCTTTATACAACTCTTCTTCTCTCTCAAGCCTTTCGTGCAGCACACTCTACAATCCGTCTTTATATGGTTCTCTGTATTCAGGTGTCAGCTTGAAGAAATCTGACTTGTTTCAAGTTTGATCACCGATTGATATTAGTCAGAAAATCATTGAGAAAACAGCAGGGAGTACACTGGACAGGTGTTTCGTCCTGATCTGGGATTATTGGGGTTGATTGTTTCCTTGACCCCCAAGTTTGACTTTTTGTGCATAAAATTTGCTACTTATGGACAGACAAACTTTTATCTATGTCAGTGTGTCTATTGATTGACAATTCACTGGAATACCAGGTTTCTAATTTCCAAGCATTAGTTTTGTAGGGATTTTTCTTTTGTTTGATTGGTTGCAGGATTCTAGCATGAGCTGACATCAGTTAAAGAACCATTGGATAACTAGGTGGACGTACTGCCAGAGAGCTCTTTCGTCAGCTGAGTTTGGGACGCACACATCCACCTCCAGGGTTCGAACCCACAAACTTCTGGTTAGAAGGCTGGCGAACTAACTCGTAGACCACTAAGCCAATGGCCAGTCAGCCCATGAATTCCAACTTCTGCCAATTCATGAATGACATAGCACAACTACTTCCCAATGTCTTCTTTGATGAGTTACTGCCTCACCTTCAACCTGCTATACCCTACCTGAATAGGGACAGTCGCCAGTGAGCATCAGATCAATTTTCAATTGTTGGTTTTGTAGGGATTGTTGTTTGATTGGTTGGTGGATTTCAGCCTGAACTGATTCTAATAAGATAAGGAATTTATAAAAAGAGCTTAGCTATGCGCAACCACACACACACACACACACACATAACCATACAACAACAGAATGGGATAAACAGGACAGTCTTAAAGTCGAATAATTCAGGGTGGAGAGTGACAGAGAGAGAGAGAAGGAATGATAACTGAAATTCTATTGATTGAATCATCCTGCCCACCTGAACATTTGGAAAATTCTGCTAACTTAGCAATAAACGGGAAGGTAAAAGGAAAACTATAAAAATCAAGTTCCAAAGTTGTCTAGTTTACAACTGACGATATAACTATGAACAAGAAATAGTGTTAGAAATGTTGTCACCCAGTAAATTATACCGTTTCACTCACTGTGCATGATGTATTTGATAAACAAATTAATATGAAAAAGTATGGATGACTGCAGAGTTGGAATCAGGAAGGATAGTTTCAGTGGAAACACCGCTAATTGAAGAATGACGAGTTCCTAATAGTTGGAGGAAGTGCGCACCTCCTGGATTCTACGACTAATCACCATCTGCCAGATTATTTCAGTTTAGTCTTCACACATCATCGAAGAGTTCGCACTAGGAGCCGGCATCTCAATATATACCGAACATTCCACTTCAGTCAGTCAATCAATGAGGAGATTAAATTTGACTTTAATTGAATAAGAACTGATGGTCGTTGGACAAGATTAGCGTTCTCGTGACCCCAGAAGTCTAGAAGATAACCCTTTGGCTTTTGATACGAAGGGTTAAGTGTTCGAGTCCCAACGAGCATATTAGTGGGCGTATTAGGGAAAAATGGTTGAGGACCTTAGCAACATTCAATAATAAATACTTCCTGACAGTCTTCCTAGCTAATGAAGGCGTTTAAGACAGTATTATTATATTTCCTTTGAGTCTTGAATGGGACATAGGTCTTCAACAGCATATCTCCATTTTCCATTGTTCTTTCAAGTCTTTTTTAAATGGTTCCCCAATCCACTATAAGATCTCTTCTCCTCCTCCATATCACATTCCAATGAATGTGTCCAACTAGTTATTTCCCATTCAGGTTCTGCTTGAGCGATGGCCTGGTATGTGAGATCACTCAATGGCTTCTTCAGCGTGTGTTCAATTCATCCATTTCTGTTTCTTTCAGCATATCTATTGCCGAATCAACTTCTTGGTTGGTTCTGTGCCAAAGTTACCTGTCATTGATGCATTCTGGCCAGCCATTTAATCTTCATTAGGCAGCCAGGGAAGGCAACTGTTGATGCAAGTTTGCAGAAGACTTCTGACTATGATTTCTTCGAGGTCACGTACCGTGTAGAAGCCACCGGTCAAGTTGACATGATTGTTGGAAATCCGAATTTTATTCTTTATGCTCTGTCTCTCTCTTGTACCGGATTTGCACACTGTTTTGCCCTTCTAATTTTCAATACAAACGTCAAGTCAGTCAGTTCTTCTATACAGAACGGATCAGAAACTAGTCGGACGGGTCACAAAGAATATCTCCAACAGGCTAACTCAGACCTTTATCAACAACAACAACAACTGTCTTCGCTGGATCTATACTGAAGATCAGATGGCCGGGGGGCCGGAAAGAATCACCGCCAACAAGAATTTAGGGGAACAAACAAACAAAACAAGAAGCAATCGCCAACCAACAAATATGCAGGAGAAAGTTAAGATGGATTGGACACTCACTCGCTGAGGAGGCCGCTGGGTGACATCGCGCGCGCGTCAGGCCATTGCTCGAGCGGAACCAGGCCGAAAGGGAAGCGGTGAGTGGGACGTCAGTGCAAGGGTGTGTGACATGGAGGAGATCGTGTGAAGAGGAGGAGTTGAAACAGTATGGACTTACATGGATGCAAGTGAAAAGTACAGCAGAAACAAGACAGAAGTGGCAAGTGGAGATGTGCAGTTGAAGCCCTATGTTCCACTAGGAACCCAAGGGAACAATAAAAGTAATAATAATAAACCTTGTCGTTGACATCCTCATGCATTCCACCTGTAGTTGAAACTATAGTGTCTGGATAAGTGTAAGAACCGGCTCTTTCAAATTTCTTCCGTTAATAGTGAGTGCTGCTTGTTGTCGTTGTTGGTTGGTTGGTTGTCTATCGTCATCATCTATCTCTATCATGTCTACATTCAAGACTCTCCACAGGCTGTCGCACTACTATTGCATGTATGAAGTTTTTGGAAAAGATGCCTCCCTACCCAGAGAGAGAGAGAGAGAGATTATCAGCCTATTTATTGTACGAAGTTGAATCTTATACCTCTCTACAGACAGTTAGCTATAATTATCCCCTGGGGAAATAATAAACAGTGAGTGGGTTGGAACTCTCACCCCCCCACCCTCCACCGCATATCTCTCATTCCTGCGTCAATAGCATAAAATTTTCCTTCACAGATTGAATTATCCTCATTCAGTTGCCTGGAGAAAAGTATCAGTTGCGTGCAAGATTTCAGGTGAAAACAAAAATTATCGACTCAAATGACGATAACATTTTGATTTTATCGCTTTTATTATTATTATTATTATTGTGATTATCATTATTTATTATGATTATTTCCTCTAGAATATTATCATGGGAATTTTCAGGAGCTTGATAACTGAATATAAATTATTGAAAAAGACCCATTAATCTTAAAGTTTTCTTATTTATATTACTTAGTCATGATATCCCTATTATTATTATTATTATTATTATGGTAAAAACACTGTTGAAACAGGAAATCGATGCAGTGATAAAAAAGGATAAAACTGAGCCACTGTAGTGTGGTACAGTATAATATCTCAATTATGGATAAAAATTTTATTTTGATTAAGCCACACACACACACACACAGTGGTGTTGTCGGACAGTAAGAATAATATTTACTACTGATGCCACCATGTTTCGAGCACAATTTATCATTGCCACTTATAATCATATCAAGTCACTCACTCACTCACTTACACAACTTTCTTGCTTCATTTATATACATCAGTGGAATTGATGGTAAGACATTTGGATAAAAATCAATCAATATGGGATAATGTACATTCAGAATTATTAATATGAGTGGTATCAATCAAATACAGTCAGATGGGAAATAAGACGAGTGTTTTTATAGCCATATTAAGTAACTTGTTAGAATGTTGTGATGTGCTTGAAATGAAATAGAATTTTGAGATTATTTATTATCCTCCTCTGATTTCACTGACTGGTGGTAATAATATCTTCTATATTTCTGGTATTTGAATCGAGTCATTTCTGTTGTATGTGTTCGGAGTAGATTCACTTGATGAACCAGGTAGGATTCAGTAATCAATCTCCCTCACCCTCCACCTACCTATATTACTCCTTAGAATTTTAACCCTCTCCCACCCTATTGTGTGGTTGTGTGTGTAATGAGTGTAGTGCAATCGTCGAGCTTTTTTCTAAATTACTTATCTTCTCGGGGTTAACCATTCTTACCTTAGTTAAATTCTTATGTTCCGATAAACTGACTGCTCTCGACCTACTAGTTTGACCTATATAGTTGACTTAATTCACAGTCATTGTAAGGTGTTGTGTAAATTATATTATTTTATTTTATTGGGTCAATCTACAGGGCTTGTCCTACCTGAGTGCGTTTGTAGGTTTGAATGACATCCTAATTCCTGCATTATTGAGAATCCTACGTGGAGAGGGTCTCAGATGTCCCCTCCTTATATGGTATAACAGTGGATGACTTATATTCTCTCTTATTTATGTTATTATTACTAGTTTCACAATTATTTTTATTTTGCTTTTTACAGAGAGAGAGAGATTGATCACTGAATCCTTGTTCATCGAGTGAATCTACACCCAACACAACAACATGCTACAGAAATGACTCAACGCAAATACTAGAGATATGTATGGAAGATATTATTACCACCAGTCAGTCAGTCAGTCAGTCAGTCAGTCAGTCAGTCAGTCAGTCAGTCAGTCAGTCAGTCAGTCAGTCAGTCAGTCAAATCAGAGGAGGATAAGAAATAATCTTAACATTCTATTACAATTTACGTCCATCAAAGCATTCTAACAAACTACTTATTTTGACTATAGAATCACTCGTCTTATTTCACACCTGCTTGTATTCGATCAATAACACTCATATTATTATTATTTCTGAATGTACATTATCCTATATTGATTTTTATTCAAAATGTTTAATCAATTTCACTCATGTATATAAATGAAGCGAGAAAGTTGTATGAGTGAGTACCTTGATATGATTATTGGTGGCAAGGATAAATTGTGCTCGAAACGTGGTTACATCAGTAAATATTACTGCATAAAAGGGTGTGACTTGATCAAAATATTATTTTCTACAGTTGGTCTTTAAAAATTAGTTTCGTTTTCGCGAGTTGATCCCAGATTGATGCCACTTAGATAACCATTGAAAACCAGCACTGGAGTACTGAACAGCCAGCTGTTTCGTTAACCTAGTTTGGGAATCATCGGCTGTAGGCACCCACTGGGATCAGTGAGTTTCAACCAGATACCATTGTCGTCGGTGGATATATATATATATATATATATATATATATATACAAGCTTGAACAGGCGTGGTGTGATCTTGTTAGCTTATGTATGGCAAATCCTGATTAATGAATAAAAGTGGATATGTATCACTAACTTATCATGCTTAATCCAAATTCCTGACTGTTAATATAATAATTTTGTTTATTATATTCTGATGTCTGTGCATGACTCACATGACAGGACAAGACTTGTAAAGGCGTCTATCAGTTCACCTGCTCCTCTTGTGGAACAAGGTATATTGGTCGTAGCCAGAGAACGCCGCTTTCCACACAGATACGAGAACATATTCCAACTGTATAGTTTTACAAGGGAGGAAGAAAGTGTGCGTGAAGCTCTGTTGTGGAACACTTGATCGACTTCTGTCACTCTACCAACCCTGACCATGATTTCAAGATCATATACAGAATCCATGCTGACTTGTTGGCCGAGTTTTGTTCGTTACAGGCTTCTAAAGACTGTGGGGACTTTGGCAATTTATGACTTTAAGCCAGACCTTTATGTACAAAAGAAGTATGTACAATCCCTAATTCTGCCTTGGCCGTAGAGGGATAGACATTTATTTATTTACTTTGTTTATTTAGTTATTCTATGCACATTTCCCTTATTACTACGATTATTATCATTATTACTATTCTCACTCTGAACTGTTTCCACTTGACCCACTTGTCATTCTAAACCCCAAAATTATTTATTTTTTTATTTTTACAATATTGAATTCTATCTTATGAATTTCACACCATGTTATGTAACATTTTATATTCGTCTACTAATCCAATAATTATGCACCCCTTTCCAAAATCTATACACCTTATGAATTATTCTATATATGGCATTGATTGTTTTGCTACTTGACATTTAACTATTGTTATTATCACAAATATTTTAGTTGCATTTCATACTACTATTATTACTATTATTTCATGTATTCACACCTTTGACCTAACACCCTCACCGGATATAATTTCTTAAAAACCATACACATAAGTACGATTATACAGCTAGATAATAAATTCGTTGTTGAGAAGAGTCTCTTCGCTGAATACTGTCTTCTTAAGACAAAATGTGCAGTTAATATTGAATTGGTGGATGGTGGCTAGCAGTGGAATCCAGGATGCGCATTTCGTCCTATTTGGTACTCGTCAGCTGGATTTACCTGCATTTCTCAGTGTGTGATAATGTTCCCACCGAGGATCAAACCTAGTACCCATAGTTTCAAACGGCAAAGCGTTATCCACAAGACCACTTGGGCCACGAGAGCCACCTCTAGAGCAACCTCTGAGACCGAGCACTTCGGTCCAATCAATCGACGGGAAAATCTCAAATTCCATTAAAAGATGTGTAGTTGTTTAATTTTCCTGAGGAAGTTCAGATAGTTTTGCCGAAAGATACGTTGGAAGTATTTATATCAATTTTAGCTGAAATCTTTTAAATGTAGCTTTTACATATGTAATCTAATAGTAATAAGTTTATGGATCTGTTCGGTCAGATCTTGATCATAGTCTTTTTTTTCACTTCTTGTCTGTCTTATTTTTGATGACCATTCATGACTCAGACATGACTAAACAAGAATTTTAAATTATCAAAAGTTAGCTTGCAGGTATCTGATTGATCACAGGGTTAATCGCGAGCTGATATCGGTTAAAGAACCATCGGAAAACCTTCACGGTGTACTGGATAACTATTTCACCGCAGTTTGGGACTTTTCATCAGTGCACATCCATTGAGGTTCCAAGCCACAGGACCTTTCAGTGAAAAGGTAAATTCGCAAATCATTCAACCACTGGGATCCGACCCAATGGTCAATGTATTCCAACTTCTGACAATTCGTGACATATATATAACGCACAACTACCAGTCAATATCGTAGGCGGGTAACTCTCCTGTTGACTGACTTGATGGACCCCGGTGATTACGACTTTTCACTACACCTATGGGTAACTTCCTGTAGGTATGTAATTGGTTAAAGGACTGATCATGAGGTCGACTTGTAACTGGAAGTTCCTGGGTTCGAACCCCAATGGGTGTGTACTGACTGATGAAGTGTTGCAAGCCAGGATATAACAGATGTCAAGGATTATAAAAGCTGCTCAGGTTGCAAAGAAAAAAAATGTGATGTGGTACATAAGTTATAGGAACATCTGTGAGAGCAGATGGACGATAATTACTGACTTCTGGAGACAGTCTTTTCACTGAACAATATTTATTTTGTATAGTTTCATAAATGATTAAGATGGGAAGTATTCATGAAATACAAGGGGGGGGAAGTCGGGGGTGTGACACAGTTTTAAGCAAAATATTCTTACATGCACTCAAATAAACGGTTTTTCATAATGAGCTGAAATCAGTTGAAGAACTATTGGAAAACCAGCTGGGTGTACTGAACAGTTGTTTCATCGGCCTAGTTTGGGACTCTTCAGCAGTACGCATCCACCCCACTGAGGTTTGAACCAAGGACCTTCTGGGTACAAGGCTAGCGAGCTCGTAGACCATTAGGCCACTCTTATGGGACCTGACTCAATGCCCACCCGATGAATTCTAACTTCTGCCAATTTACGACCGCTAGCCAATGTCTTCGGCGAGTATATATCCTCACACCCGACCTGGTGCACCCTACTGGTCACAACTTCTCACTAGAACCCCAGGTAACTACCTAACTGAATAGAGCTAGGGGTTGCGCTATGTCACGAATTGGCAGAAGTTAGAATTCCTGGGCTATTGGGTCGGGTCGCATTGGCTTAATGGTCTACGAGCTAGCTCGCCTTTTAACCAAAAGGTCCTGGGTTCAAACCCTGGAGGTGATTCTCTAACCAATGTCAACTCATTATGAAATGCTGTAAAACCAATCAATCTAATCCCTACAAACCAATACTTGAATAAGCGGTATTTACCAAGTTATGTAGTCATGGTATCACATGTAAACACAAAAACTATGTATACCATATACAGATATGCAGTAGAGAAAAATTTCAAAAGACCCACAAAAAGTTTGTATTCAAAGTCATTTATACTCCATTGCTCTTTTATTAACTTTGTTTAGTCACGCAAGAATGTAACATTCCAAAGAAACAGAACAAAGTGAACATTCCTTCTTCACCTGTGAATATTGTAATCGCCTACACGTAAGGAAAACAAACCAAAGGTACAAAGAAGGAGGAGGAGTAGAAGTAACAATAATTTGAAAAAAAGGGAATGGTCACCACAGCAACCTGGATATAAATTTTATTGTTACCAACGCATTCAATTGCATGTGCTAAATGTTCTTTCTACTTCTGTTATTCTACTTTACTTATTTAGTTTTCTATTCAATGAATCAGATTGGTTAATGATCATGGTAATATTAAGGCATCCAATCAAAGGCCACCTAGTCCGGGAATAAAGCTGACCTGTATGGTTTTGAAATATAGATGAAGGGAAGTATGAATTGAGGAATACTATTGTTTTAAATACAGTAGTCGTGCGACAGCCTGTGGAGAGTCTTGAATGTAGACAAGATAGAGGTGATGAAGATGGACAACCAACCAACAACGACAACAAGCAGCACTCACTATTAACGGAAGAAATTTGAAAGAGGCCGGTTCTTACACTTATCCAGACACTATAGTTTCAACTACAGGTGGAATGCATGAGGATGTCAACGACAAGGTTTATTATTATTACTTTTATTGTTCCCTTGGGTTCCTAGTGGAACATAGGGCTTCAACTGCACATCTCCACTTGCCACTTCTGTCTTGCTTCTGCTGTACTTTTCACTTGCATCCATGTAAGTCAATACTGTTTCAACTCCTCCTCTTCACACGATCTCCTCCATGTCACACACCCTTGCACTGACGTCCCACTCACCGCTTCCCTTTCGGCCTGGTTCCGCTCGAGCAATGGCCTGACGCGCGCGCGATGTCACCCAGCGGCCTCCTCAGCGAGTGAGTGTCCAATCCATCTTAACTTTCTCCTGCATATTTGTTGGTTGGCGATTGCTTCTTGTTTTGTTTGTTTGTTCCCCTAAATTCTTGTTGGCGGTGATTCTTTCCGGCCCCCCGGCCATCTGATCTTCAGTATAGATCCAGCGAAGACAGTTGTTGTTGTTGTTGATAAAGGTCTGAGTTAGCCTGTTGGAGATATTCTTTGTGACCCGTCCGACTAGTTTCTGATCCGTTCTGTATAGAAGAACTGACTGACTTGACGTTTGTATTGAAAATTAGAAGGGCAAAACAGTGTGCAAATCCGGTACAAGAGAGAGACAGAGCATAAAGAATAAAATTCGGATTTCCAACAATCATGTCAACTTGACCGGTGGCTTCTACACGGTACGTGACCTCGAAGAAATCATAGTCAGAAGTCTTCTGCAAACTTGCATCAACAGTTGCCTTCCCTGGCTGCCTAATGAAGATTAAATGGCTGGCCAGAATGCATCAATGACAGGTAACTTTGGCACAGAACCAACCAAGAAGTTGATTCGGCAATAGATATGCTGAAAGAAACAGAAATGGATGAATTGAACACACGCTGAAGAAGCCATTGAGTGATCTCACATACCAGGCCATCGCTCAAGCAGAACCTGAATGGGAAATAACTAGTTGGACACATTCATTGGAATGTGATATGGAGGAGGAGAAGAGATCTTATAGTGGATTGGGGAACCATTTAAAAAAGACTTGAAAGAACAATGGAAAATGGAGATATGCTGTTGAAGACCTATGTCCCATTCAAGACTCAAAGGAAATATAATAATACTGTCTTAAACGCCTTCATTAGCTAGGAAGACTGTCAGGAAGTATTTATTATTGAATGTTGCTAAGGTCCTCAACCATTTTTCCCTAATACGCCCACTAATATGCTCGTTGGGACTCGAACACTTAACCCTTCGTATCAAAAGCCAAAGGGTTATCTTCTAGACTTCTGGGGTCACGAGAACGCTAATCTTGTCCAACGACCATCAGTTCTTATTCAATTAAAGTCAAATTTAATCTCCTCATTGATTGACTGACTGAAGTGGAATGTTCGGTATATATTGAGATGCCGGCTCCTAGTGCGAACTCTTCGATGATGTGTGAAGACTAAACTGAAATAATCTGGCAGATGGTGATTAGTCGTAGAATCCAGGAGGTGCGCACTTCCTCCAACTATATTAGGAACTCGTCATTCTTCAGTTAGCGGTGTTTCCACTGAAACTTTATCCTTCTTTATTCCAACTCTACAGTCATCCATACTTTTTCATATTAATTTGTTTATTAAATGCACCATGTACAGTGAGTGAAACAGCATAATTTACTGGATGACAACATTTCTAACACTATTTCTTGTTCATAGTTATATCGTCAGTTGTAAACTAGACAACTTTGGAACTCGATATTTATAGTTTTCCTTTTACCTTCCCGTTTATTGCTAAGTTAGCAGAATTTTCCAAATGTTCAGGTGGGCAGGATGATTCAATCAATAGAATTTCAGTTATCATTCCCTCTCTCTCTCTCTGTCACTCTCCACCCTGAATTATTCGACTTTAAGACTGTCCTGTTTATCCCATTCTGTTGTTGTATGGTTTGTGTGTGTGTGTGGTTGCGCATAGCTAAGCTCTTTTTATAAATTCCTTATCTTATTAGAATCAGTTCATGATGAAATCCACCAACCAATCAAACAACAATCCCTACAAAACCAAAACTTAAAAATTGATCTGATGCTCACTAGTAACCGGTCCTATTCAGGCAGTTAGTAGTTACCTGGCGTTCTAGTGAGAATCCGTGACCAGTAAGGTACAGCAGGTTGAAGGAGAGGTATTAACTCATCGAAGAAGATATTGAGAAGTAGTTGTGCTATGGTCATTCATGAATTGGCAGAAGTTGGAATTCATGGGCTGACTGGCCATTGGATAGGCTGGGTTCCAATGGCTTAATGGTCTACGAGTTAGTTCGCTAGCCTTGTAACCAGACGTTCCCTGGTTCGAACCCTGGAGGTGGTTGGGTGCCTTCTACTGAAACAGAATCCCAAACTAGGCTGACGAAACAGCAGTCTAGCAGTCTTCACAGATCTTCATGACACAAGGGCAAAGTTAGCCTGATACTAAGAAGTAACCAGTGTTATTGTGAATCTAGTCCTTTGTACTGGTATTACTTAAAGTCTATGAGTCAAGTTTGCAGCATGATAACCAACCACTTAAGTGACTCACCATTATAATGCGCTTTCAATTGATGTTGGGCAGTCGGTAGGAATTACCAAGAAGCCTTGGACCTATATTGTCAGACTCGCTGTTTAACTGTCCAGATACCGCGATAGAATATATATACTGGCTGGCCTTTGAATTCTAACTTGTGTCAGTTAGCGACTTGTAACGCCATTACTAGTCAATGTCAATAGCTGAAGAGTTCTTAACTAGGGCGAAACAGATATCCATTAATCCCTGCTAGTCTTCAGTGGTTCTTCTCTAACTGATATCACTCAGTGATAAAATTTGAAAAATTAGCGTCTGACGAAATCTAAATACTTCAGAATACATAAGAACAACACAGATAACTAACTCCCAGGAAACAATAACTTGATTTAATTCAGTTTTAGATTTTCCCGTCGATTGATTGAACCGAAGTACTCGGTCTCAGGTTGACATGTCTGTCGGCTCCTTTTGCATATTGCTTCAACGGTATTTGGTCATGTAACTTGAAGTTAAGCGGTGGATTGTGACTAACAGTGGAATCTGCCAGGATAACGCGCATTTCGTCCTATTTGGGAGTCGTCATCTAGATGCGCCTGCATTCTCGAGAGAGTGATGACTTGCCTACCGAGGCTCGAACCCAGTGCCCACAGTTTCAATCGCCAAAGCGTTATTCACTAGACCACTTGGGCCACGAGAGCCACCTCTTGTGCAACGGGTCATATTAATTATTGAATTGAATTTTTGATTTTCCCACAGACATGTCAACCTGAGACCGAGCGCTTCGGTCTAATCGACCTTATACAATTAATAAAAGCTGTTGAATAAGAGTTGGCTCTCGTAGCCCAATTGGTCTAGTGAATAATGCTTTGGCGGTTTGAAACTATAGGCACTGGGTTCTAAACTCGATGAGAACACCACCAATCACTCACTAGGTAATGCAGGTACACACAGCTAGATGATAAGTCCTGAATAGGACGATATGCGCGTTATCCTGATAGATTCCACTGCTAGTCACCATCCACTGTCTAACTCCAAGTTACATGACCAGACATCGTTGAAACATCTGTACAAGAAGTAGCCTATAGATATGTCAACCTGAGACAGAGCATTTCATTCAGTCGAATCAATCGATGGGAGAATCTAAAATTCAATTAAATGAAGTTATTGTGGCCTTTATGTATTCTGAAGTATTTTACTTCTCTCGTCAGACGTTAATTTTTCAAGTTTGTTCACGAAATGGTATTTAGTTAGAGAGGAACCAGTGAAGGTCAGCATGGAGTAATGGATATCTGTTTCGTCCCAGACAGAGACTCTTCAGCCAATGACGCTGACTATTAATGAAGTTAAAAGTCGCTAAC
Source organism: Trichobilharzia regenti (assembly GCA_944472135.2). NCBI lineage: Eukaryota > Metazoa > Platyhelminthes > Trematoda > Strigeidida > Schistosomatidae > Trichobilharzia > Trichobilharzia regenti. Next base: position 58,266,346 of record OX235266.1, read on the forward strand.
TGACTACAAATTAGAATTCAAAGGCCGGTCAATATTCTATCCTACTTCAAACAATAACTTTGTTGTATGTAATTCAGCTTGGTATCATCATAGTAAGATTACACTTGTGTTCAAAAAAAGAATTTTGTCTAAAATTCGGTCAAGAAATGGAATAAAGCTAATGCAATTCTAAAATTATTTTTATATTATATGTAGTATTATTTAACATCTTATATATATATATATATGCATCTATTCTGTACAATGGTACAGATTGAATTAGCAGGGGGTTAGATAGGGCAAATTTTTTACCCGCTAAGTGCAGTGGAATTATGCTTGGATGCATACATTGTGTTCTAGCTGATGAATGCACTTTGTGTGTGCGCCTAAAAATTGATCTCTTGAAAGCTAATATAAAGGAGAATATATTTGTGTATATTACTGATAAAATGTTTTCTGTGCCACATACACGTAAAGTGACTATTAAACTATTTTAATATAACTTCAGATATTTTAAAAGGTCATTCTGGAGACTGCATATTTCAAATATATTATAACTGATATTGAATGTTCCGTATTGAATAAATAACTATCCTATAAATTTCATTTAGGAAGATCAGTAAAGACCAAAAGCAAAGTAAAAATAATAGTGAAACTAATAATGATAACATAAATAAGAAAGAATATAAGGCATCTACTGTTATACCATAACTAGAAAGGGGACAGACAACATCTGAGATCCACACTGAGTAGGGTTCTTAATAAAACAAGAATTAGGGTGTAGACTGACCCAATTAAACAAAAGTAATATAATTTACAATATACCTTGTAATGATTGTGATTCAGGTCAACTACATAGGTCAGTCAAACTAGTAGATCAGGAGTAGTCAGATTGTCGGATCATAAGCATTTAGCGCTAAGGTTACAATGGTTGACCCCACCCGAGAAGATAAGTAATTTAAAGAAAAACTCAGCACTACACGGCACTGCATGCATTAACACACAATCACACATTAGGGTGGGTGGGACCGCGTCAAAATTCTAAAAAGTAATATAGGTCGGTGGGTGGAGAGAGAGAGATTGATCACTGAATCCTGCCTGGTTCATCGAGTGAATCTACACCCAACACAACAACATGCAATAGAAGTGACTCAACTCACATACCAGAGATATGTATGGAAGATATTATTACCACCAGTCAGTCAGTCAGTCAGTCAGTCAGTCAGTCAGTCAGTCAGTCAGTCAGTCAGTCAGTCAGTCAGTCAGTCAACAGTCAGTCAGTCAAATCAGAGGAGGATAAGAAATAATCTTAACATTCTATTACAATTTACGTCCATCTAAGCATTCTAACAAACTACTTATTTTGACTATAAAAACACTCGTCTTATTTCACACCTGCTTGCATTCGATCAATAACACTCATATTATTATTATTTCTGAATGTACATTATCCTATATTGATTTTTATTCAAATGTCTAATCATCAATTCCACTCATGTATTTAAATGAAGTAAAAAAGGTGTGTGATTAGTGCCTTGATATGATTATGAGTGGCAATAGTTTGTGCTTGAAACGTAGTCATCAGTAAATATTACTCTATGACACGATGTGATACATTTTACCCGCAAAGGAACTATACTCTACCTCCACAGTGCACACGTTCTATTCTTATATCAACAGAGTAATTTAACCACATTCTACACATGTATTTATTTAGGTCTTCTAACCCTACCAATAACTCTACCTCGAACCAACTCTAATGTCGCCTTTATTAGGTTAACCTAACCCCCTAACTTGTCCTTGGCTTTAACCGTAACTTAATCTTTGCCAAACGTAAGCTGAAACAAACCAGATATCCCATTTAATAGCATAACACATTTCGATGAGCATATTTTATTGATGATGACAACATTATTTTTGCCAGGTTTCACTAACTTGCTCAATGAGCGTTTCAAGGTCATTGGTGCGGTCTCACTTCATTGGTTGTCAGTTAGTGGTGCTTAAAGTTTAACTTGGCTTAAACCTTCTTTACAGGTGAGACTATCTACTTATTTTGATGTGGTTGTGTTCTCTGAGCTGGATAGTTAATTTGCGAAGCTTTCATCATTGCCGTCTGTCTGTTTCCGACATAGAACTTTGCACATATGTGCGGAAGTTCAAGTCGCCACACTCCGTGTAGCACGCGAAGCAAGAGAAGAAAGTACAAGAAAAGCATAATAGAAACAGTGAGCAGAGGCGTGAGACAAAGGAGGAGTAATAACGAAGAACAAAACAGTTTCATTGGAGATCATAAGTCACAGGGAGTGGATGCATCTGCGCTAGCCACTGAGAACGATTTTGAGCCATGTCACCAATTGTTTCCAACCATAGATTTTTACCGTCCCGAGGCCCCAACCAGGAACCCTACACCTTCCTACGTGGCTTAGACCAACTGTTGTGGATTTCATTGACTGGTGCCATGTTTTTGTTTGACCGCCGCTAGCTAGCTCTTTTCCACCTCCCCCTAATTTCGGGGGGGCGGGTTGGAAACTCCTAACCCTCGCCTTTAACTTACAACTTCGTTTTTCCCCTTTCCAACAACCAAAAATTTCCTTTTCCTTTGGGAAAAAAGGCCAAAAATTTTTTTCCGGGCCGGAAACCAAAGGGGGGGGGACCCCTTTGGGGCAAGCCGAAAAAAAAACTTTTTCCTTGGGGTCCAAAAGACTTTCTTTTAAGGCCAATTTTGGGCAATTTAGTTTTAATTCCAAAAGGGCCGTACTAGACGACATCTTGAGTGTATACTTCAATTTGTTGAAGTGAGCTTTTAGATTTCTCCACGAGTTTATTAATCATCTCTCCTGGTCGGTGACCTTGAACAACATGATTGGTTGTTTTTGTGTGTTTTCACACCTTTTAGGTTACTTGTATTGGAACTGATTTTTGTAGTGATATTATATGGTATCACTACATACAGACAACCACGGACATCAATTCGACTGGGACAATCAGCGTTCAGATATTAGACAGAGTAAACATCAAGAATGATAGAGAATTTTTAGAAGCCTGCATAGTATTCCAGTGAATCATCAATCAATAGACACATCGAGATAGACAAAATTTACCAACCGATAAGAAAGAAACCTCACACACAAAGGGTCACAGTTCAAGGCAAAGAGACAATCAGTTCCAATACAAGTAACCTAGATGGTGTGAAAACACACGAAAACAACCAATCACGTCCAAGGTAGTCACCAGGAGAGACGGTTAATAAACTCTTGGGAAATCTAAAAGCTCACTTCAACAGATTGAAGTATGCGCTGAGGTAAGGATGTCGACTAATAGGCCGATGAAAGCTTCGCAAATTATCTATCCCTCTCAGAGAACACAACCACATCAAAATCATCCACCTGAGCTACAAATCTTCTCTATCATATCTGAATGTCTACTTATTTACTCTATAAAATTATTGATTTGTATGAAAGTTAGGCATAAACTCCTGTGGAGTCAACCGTACTGAGCGTTTGATATTCAAACGTGACACTGAAGATTTGCCCTTTATACTTTCAAAGAGGAGAAGGAAAGTGGAGAAAGAGCATGTGATCGATTCTTGACAGCGAGAGAACCTTTAAAAGCCAAATTCAGAGTAACTTAAAATGTATGCGCGGAAGTTTTGCTAAAGGAGCAAGCATCAAACTTCTCTAAACTGTTAGATAACTCATAGTATGACGGGGGATGAGTAGACTTCAGACCTGCTTTCGAAACATTCTCATTTCGGTCATATGCTGTCATAGACTCTACCAAGTAAGTCTTATTCACTACCTTCAAGTGGCTGGGGTGTTCCACGCAAATGTCTGGAGGTTACAACTGGACTCCTGGACATTCAGCAGTCTACCTTGGGTGATGAACCGGAGAACTCTGATTCCAAATCTGTAGTGTACACTGGATCCAGAATTGTAACGGACTGAATGGTGTATGGTCGAGGGAAATCGTGGGAACGTATCTCCTGACACTCTTCCACCACCTTGTGGATTAGACTCCAAACCAAAGGATCTAGAAGGGGAGTGACTGTTTAAGACAACCACCTGCCACGCAAAAGTTAATTTCTTGGATATCCTCATCAAAAGAAAATAGAACAGCGACATAGAAACGAAGTATACATAAGAAAAGAATATGAGTAAGGCAATAGACAAATTTCTGTAATCTAGTCCCCCCCCCCTCTAGGAGAAAAGAAAATTGATTCAGACGATCAGCTATGGTATCACAGCTTCATTTTCGGAAGATATAATTGACAATAAGCTGAAGACTGAATATGATCCTAGCAAATTCATAAGAAACCACATGACTACGAAAGTTGACAACAGAATGTTTTGCATCTGCGAAAAGATGAGTGCTAATCTATACGACATTTAGACTTGGAAATGACTTAAAAAGGAGCATAGTAACCACCAACATGTAAAGAAATTCTCTAGCCGATGTCAGCTCATGATGAAATCCTGTAACCAATCAATCAAATCCCTATAAACAAACACTTGAATATCAACGAGATGCTGACTAGCGACTGGCCCTATTCACGTAGGTGGGAAGTCGTGACCAGTAGGGTGCAGCAGGTCAGGTGTGAGGAGAAATACTCACCATCGATGATATTGGCTAGCAGTCACGGTATTTCGTAATTCATGGCCTGGGCATTGAGTCGGGACCCAGTGAGTGGCTTAATAGTCTAAGAGCTCGCTCGTCTTGCAACCACAAAGTTCTGGGTTCGAACCTCAGTCGGATGGATGTGTACTGGTGAAGAGTCCCAAAATATGACGATTCAAACAGTTGTCCAGTACTTCCAGCTGGTTTCCCAATGATTCTCTAACCAATGTTAACTCATGATGAAATCCCGTAAACAATCAATCAAATCCCTACAAACCGATACTTGAGTATCAATTCAGAGAACTCTTTATTCCGATAAACTATAGCTCATATTATTTGTCTGTCACTTTTTGATGCCGAATCTAAAAGATGAATTACCTAGGTAACCCAAATCTTCTTACATCTATCGACCCGACTGCTCTTATACAGTCATTTATATCTGCGATTCCTCTAGGAACTTGGTTATTTCATACTCAAGAACGCCTACTAGTGGGGGTGAGTAAAAATACAGTACTACTAATAATAATAATAATAAGCATTAACAATTGGATATTAGCACAATAATCTGGCCGACGCACTCCGCTTTTCCAATGTGAAGTCAGAGATACTATACGGATCAGAGACTTGGCACTTCGAACAAACTACAGACATTCATCAGCAGCTGTCTTCTCTCAAGATCAGATGGCCGGTAAGAAACGATCACCAAAAGGAATCTCTGGGAGCGAACCAACCCATCAGGAACTGATTGTGCAACAAATAAGCAGAAAGGTATGGAAGTGGATTGAATTGGCCATACTCTGAGAAAATAAACCATCAAGTGAGTGATATCACACCACAAGCCATTGCTCGAGTGGAACCCCAATGGAATGCGAAGCGGCGAGTTAGTCTTCAGTGCGAGTGTGACATGGAGGTGGTTATGCGGAGAACAGGAGATGAAAGCATGTGGGCAGACGTGGAGCCAGGTGAAGGAAAACGTTGGCTGAGAACCGAACGCAATGGAGACGTGTGGCTAAAGCCCTATGCTCCTTTTGGAATTAAAGGTATTAATAATAATAATAATGCAAAATCCAATTAAGTCACCTTTGCAGAACCCTTTCCAACCGTCTACTGTGTTCGAAATGAATAACTAAAATCTACCAATTTTGTAAAACAATCGAACAGTGGAATCCAAAATCCAATTCACTTCGAATAGCCCGAGCTATATACATACAAAATAAAGTCCAATCAATATCGCTACACATTAATCTGATGTACAAACAATCAAGTCATAAATACCGTATTACAGCATGCTTGTAAGCTGTGACTTCTACTCTTATGTGAATATATTCCACCACACACTCCCCCCCACTCAAACACACACACACACGGCGTCATTCCGTGCTTATCGTTATTTTTTCCGGTAACATTCGTCTCATAAATATGCCATTCAGAACATGAGAATAATTAAAGTGAACAACTGTCGCCTACACTAAATTCTTGTTATTCAGGCTCTAAATCCATTCTACTGTCAGCATACAATAGTGGGGGTAAAAGCGTTTGTGGTACAAGTGTATAAGAGATGGCACAATAATAGTCGTTAAAACACTTCTGATTATCTATTTAATTGAGTTTTAGATTTTCCCGTCGATTGATTTGACTGAAGTGCTCGGTCCCAGGTTGACATGTCTGTCGGCTGCTTCTTGTGCAGATCCTTCGACGATGTCTGGGCGTGTGATTAGAAGTTAATTGGTGGACGGCGACCAGCAGTCGAATCAATCTATGGTAACACTCATTTCGTCCTATTTGGGGTTCTTCATCTGGCTGGATATACCTGGATAATACTTTGGCGTTTGAAACTATGGGCACTGGGTTCAAGCCTCAGTGGGAACATCATCACTCACTGAAAAATGCAGATACATGCAGCTGACGAGTCCCAAATAGGACGAAATGTGCATCCTGGATTCAAATGCTAGTCACTATCCACCAATTAGGTTCTAATTGTCATTCTAAATCCACATTAAATGTATATAATCAATAAGGACATGAGAGATGATTCCATTCTGGGTAAAATTTATTTTGATAAAGTCTCACAGTGTTTGTTATACAGTAATACTTACTGATGACCACACTTCGAGTACAATTTATGGCTGCTCATAATCATTTCAAGGCACTACTAACACAGCTTTCTAACTTTGTTTATATAATTCCATTATTTCTCATCACATTTTGATTTGATTGGTAGTAGTATTTTCCATATTTCCTGTATGAGTGATGAGTCATTCCTATTGCATTTGCTGGGTGTAGACTCTATGAACAAGGATTCACTAATCAATCTCTCTCGCTCTCCACCTGCCTATATTATTTCTTAGAATTTTAGCCCTCTCCCACCCTATTGTGTGGTTGTGTGTTAATGCATGCAGTGCAATGAAGTGCTGAGGTTTTTCTGAATTGCTTATCTTCTCGGGTGGGGTCAACCATTCTTACCTTAGCTAAATTCTTATGTTCTGACAATCAGACTACCCCTGACCTACTAGTTTGACCTAACTCACAGTTATTGCAAGGTATTTTGTAAATTATATTATTTTGTCGAATTGGGTCAATCTGCAGGATCCTTTAGTTTACAGAGCTTCTCCTGCCTGAGTGAGTTTGTAGGTTTAAATGTCACCACTCTAATTCTTGCTTTATTAAGAATCCTACGTAGGGTCTCAGATTTCCCCTCCTTATATGGTATAACTGTAGATGACTTATATTCTCTCTTATTTATGTTATTATTAATAGTTTCACAATTATTTTTATTTTACTTTTGGCCTTTTCTGATCTTCCTAATGAATTTCATAGGATAGTTATTCAACACCAACGCCTCTTCTTCTCTCTGTTTCATTTCATCATTTAGGTCTTTCCTTGTGCTACTGCTCGGTGTGTTAGACACTTCACTAAGCCTGACTTAACAGTTAACGGATGAGATGAATTAAAGTCTAAATATCCAATATTAGAATGCGTTGGTTTTTTATAAACTCTGCTAGTGTATAGTTTACCTTCTTCTATTCGTTTTATTTTACAATCTAACTTCATAGCTAATTCTCATTGTTCATTTTCCGCTTCAGTAGTGAGTTTATACATGTGTGTGATGAAGCTAGAGATATGTTCTGTTTCTAACACTGTGAAAGTGTGATCCACATATCTCCACCATATATATATATATATATATATATGGATACATATCATTATTACTGTTCATTTGTCTCACACCTCTGTTTACTGTCTCTATTATGTAATTCTTTTTACTTTCTTCTCTTGCTTTGTGTGCTACATGGAGTGAGTGTGGCGACTTGAACTGCTGCGCACATCACTGCAAACTATTTCTACGTCGAAAAGAGACAGAAGAGTTTCAAACTAGACTGACGAAACAGTTGTCCAGTTTTACTCTCTGATTTCCCCGATATCAGTCAAAGCTCTGACCAATCAAATCCTTGGAAAACAACACTTGCCGATCTTTTTTTTCTTTCTTATCCCTCAACTCCGTTTTAATATCCATATCATAAATAACGTTTACAATAACAACAACAACAACAACAAGAATAAAAATGGAACTGGAATGATCAGAAGACACATTCATCAATGCATGTATTGATTGATTTGCCTGGTTGTTGTTTACCACTTCAAACAGATCAATACACATAGTTTACTTGATTAAAAGACATTTCAACCACATCTTATATATATCCTACTGGTATAAACCTTTAGTAATACAGCTTACTACTATTGGGCTTGTCAACAATAATGTTGATTAGTAGCGTAAATAAATAACAAATTCCCATTCAATGGCAAGGATGAGGAAGGGGGAGGCGGGGGGCGGCCGGAGATGTTGAGAACACATCAGATTAACTAAATGATGCTAACAAATGCAAAATTATTACCTTGATTTACTTTGTTAAGTTAATTATACCTTTTAAAGAGATGAAAGGGGGGACGACGACGAGGAAGATGGGCTGATTGACTAAATGTGAGTTCTACGTGTCCTTGAAAATGGACATATGAATGTTTTCAGTGTGATGGAACGTTTTAATATCATCATCAATTATTAGTTAGAGAGAGAATTTTTGAAGACCAGGGAGTTCTTTTTTTTGATGGAGAGGTGTTTCATCCCAGTTTGGGACTCATCAGCAGAGATCGCCCGCGGTATTTCCTAAGATGAAAATAAGTACCTTTAGGCTATGGGGCTAAGATCGTTCACCATCGAATCTGATGTTCGTCAGTAATTGAAATACATGATGAAACTAAGTGGTGCAAAAGTCTAAAATTGGCAAAAAAAAAGACAGCTGTCCAGTACTCCCTGATGGTTTATCACTGGTCCTCTAAGTGATATTGATCGGAAGAAATCAAAAATCCCTTCAAGCTGACACTTCAAGACAGAGAACTATATGAAGACTGATTGCAGAAACTGTTATACGAAAGACTTGAGTTAGATAAAACTCACAACTTAATAAACAACAACGTCTTCAACGACAAATTCAAATTTATAAGAGAAGAGGAATCCGAGAACAAAATCCCATTTTTGGACGTCTTAGTCAAGCAAACAACCACAGAAGAATTAGAAACTCAAGTTTATGGGAAATCAACTCACACTGACCAAATACTCACTCATTTACAAAAGCAACAATACAGTAACACACATAACGAATTGTATACAAACACTATTCAAGAGGGCCAGCCAGGAGTCATTGCAGCACTCCCACCTTAAGGAAAATTAGAGAAAGATATCTCATGGACGTCTTCCAGAAGAATGGAAATCCACGGGAACTCCAAGCCAACCTAATAAATCAAAGGCCCTTAAGGAAAGCACAAAGAAAATCGCCCTGCCATATATAAAGGACATCTCAGAAATCACTACAAGACACTTCAAACCTTCAGGAATTGATGTAGCACACAAACCAACAAAATCACTTCACTCAGCTGGTTCTATGTCAATCAAAAGACTGAACAGCGAAAGAAGATAAAATCAACATCATCTACAAAATAAATTGTAACAACTGCGGAAAGCACTACACTGGCCGAAGTGGACAACGTCCGCTTCATCTTCTTCGTATCCATGATCATAAACTAGCCGTCAAAAGACATGATACCCATTCCCTCACTCATATCACTCGCTACATACAGACAACCACGGACACCAATTCAACGGGGACAACCAGCGTACAAATATTAGAAAGAGGAAACACCAAGAATGCTAGAGAAGTTTTAGAGGGCTGCCTGGTATTTCAGTGAATTGTCAATCAGTAGACACATCGAGATAGACAAAATTTACCAATCGATAAGAAAGAAATCCCACACATACAGAGGGTCAAATTTCAGGTCAAGGAAACAATCAACTGTGCGTCGGTGGCACAGTGGTTAGGACTCTCGACGACCATGCACATGGTCCGGGGTTCGAGCCCACACCGGCGCACACCAGATATCTATGGTCGGCCTGCGAAATTTGGGCTACCGATATCCATGCTGAAAATTCCATACTTGTACCAAAAATACAGTGTGGAATCAAGCTGTTACCAAAAATAAACAAAAATAATACCAATACAAGTAGCCGCCTAGAGGGGGAAAAAAAAACTTACCGAAAGAAAAATATAATAATATCGGAAATAAACCCCAAAAACTAATCAAAGAACCAAAATAAAAAATTGTGTCCTGGTCGGTTTACGGGGGGGGAAACCGGGGTGACTTGAAACGGGGGCCGAACCCTTTAAAAAAAAAAAAAAATTTATAGAAAAAAATTAAAAAAAAAAAAAAAAAAAAAACAAAAATCAAAATATACAATAATCAAAAACCCGGGAAAAAAAAATTTTAAAATTGTAATATCGCATTCCTAATAATCTTTATTTCTCTCTACGAGTTCGTCTTCTACATACCTACAGCTGAAGCAATAGGAATCCACCTGAAGAAGCCAAACCTGTGCGTGTTCAGAAGAAATTTGTTTAGCCATTTTTTTTACTTTGGCCATAGTTACATGAATGTATAAACTGGACTACTTCATCTCCCTCCCCCTAAACATTTAAAATTATAAAAATTATAATTGGCCAAATTATTTTAGTTTTATTTATCTTGACCACTTCATCTTTAATTACGACTTACAAGCGAAAACCGACTGACAAACTGGTAGAAGAAGCAGCCGGCGAACACAGAACTCCAAATGAACATAGACAAGACGGAGGTGATGAAAATAACCAGCCAATCAACAACAACAACAACAGCTACATCCAGCCAACAGCCAATCACCACCAACGGGAGGAATTTGAAAGAGGTTACTTCATTCACTCACTGATCTAGGGAGCATTGTCTCAACTACACGCAGTCGGAACGGACGAGGATGTCAAATCGAGCGAGAATCGGGAAGGCGAGAAACACATCAACATTATCAACCTGAAACCAATCTAATCTGGAAATCTTCGTCACCCAGCCAGAATCAACAGCAAAATTCGGTCAGATTTTCAATACAAACAAACGTCAAGTCAGTCAGTTCTTTTATACGGATCAGAAACTTGGCGGGCGGGTCACGAAGAATATTTCCAACAGGCTAACTCAGACCTTCATCAACAACTGTCTTCGCTTCATAGTGAAGATCAGATGGCCGGGGGGCCGGAAAGAATCAACACCAACAAGAAACCGTGGGAACAAACAAACAAAACAAGAAGCAATCGCCAACCAACAAATATGCATGACAAAGTTGAGATGGATTGGACACTCAATCGCTGAGGAGGCCGGGCCGCTGGGTGACATCGCGCGCGCGTCAGGCCACTCGTCGAGTGTAAGCCGAAAGAGAAGCAGCAAGTGGGTCGTCAGTGTAAGGGTGACATGGAGGAGATCGTGTGAAGAGGAGTTGAAACAGTATGGATAATTAACATGGATGCAGGTGAAAAGTACAGCAAAAGACAGAAGCAAGTGGATACGTGTAGTTGAAGCCCTATGTTCCACTAGGAACCCAAGGGAACAATAATAAATAAATAATAATCTCTAATTACGTGTTGTCCTTGTAAAATTAATTTATTCTAACCATTTCTACCTTTTAAATGTGTATTGATTTTCTTCAGTAATTATCAACCCATTGACATTTTGACACTGACTAATTATTGTTAACAAACATACCAGTGCTACTTAATTGGTAAATTGTTGTGTATTGTAATAAAAATGCTATACATAATATATAAGAGTAGAGCCAGAGATGAGGATCTAATTCTAAAGTTAATATTTCTCCACTCAGTCTTTCTGTTTTCTAAATGTCTAAATGGAGATTTTTTCTACCCGGTCGATAACTGCTACCTTGTCGTGGTGGTCGGGCTTGAATACCGCAATGACCCAACAAGCTGAACTGACTGGGACTCTGTCTCTACAGGTCCTACCATGTCAGGGAGGTTTTCTGGATAGCGGTTAAACTAAAAGCAGTTACCATGGGGTACATGGGCTCCAGTTTCCAATCGGATCAAATGGCGTATGAACCCATATGGGTCACCGGCAACCATGGGAATGCAGCTCCTGACGCTGCTCGCTGCCTTGCGGATTAGACTCCAAGTCAAAGGCTCGGGTGGTGGTCCCTTAATAAAACCACCTGCTTCGGTCTGGGCGCCCGGGCAGTATCTCAGCCCGCACACAATGAATGAATTAAAGCAACGAACTCCCATTGAAACTCAACGCGCGCTAGGACAAAATGATTCCAAGCAATATTGATCCCTCAAGGAACTTATTTCCTTCCTACCTTACTTTTATTTTTATACATAGTTTCCTGTATTTTACCTTTTCTAACCTTGGCTTCTTAACCTTCGACAGCCTTTCGCCTTTGTCGAGATTCCCAGCCTATCCGTGTCGTTTCGAGATGTTAGTGAGTAGTCCTCAAAATGGTTGTTCCCAATGTGACATCTAACACAGATATCCTGAAACCGCGTGCTGCGTTCAAGCTGGCTACCTACAATGTTCGGACGCTGATGCAAATCGGACAACAGGCAGGGTTGGCAAGAACTTTGGAAAGCCTCGCTATCGATGTCTGCTGCATTTCGGAGACCCGCATTCAAGATCCCAGTGAAGTGCTTCGACTATCCTCTCCATCTGGAAGTTCTAGTAGTATGTACCACCTGCGCTTATCCGGGGACCCTGTGGCGTCGGCATCCGGCGTAGCTGGTGTCGGTGTCGCACTGAGCGCTAGAGCCGAAGCTGCACTGCTCGACTGGATTCCCATTAACAGTCGTTTATGTGCTGTGAGGCTGGAAGGTTATACGAAAGTAAGGAGTAGTAGGCCAGATAGGCGGTGTCTATTTGTTGTCTCTGCCTATGCACCGACGGATTGCAGCCCGGATGCAATGAAGGATGAGTTTTACTACCAACTGAGCGATCTCTTGAAACAGGCGGGTCGGAGGGATATCGTAGTGCTGGCTGGGGACTTGAATGCACAGGTGGGGCGTCTAAGCTCAGAGGAGAATCGTCTAGGTGGTCAGTGGGGACTACATGGTCGCAGGTCAGATAATGGGGACCGTCTTCTGCAGCTTTGCGCGGATCACAACCTATTTCTAGCTAGCACCAACTTCCGGCACAGCCATCGCCGTAGCGCTACCTGGCGTCCTCCCTCTGCGAAGCAAGCTTGGACTCAGATTGATCATATCGCGGTCAGTTTCCGGTGGCGAGGATGCATACAAGACTGTCGCTCCTTCTGGAGCACATGCCTGGACTCCGATCATGCGTTAGTGTGTGCCAAGTTCGTCTTGCGATTTGGTGGGGTTCGTAAAAGCCGTCGTCTAAGCGTTGATGTGAGCAAACTAGTAGCACCTGCTACTTCTTTGAAATATCAGAATGAGTTAAAAACAATGCTTGCCAGCAACCCCCCAAGTAGTATAGATGAACATTGGCTTCATGTGCAAGGTGCCATGCAAAAGGCGAGTGTAGCCGCTTGCGGCTTGAAAGAATGCTCCGCTAACAACCACTGGGTTTCTGCGAGTTCCTTGCAACTCATGGATGAACGCCGGTCCATTCCGGCTGGCAGCGAATACAACAATCAGCGAAAGGCGCTCACGCGCAAGATTAGACAGTGTTTACGTAAGGACCGCGAAGCCTGGTGGTCAGAACGTGCGTGTGAGATGGAGTCAGCTGCTGCATCTGGCAACAGTCGGAAGCTGTTCCAACTCATACGAGCCACCGGCAGCAAGAAACAAGGTGTCAGCGAGACGGTCTGTGAGGCAGATGGCACTCCAATTACCAGCCTGAAAAGACGCCTGGAACGCTGGGCAGAGCACTTCGGGAAGCAGTTCAGCTGGCCACCAGCTTCAGTGTCTACTATCATTAGCCCGAGTGCTCCTTGGTCGGTTAGTACCGACCCACCCACCGAAGCGGAGGTCCGTAAGGAACTCCAAGTTCTGAAACGCCATAAGGCGCCCGGCCCAGACAAATTACCCCCGGCTCTTTTTAAAGATGGTGGCGAGACTCTCACAATGGCTCTAACTGGGTTGTTCAGGAAGGTGTGGGAGACAGAGAGTGTACCATCAATGTGGAACGAAGCCATTATCGTCCCCATCTTTAAAAAGGGTCGACGTAATTCGTGTGACAATCATAGGGGTATCAGTCTGTTACCAGTCGCGTCTAAAATATTGGCTGCTGTCTTGCTTCGCAGACTGTGCAAAATACGTGAAGGATTGATTCGCGAAGAGCAGGCTGGGTTTCGTTCAGGTCGTGGATGCATTGATCATGTGTTCACCCTTCGTCAGTTGTTGGAACACCGCCACACGTATTGCAGGCCAACGATCGTTGTGTTTCTTGATATTAGGGCTGCCTTCGATTCGTTGGACAGAACTGTGCTCTGGAACTGTCTGTTAGAGAGAGGTGTACCTGAGAAATTTGTTAACATCCTGAAAGCCCTATACAGAAACACCTCAGGTAGAGTGAGGGCATACAACCAACTATCACCACTGTTCCCAACCAACAGTGGGGTTAGACAGGGTTGCCCAATCTCTCCATTTCTCTTTAACTTTGCCATCGATGACATTCTGGAGTCAGCTCTGAAGGATGTGCGTGAAGGTGGTGTAGATCTGCTACCTGGAGATAGACTTTTCGACCTCGAGTATGCAGACGATATCGTCTTACTGTGCGATAGCATGCAGGCTGCCCAAATCGCACTTAATCAGTTGGCGATCAGTGTCTGTAAGTATGGTATGTGCTTTGCGCCGTCTAAGTGCAAAGTACTGTTACAAGATTGGCAGGAGCCTGTACCTGCACTCACTCTTGCGGGTGAACCGCTTGAAGTTGTTGATAAGTTTGTGTACCTGGGTAGTTGTGTGAGTGCTGGCGGAGGGGTGACGGATGAGATTTCCAACCGTATAATGAAGGCTAGGGTGGCATACATCAACTTGAGCCACCTCTGGCGCCGTCGCGACGTTAGCCTGGCTGTCAAAGGTCGGGTATACAATGCTTCGGTGCGGGCTGCGCTGCTCTACGCCTGTGAAACCTGGCCTCTCCGAGCTGAGGATGTGCGGCGACTCTGCGTGTTCGATCACCGCTGTCTCCGCAGGATTGCTTGCGTTCGATGGCATCATCGCGTGAGTAATTCTGAGGTTCGGCGGCGTGTGTTTGAACAAAGTGGAGATCACCATTCATTGAATGTCGTCATCTGGAAACACCGGCTCCGGTGGCTTGGACATGTGCTCCGAATGTCACCCCAGAGGCTTCCGTACAGGTCTCTGTTCGCTAGCCCTGGGACGGGATGGAAAAGGCGGAGAGGTGGTCAGTCCATGACGTGGCGTCGTGGGATGAAGGATTTTTGTGCTAGATTAGCATCGGTTGGTGTGTCACGACTCCCTGGTTGGGGTCCGAGAGATAGCTCAAATCGATGGCTCGAAACGTTATCGGATATGGCCAAGAATCGTAATCAGTGGCGAATGTGTTGCAGTTTCCTTCTTTCTTCCCTTCCCGATGATAGCTAACGAACACTGTTTGAACTTGTTAAGCATGACTGTTTTCCTTCCAGATGAAGTTCTTTATCCGTTCTCTACTTATATTTTTTCTTTTGATCTATGTTGTTTTATTATTATTGTGTGGCGCATCTTGCATATTGTACCAAGTTTTTTATGCGTTTAAATAAATAAATAAGATTTTTTCTATATTAGGAAAATGTTCAAATTTTCTTATTATTATTATTGTATCTTTTAATTGAGGAACATAGGGATTCAGATGCGCATCTCCATTGCCTTCGTTTTTCTGCCAACTTTCTCACCCCGCTCCAAGTCTGCCCACACGCTTTCATCTCCTCCTCACATGACCTCCTCCAAGTCACCCTTGGACGACCAACTCGCCGCTTCCCTTTCAGGTTCCACTCGAGGGCTTGTCGGGTGATGTCACTTGATAGTTTCCTCAGAGTATGACCAATCCGTCTCCACTTCTCCATGTCTATTTGTTTCACAATCGGCTCCTGCTGGGTTGGTTGGCTCCCAGAGATCCCTGTTTCTGATCTTTTCTGGCCATCTGATCTTGAGTAGTATTGAGCGAAGACAATTGTTAACGAAGGCCTGTAGTTTGTTTGAGGTGCTCTTTATGACGTGCCAAGTCTCTGATCCGTACAGTGAGTAGCACTGACTTCACATTAGAGTTGAGAATCCGGATCTTATTTTTCTTTCTGAGTGCTGTTGACCTCCACACAGACTTGAGAGGAATGAAAGCTTGTCTTGCTTTTCCGTTGTTGGTATTGTTGGGCGCGTTGTAGGTGGCGGTCGATTTAGAAGTCTTTTGAAGTGTTCAGCCCAGTGTTTTCTTTGCTCCACCTCTTTGGTGATTGACTTTCCATTGTCATCCTTTACTGGCTTAATCTGTGTCGAACTTTTGCCCGATAGGTGTCTAGTTGTTTGGTAGAGTGTGGCGAGTTCTCCTTTGCCTGCACCACAGCTTGTTCTGCTTCACTTTCCATGGCTTCATAATATTTTCTTTTGTCTTCCCTGGCACTCTTCTTTACTCTTTTGTTCAGTGTAATGTAATTTGCATTCGAATCTTATTAAATCAACTTACACATTCACCCCAATACAGTTTCTGATATTATTTTCATTTGCCTTTATTGGCGCTATATGTACTCTATTATTCATGGATTTATAACTGTAGAGCCTGAAGAAGAAGTTATCGAAACCATAATTGTGCGCTCAAATCTTGTTCTGAGGATATTGTCTATTAAGGCAATTGCTTAGCTACATAAAACTCTCATTTCTCTGGTGTTTCTGATCAAGAAGTTTTGGAAACTATTGTAATTCGTTTACTTTCGAACACTAAACCTGTGGATATAATCTTGTTGAATAATAATACCTTTAACTAACTGTTTAGCACGTTGTGACTTTTTAATAACACTAACTCACATCTGTAATTGTATATATTGTTGGATTTGTATGTCCAAGTCGGCCCAAGTCAGTGAGTCTGTGGTTTTGGTATCATTTTGGTTAACTGTGCTTAACTGTATTGCATGTTGTTCTCGCTTGTTGTGAATTAATTTTCCTTTTGGTGGTGTTGTTCTGATTGTTTTATTCCTTGTTTTCTGGTTTCAAGGGGAGCAACCCACAAAGTCACTGCTTCTCTCTAAACTTTATCTTAATGTAACAATTCCTTTCTAAGGCGTGAGGCTAGCAACCCCACCCTGTAAACAAAATTGCTACAGAAACTTCAGCACGATGAATCTCCTTGCGCCAGAAGAAAAAAGTCTATGTGTGTGTGTGGGGGGGGGGAGAGCGAACCTGGGAGTGGACCAACCAGGAACCGATTGTGAAACAAATAGGCAGGAAGAATTGGAGATGGATTGGCTGGCCATTCTCTGAGGAAACCATCAAGTGAGTGACTTCACAAGACAAGCCATCGCTCGAGTAGAACTCGATAGAAAGGGATGCGGCGAGTTGGTCGTCAGTGCAAGGGTGACTTGGAGGAGGTCATGTGAGGAGGAGATGAAAGCGTGTGTGGGCAGACTTGGAGCGGGGTGAAAAAGTTGGCAGAAAAAAGGAAGGCAATGGAGATGCGCAACTGAAGCCCTATGTTCCTCTAGGAACTAAAGGATATAATAATAATAATAATAATAATAAGGCAATGAAAGCTTGGCAATCAAACCATCCAGAGCTCAGAGAACACAAGTATATCGAAAACCAATAACCTTGCAAGCAAGTTATAATTAATATACGTCATGTCTAGGTGTTTTTGTATATATATATATATATGGAAGTATATTTTGGAAGTTTCAAAATATGGTTAAAATTTAAAAAAACCTGTTAAATAATTTACAAAACTCTATACGCTTCACTTTCATTATTCTCACAGATGAGCAGTTTACGTAAATTGTGGTGTGTTTTCGTTTAGTTTTTTTCTCTCCCTCTTTCTCAGAGATATTCATTGCAGAATCATTCAACCACGAAAGTGGGTTGTGATGAAACTATGCAGAATTTAAAGTTGACTCGTTTAAAATGGCACTGGTGTAATAAAGTTAAACGCATATTTATTATTATTTATTATTACTAATATCATTCCTACTATTTATCTCTGTTTGATATATTATTATTATCATTGTTCCCTTTGGTTCCTAGTGGAACATAGGGCTTCAACTACACGTATCTACTTGCCACTTCTGTCTTCTGCTGTACTTTTCACCTGCATTCATGTTCACCATCCATACTGTTGCAACTCCTCTTCATACGATCTCCTTCATGTCACACACCCTTGCACTGACGACCCACTCGCCGCTTCCCTTTCGGCCTGGTTCCACTCGAACAATGGCCTGACGCGCGCACGATGTCACTCAGCGGCCTCCTCAGCGATTGAGTGTCCAATCCATCTCAACTTTCTCTTGCATATTTGTTGTTTGGCGATTGGTTCTTGTTTTGTTTGTTTGTTCCCGTAGTTTCTTGTTGGCGGTGATTCTTTCCGGCTGCCCAGCCATCTGATCTTCAGCATAGATCCAGCGAAGACAGTTGTTGTTGTTGATCAGTGTCTGCAACAGGCTGCCGTTGGAAATATTCTTTGTGACCCACCCACCAAGTTTCTGATCCGTATAAAAGAACTGACTGACTTGACGTTTGTTTGTATTGAAAATCTGACCGAATTTTGCTGTTGATTCTGGTGGGTGACGAAGATTTCCAGATTAGATTGGTTTCAGGTTGATAATGTTGATGTGTTTCTCGCCTTCCCGATTCTCGCTCGATTTGACATCCTCGTCCGTTCCGACTGCGTGTAGTTGAGACAATGCTCCCTAGATCAGTGAGTGAATGAAGTAACCTCTTTCAAATTCCTCCCGTTGGTGGTGATTGGCTGTTGGCTGGATGTAGCTGTTGTTGTTGTTGATTGGCTGGTTATTTTCATCACCTCCGTCTTGACTATGTTCACATGGAGTCCTGTGTTCGCCGGCTGCTTCTTCGACCAGTTTGTCAGTCGGTTTTCGCTTGTAAGTCGTAATTAAAGATGAAGTGGTCAAGATAAATAAAGCTAAAATAATTTGGCCAATTATAATTTTTATAATTTTTAAATGTTTAGCGGGAGGGAGATGAAGTAGTCCAGTTTATACACTCATGTAACGAGGATGGCCAAGGTAAAAAAAAATGGCTAAACAAATTTCTTCTGAACACGCACAGGTTTGGCTTCTTCAGGTGGATTCCTATTGCTTCAGCTGTAGGTATGTAGAAGACGAACTCGTAGAGAGAAATAAAGATTATTAGAATACGATAGGCGGCTACTTGTATTGATATTTGTGTTGATTGTTTCTTGATCTGAACTTTGACCATATGTGTGTTTGTGTGAGATTTCCTTCTTATCGATTGGTAAATTTTGTCTATCTCAATGTGTCTACTGATTGACAATTCACTGAAATACCAGGCAGCCCTCTAAGACTTCTCTAGCATTCTTGTTGTTTCCTCTTTCTAATATTTAAAACGCTGGTTGTCCCCGTTGAATTGGTGTCCGTGGTTGTCTGTATGTAGCGAGTGATATGAGTGAGGGAATGGGTGTCATGTCTTTTGACGGCTAGTTTATGATCATGGATACACAGAAGACGAAGGGGACGTTGTCCACTTTGGCCAATGTAGTGTTTTTCGCAGTTGTTGTAGATGATGTTGGTTTTATCTTCTATCCTTGTTGAATCTATCTTTTGGTTGACATAGAACCAGCTGAGTGAAGTGATTTTGTTGGTTTGTGTGCTACATCAATTCCTGAAGGTGTTTGAAGAGTCTTGCATTTATTTCTGAGATGTCCTTTATATATGGCAGGGCGATTTTCTTTGTGCTTTCCTTAAGGGCCTTTGATTTATTAGGTTGGCTTGAAGTTCCCGCGGAATTCCATTCTTCTGGAAGACGTCCAAGAGATATCTTCCTTTAATTTTCCTTAAGGTGGGAGTGCTGCAATGACTCCTGGCTGGCCCTCTTGAATAGTGTTTGTATACAATTCGTTTTGTGTGTTACTGGATTGTTGCTTTTGTAAATGAGTGAGTATTTGGTCTGTGTGAGTTGATTTCCCATAAACTTGAGTTTCTAATTCTTCTGTGGTTGTTTGCTTGACTAAGACATCCAAAAACGGGATTTTGTTCTCGGATTCCTCTTCTCTTATAAATTTGAATTTGTCGTTGAAGATGTTGTTTATTAAGTTGTGAGTTTTATCTAACTCAAGTCTTTCGTATAACAGTTTCTGCAATCAGTCTTCATATAGTTCTCTGTCTTGAAGTGTCAGCTTGAAGGGATTTGATTTCTTCCGATCAATATCACTTAGAGGACCAGTGATAAACCATCAGGAAGTACTGGACAGCTGTCTTTTTTTTCCAATTTTAGACTTTTGCACCACTTAGTTTCATCATGTATTTCAATCACTGACGAACATCAGATTCGATGGTGAACGATCTTAGCCCCATAGCCTGAAGATACCTATTTTCATTAATTAATCACATTATGGTGAGAGCTGTTTGCAAGCCGAAAATTGTAGACAGCAATTTCCGTCAATGTTTACGTCCCCCGAATCGGGGTCATAAGAAATAAACACAATAACAAAGCTTAACCTTGAGGAACTCAACAACCAATCACAGCAGACTTACGTGTACAAATACGATTCGCAAATATATGGCTTAACATTCTATAAAACGGCCACAAAGAGATGATAGAATAACTTCCAGTGAGAAAACAACCATTCAGAAGACGTTGCTTCTCCGCTGACAATGATGTACACAAAAATCTTTAAATATCTCTTGATTTTCTCAATAAACAATCTGTTGTCTTGCCCTTGTCTTCTGTCTCTTCTCTTCTTTTTTCACTTCGGCTATCTCCTACGGGAGGATGAGCCGGCTTCATGAACATCTCGAATCATCACTGCCCAGGCGCGGCGATCTGATGCAAGGTTTTGCGACAAAGTTATCCAATTCTTGGTCCACAAACGGAGTCCCTAGATGGTTTGTAGCCCCAGCCACTCCATATCAGCCTTCACTGTACCAAGCCATGTTTTCAGCTGTCCACCCCTACGACATCGACAAGTTACCGGGAACGCCGTTGCATGGTGAGAGTTGTTTATAAGAGAGTTCATGAAGTTTCATGGGAATTAGGTACGAATGATGTCCCCAGAATCGCTCGGCCTTTTGTTTGAGAGTGCAGCTCTAGCCTTTACACAACCAACCAAGTGTGACCTACAAGGCAGTAGGAGTGGAGTAGGGAGCCCACTATCCATTGGCAGCCAGCCGGTGACCGGAGTCCGGTTCATACGCCTTTTTGAATGGGGCCAGACATCCAGGGCATCCAATAAGCTCTTTGTCCATACGTCTGCCGGTGAGCTTCATACGCCAGTCGTTGGAGGTTTGGAATCAGGGTTTAGCCATCTCCCCTAGACTGTCATCCAATGAACAGTCAACCCGGTGAAGAGCGCCGGGCATCCGCTTTTGCCCTCTCACTTCGGTGAAAAACACCTCTGCCACGTGAAGGCAGTCAGTAGGACTTCCTCAGGAGAGGCTATGTGAGACGCCCGGTCATATGGGAGCATTTCAAGAGGTGTACGGAGGGGTGGCCAACCCGCAGCGCAAAGCACCCACCCTCGAACATCCTGAGGCTTTGGAGGCTTGTTACAATATATTTAGACTTTAATTTGTGGATGGTGACCAGCAGTGGAATCCAGGATGCGCATTTCGTCCTATTCAGGACTCGTCATCTGGATATACCTGCATTTCTCAGTGAGTGATGGTGTTCCCACCGAGGCTTGAACCCAGTGCCCATAGTTTCAAACTCCAAAGCATTATCCACTAGACCACTTGGGCCACGAGAGCCACCTCTTGTGCAACAGGTCATATTAATTTTGTTGAATTTAAAATTTCCCCGTCGATTGATTGGACCGAAATGCTCGGTCTCAGTTTGATATGTCACCCACTGGGAAATGCAGGTACATCCGGCTGACGAGTCACGAATAGGACGAAATGTACATCCTGGATTCCACTGCTAGTCACCATCCACAAATTAAATTGTAATTAAATGCCCAGACATGGTCGAAGCATCTGCACACGAGGTCGACATGTCAACCTGCGACCGAGCACTTTGGTCCAATCAATCGACAGGAAAATCTCAAATTCAATTAAAAGAATTAGACTTTCTTTGAGAAATTTCGTTTCGATACCAAGAGTGAGTGATGTACTATTAACCTCCTTGTTTTTTTGTTGTTTTTTTAGTTTATTGATTTCCAATATTGCCTTTTAACCTGACTTATAGTTATTCGCTAATTCCTATACACATTGTTATTGTTGATATTATTTTGTCCTATAGATCGACTTCAATAACAAATAAGCATGTGAAAAAGAGAAGACGTTCAGCGAAGAGACTATTTTCGATGGCGAATTCATTCACATAGTTGTACAATCGCATTTATATATAATTATTTGTGTGTGTGTGTACATGAAGTTGGGCAAGTTTGGATAATTGGTCAGGTAATAAAAGAATGTTGTCTACCCCCACCCGATTTAATTTCAACACCTCACTACCACTGTTACTGACTTGACCAACGCTCAATTTTTAGTCATTTATGTTACGCCATCCAATTTATTTGCTCAATTTCAGTTCTAATTTAATTGGCATTATTATCTACCCCACCTCCACTTAGTCTCTCTCTACCTGTAATTACCTCTGTTGCTACCCTGACCGAAGTTGAAACATTTTAGCCAATTATGTTACGTCATATAACTTTCTAACTCAGTCTTACTTTCACCCACTGGGTTTCGAACCCAGGACCTTCGGTTACAAGGCAAGCTCGTATACCATTCAGCCACTGGAACCCCATTCAATGGCTCGTGAATTCTAACTTCTACCAATTCGTGATTTAGCGCGACCCCAACCATTGTCGTTGGTGGACATCCATCCATAACTAATCCTTACAAACCAAACTATAGAAAGTCAGTCTTACTTTAGTTACTGTCTAATTAACCTTGTTTCTATATTAGATCATTCTTGTATTACCTGACCAATTACCTAAACTTGACAAACCTCATGTACACACACACACACAACAAATAATTATATATAAATGCGATTGTACAGCTATGTGAATGAATTCGCTGCCGAAAAGAGTCTTTTCGCTGAACGTCTTCTCTTTTTCATATGACTCAATGGGGATTTTCAAAAAAATATAAGCATGTATATGTTCAGATCGTGTGCGTCGGTGGCATAGCGGTTAAGACGCTCGCCGACCATGAAGAACATGGACCGAGGTTCAATCCCCGGCCACTGGACGCACTCCTTTACCTTGCTAAGCCAGAAATAATACTGGTTAAGAGGAAAGGTTGGGGGCATGAGGCTAGCAACTCCATTCTGTAAAAATAATAAACACTGCTAGAGAAACTTCAAGCCACTACCCTATGTTCTACTAGGGAAAGTGACGGGAAAAAAATGTTCAGATCACTCGAAAATATGTTGCATTCATAAAACCAAAATACGATTTACATATTTAAGCCCTGTGATAAATTTAAATAAAACTTTAGAAAACTATATATCGAGATATAATATAATTTGATAGTTTTCTTTACTATCGTCTTACAAATCAAATGGTTCATTATAGATAAGATTTTATTATGATAAATCACACAGTGAGTGTTATACAGTTAGTAATATTTACTGATGACAACGTTTCGAGCACAAACTATTGCCATGCATAATCATATCAAGTCACTCAAACCTACAAACTCACTAAGGTAGGATAAGCTCTGTAGGCTAAAAGACTCGATGGACCCAATTAAACAAAATAATATTACTAACAAAATACCTTGCAATGACTGTGAGATAAGTCAACTACATTGGTCAAACTAGTAGATTGGGAGTGGTCCGATTATCAGAACATAAGAATTTAGCTAAGGTAAGAATGGTTGACGCCGAGAAGATAAGTAATTTAGAGAAAAACTCAGCACTGCAGTCCACTGTATGCATGTATTAACACACAACCACACAATAAAGTGGGTGGGACATAGTCACGATTCTAAGAAGTAATATAAAAGTAATATAATATAATAGTACATAACCGTCACAGTGCCCAAGTTTTATCCTTATAACATGGTTCACAATAATAAAATCAAATCTGATGCTTAAGCTAGTGACTAGTTTCAAGATGAAGTTTCCGCGAGGTGAGAAGTCACGACCAGTGAGTGAAGTCCATCCGGTCAGAAGTGAAGACAAATACTCACCTGTTGGCTCATGGCTGCGTTAAAATCACGAATTCGTAGAAGTTAGAATTCATACGTTGGTCATTGAATCGGTTCCCAATGGCTGAATGGTCTGCCAGCCTGATTTGTAACCGAAAAATCCTGGTTGTGTACTATCGATAAGTCTCGAGATAGGACGAAACAGCTGTCCAGTACACGCTGTTGATTAACAATGGTTCTTTTCTGAATGATATCAATCCGTGGTCAAACTTTAAGCCGATCAAATCCCTACTAACCAACTCTCTCGACAATTACTCAGTTATATGAAACGAAATTACACGCTAATAACCATTCATATATTAGTATATCAGGTGGTCGACGGCAAGCAAAAATTGAGAGCAAATGTCACATTTTGGAATATGTTCTTTCCGATAAAATTGGAACATTCTATTGGTTCTAACTATATATATATGTGTCCCCAGAACTGTAGGTGAACTTGTAGTCCAAGTGTAAAGTAGCCTTCACAGAGCTTCCTCCTTTAGTCTTAGGCACGCGAAATGAAAATTTTCAGGATGACAGTATAAGAGTAGCAATATGGGGTGAAATGAGCCCATGGTAGCTGACTGAAGCTTTTAAGCTGTCAACTACATGATTTGGTCACCTTTATATGCTATATGGAGGTTGTCTTTTCAAGGGACAGTCTAACTTTACTGTTACAATAAAATTTCCACAATATTCATTTTAGTCAATAAAACTGAATCTGTGCGCTGTAGTCAATCTATCAACGTGTTGCTGGTACACATTTTATAGGGTGTTGAAAAAAGACATTTCTTACTTTGGGAAGTTTATACTGGATAAGAGCACAGCTGCTAAAATAAAGTTGTTAGCCACTACATGTCTCTATGCAAAATATATTTGGTTATTAAGAGTACGCACTTTTCTATTACATCACTGAACAATTAGCACACATAATGTATTTTACTGTTGTAAAACATACTAGTTGTAAAGCGATAGATAGTAAAGCAACTATACGAAATGATGTAATCTCGCGATATTGATCTTGTATTATTTTGCTCTAGCTGTCAATACTGGTGCATCTTGATGTCAAGAAAATGTTACCTCAACTGTTTAATTTCATGCGTACTTATATATTTTCCTGCTCTTGTGAAGCTGGGTACATAGGACAGTCGTCGAGAAACATATCCCGCTGCATTCGAGCTGAGCACCTCCAAGTTTGGCTAAGAAAAGTAGAGCGTAGGGGCATTAATTCCTCGACATTGTAGATACTGACATCGCTCAGCATCTGACACATCGTTTAATATAGTCTACAAAATTCGACAAAGTTTCCCGAAAAGGAGAGCACGAGTGCTGTTGCTTTGTACAACAGAGGCTTTGGCAATCTATAACACATACAGCCAGAACTTTTTGTGCAAAATCAATTTGTACGATCCCTTTCGTTACACCCATGATCTTGACTTTACTATGCAATTCACATAACAACCTCGTCTTATCCTTCTTTAATCCATGTTCTATTTTTGTTTTATTTCATTTTATGTGATCATATTCTAACATTTTTATAGTCTACTATTTTGACAGCCTTTCACTCATCCAAATATACTTTACTTTCCAGCCATCTGCCTCACACTTGTCTATTGAACATCGGATTTCATCATGAACTGACGTCAGTTAGAGAACCATTGGAAAACCAGCTGGGAACAGTAGACAGCTGTTTCGTCAGCCTAGTTCTGTCTGTCTGGATTCAACATAGAACTTGGCACCGAAGTGCAGCAGTTCGAGTTGCCACGTTCCAAATAGCACACAGAGGTAGACAAGAAGATGAGTGAAGAGAATCAATAGAGTTTGACAAGTATAAGAGTGAAACAGAATGGGTAATGGTAGAAAGGAATATGAAAGATTACAGAGACTGAATACATCTGCGCCATTGACAACGATTTTGAGCCATGTCACCTATTGTCTCCAGCCATTGATTCCTAGAGTCCCGAGGGCCCCAACCCGGGAGTCTGCATCTCCCTACCTGACTCAGTTTAACTGTCAAGGATTTCATGGATTGATGCCATGTTTTTGTTTGGCCACCACTGGCTCTTTTCCAACCTGAACCTATATCAGCTAGCAATGCCCGTCGGGGGAGGCGGTGGTTAGGCATGCGCACCACGTGACCTAGCCATCTTAGTCTATGTAACTTTATAGCCTCGTCGATTGATTTTCCCTCTTTGCCCAACACTCTACGCCTAACGTCAACATTACTTATCTTGTGAAACCACCTAACGTGAGACAGAGATCGCAGACATCTATGATCGAAAGCAGTCAACCTTTTCATGTCTTCAACGCGTATTGGCCATGTTTCAGAGCCATAGAGAAGGACGGAGCGAACTGATGAGCAGTACACACGTCCCTTGGTTGATAACCGGATGTCACGCCTACGCCAGAGATGGTGTAAGTCAGCGAAAGCAGCTCGAGCTTTTCGGATCCGTGCTGAGATTTCATCGCCAATCAGTCCGTTGGTGCTAATACAACTTCCCAAGTAGGTGAAGTGGTCAACATGTTCTATCACTTCACTCCCTATCACTAAGTTAGGGGTTGACGTGTCCAGTCCTGTAGCAGCATCTTACATTTTGCAGGGGCGAATCGCATGCCAAACATACGAAGATTGCTGCTCAAGGTGTTCAGAAGACTCTGCATTTTGTCAGCATCCTCCCCTAACAGGACTATGTCATCTGCATATTCTAAGTCCATTAGATTATTCCCTGGTAACAAGTCGATTCCTAAGTCACTACGTTCAGTTAAGGATACTTCCATTAGCATATCTATGATGAAGTTAAACAGAAATGGGGAAAGTGGACATCCCTGTCGGACACCACTGGTTGTTACCAATTCAGATGACAATTCCCCATAAGCCCTTACACGACTACGTGAGTTTGAATAGAGTGCCTTGATTAGTGCAATGTACTTTCTTGGCACTCCCTTCACAGTCAGACATTGCCATAGTACCTTTCGATCCACGGAGTCGAAGGCCGCCTTCAAGTCAAGAAATATGACAATTGTTGGACGCCGAAAAGTGTGTCTATGTTCTAGAATCTGTCGAAGAGTGAAGATATGATCTATGCACCCTCTACCTGGTCTAAAGCCTGCTTGATTTTCCCTTGTCTGTTCCTCCCGAGTTCTGCTTAGTCTATGCATGATTACTGAGCCTAGGATTTTAGAGACTATGTTCGTTAGGCTGATCCCCCTATGATTATCACACGAGGACTTGTTTCCCTTCTTGAATATCGGTATAATAAGTGACTTACCCCAGTCTGATGGTACTGTCTCTGATTCCCAGACTTTGCCTAGTACCTCAGTTAATCTACAAACTAGTATGTCACCCCCATATTTAAACACCTCCGGAATAATTCCGTCGGGTCCTGCCGCTTTGCCTCGTTTCAAATTACTGATAGCTTTTGTAACCTCACCTACAGACGGCGGACCAGTGTCTATATCCCATTCGGGTACGTGGTGGATGGCGGGGAGGTTCAGTGTGGCTGTAGGCAAGTTAAATTGTTCCTCAAAGTGTTCTTTCCAGCGTTCAAGGCGTCTATCCTGAGAGCTAATTAAGGAGCCATTTTTCTCAGAAATAGTCTCACTTATGAATTGCCTTCTCCCACCCGATTCTGTGATGAGTCTAAAGAGTTGCCTAGTGTTGCCTATCGCCAATGCTTTTTCCATCTCTTTCGCCTTTGTCACCCACCACTGTTCACGGTCCTTGCGGAGACTTTTAGTAAGTTTCCTTTTGTGCAGCTTTCGCTCCTCATTGAATTCGGAGCTCGCCGGAATAAGTCTTCTAGCATCTATCAGTTCGGATGAGGCAGTCGAAATCCAGTGGTTTTTACTCACCTTTGGATTTGCCTTATTCACAGCTTTTACAGCTGTATCTATAGCTGACTGAATATTCTTCCAGGCTTCTCCAGGGTGAGCACAGCTGTCGAATTCAGATATGCGTTTAGCTAGTTCTTCCTCAAATAGGGATTTAGTTTCCTGATCGAGCTGGGGACGTGATGGTTTTACCGCCAGCTGTTTCCTACGTCCGTTCAGTCGTAAGCACACACGAGCCCGGACCAGTGCGTGATCGGTATCTACACACGTGTTCCAGAAGGAGCGACAATCTCCTACCGACCCACGCCAACGATAGCTTATTGCTATGTGGTCTATTTGTGTCCAGCGTTGGTTTGATGATGGGGGTCGCCAGGTTAAACAGTGTCTCTCCTTGTGTTTAAAGTTAGTGCTTACAAGAAACAAATGATTATCTGAACAGAACTGTAGGAGACGGTCACCGTTGTCGGTTCGCTGGCACGGAACTCCATAGGTGCCACCGACATCCTTCTCAGATTGACACAATTTCCCTACTTGAGCGTTAAAGTCACCAGCTAGAACGACTATATCTGAGCGTTTAGCCTTTCTCACCAAACTAGACAGCTTTTGGTAGAACTCATCCTTCGTTTCATCCGAACTGCAGTCAGTGGGGGCGTAGGCGGAGATTACGAAAAGGCATCGGCGAGTAGTGCAGTCCTTTCTCCTTCTTACTGATCCGTTCAGACGGACAGCACACATTCGGCTATCTACGGGATCCAGTCAAGCAATGTTGGGACTATTCAGCAGTACGCACCCAACCAACTCCAGGTTTCGAAACCAGAACCTCCTGGTTACAAGGCAACTGGCCTTATTCAGGTAGTTAGTTACCTGGGATTCTAGTAGGAAGCCATGACCGGTAGAATACGGCGGGTCGAAGGTGAGGATTGTTACTTATCGAAGAAGACATTACAAAGTGGTCCTAGGTTCGAACCCCCCTGTCTGTGGGTGCGTACTGATGAAGAGTCGCGAACTAGGACGAAACGGCTAATCAGTAATACTCTCTACTTCTAACTGAAGTTAGTTCATGGTCAGATTTCAATCAGGCTAGTTGTTAGTTAAATTAAAATTGACCTTGAAGGTTAAATATATAAATGTGTTGACCTGGAATAATCATTAAGTGATTAGACTGCTTATTGATTATTGAATCAATTAAATTTAACTTAATTAGATATATATTGAAAGTGATTAACTTTTAGTGTCATTAAAAAAACTAATTACAATTAATATGAGCATTTAATTAGTTATTGTTCTTCAACATCACTCATGTTCGCAATGCGATCGCATACCTTTATGTGACTCATCACCATTTGTAGTACACTTTGGACTGATCTTAGATAGTTTGAGGCGACCGACGAATGGTTTGTCGATTAGAGGGTGACGTGGAGGAGATGATGGATTATATGCAATCGTGGAGCCAGCCAGCTAGCTGAAGAAGACAGCAGAGAACAGAGGGAGTAGAGATATGTTGTTGAAGCCCTATATTTAATTGTATTTCATACTACTATTATTATGATTTTATGCATTCACACCTTTGATTCAATTCCTTAACTGGATATCATTTATTAAAAACCATATATTTATACGATTGTACAGCTTGATAATAAATTGGTTGTTGAAAAGACTCTCTTCGCTGAATCACTTGATTTAATTTTATCCCTACTTGAATATCAATGAGATGCTCACGGGCGACTGGACCTATTCGTTACCTGGGGGTTCTAGTGGGATGCAGCAGATCGGGTGTGTGGGCAAATATTCGCTAGCAGTTGTGCTACATTGTGAATTGGCAGAAGTTGGAATTTATGGGCCATTGGATCGGGTCCCAATGGCTCAATGGTCTACGAGCTCACCTTGTAACCAGAAGGTTCGAATCCAGGTGGGTGCGTACTGCTAGAGAGTCCCTAACTAGGAGGAAACTGCTGTCTAGTACTCCTAGGTTTTCCAGCGGTTCGCTAACTGATGTCTGCTCATGATGAAATCCTCCGTGCAATAATATTTTACATGAAGATATTGTATACAAAGGGAAAATATCATGCATTGAATTCCTCTGAAAATTCTCTACATTGTGTAAATACTAATAATTGCATGGAGGATTTAATCATGAGCTGACATCAGTTAGAGAACCACTGGAAAACCTGGGAGTACTGGACAGCTGTTTCGTCCTAGTTTGGGACTCTTCAGCAGTACGCACCCACCGGGATTCGAAGCCAGGACCTTCTGGTTACAAGGCGAGCTCGTAGACCATTGAGCCACTGGGACCCGATCCAATGGTCCTTGAATTCTAACTTCTGCCAATTCACGACATAGCGCGACCACTTCGCAATGTCTTCTTCGATGAGTTACTGCCTCATCTTCAACCTGCTGTACCCTACTGGTCACGGTTTCCCACTAGAAGCCCAGGTTAACTTCCTGAATAGGGCCAGTCACTAGTGAGCATCAGATTAATTTTCAAGCATTGGTTTTGTAGGGATTTTGTTTGATTGCATGGAGGATTTAATCATGAGCTGACATCAGTTAGAGAACCACTGGAAAACCTGGGAGTACTGGACAGCTGTTTCGTCCTAGTTTGGGACTCTTCAGCAGTACGCACCCACCGGGATTCGAAGCCAGGACCTTCTGGTTACAAGGCGAGCTCGTAGACCATTGAGCCACTGGGACCCGATCCAATGGTCCTTGAATTCTAACTTCTGCCAATTCACGACATAGCGCGACCACTTCGCAATGTCTTCTTCGATGAGTTACTGCCTCATCTTCAACCTGCTGTACCCTACTGGTCACGGTTTCCCACTAGAAGCCCAGGTTAACTTCCTGAATAGGGCCAGTCACTAGTGAGCATCAGATTAATTTTCAAGCATTGGTTTTGTAGGGATTTTGTTTGATTGCATGGAGGATTTAATCATGAGCTGACATCAGTTAGAGAACCACTGGAAAACCTGGGAGTACTGGACAGCTGTTTCGTCCTAGTTTGGGACTCTTCAGCAGTACGCACCCACCGGGATTCGAAGCCAGGACCTTCTGGTTACAAGGCGAGCTCGTAGACCATTGAGCCACTGGGACCCGATCCAATGGTCCTTGAATTCTAACTTCTGCCAATTCACGACATAGCGCGACCACTTCGCAATGTCTTCTTCGATGAGTTACTGCCTCATCTTCAACCTGCTGTACCCTACTGGTCACGGTTTCCCACTAGAAGCCCAGGTTAACTTCCTGAATAGGGCCAGTCACTAGTGAGCATCAGATTAATTTTCAAGCATTGGTTTTGTAGGGATTTTGTTTGATTGCATGGAGGATTTAATCATGAGCTGACATCAGTTAGAGAACCACTGGAAAACCTGGGAGTACTGGACAGCTGTTTCGTCCTAGTTTGGGACTCTTCAGCAGTACGCACCCACCGGGATTCGAAGCCAGGACCTTCTGGTTACAAGGCGAGCTCGTAGACCATTGAGCCACTGGGACCCGATCCAATGGTCCTTGAATTCTAACTTCTGCCAATTCACGACATAGCGCGACCACTTCGCAATGTCTTCTTCGATGAGTTACTGCCTCATCTTCAACCTGCTGTACCCTACTGGTCACGGTTTCCCACTAGAAGCCCAGGTTAACTTCCTGAATAGGGCCAGTCACTAGTGAGCATCAGATTAATTTTCAAGCATTGGTTTTGTAGGGATTTTGTTTGATTGCATGGAGGATTTAATCATGAGCTGACATCAGTTAGAGAACCACTGGAAAACCTGGGAGTACTGGACAGCTGTTTCGTCCTAGTTTGGGACTCTTCAGCAGTACGCACCCACCGGGATTCGAAGCCAGGACCTTCTGGTTACAAGGCGAGCTCGTAGACCATTGAGCCACTGGGACCCGATCCAATGGTCCTTGAATTCTAACTTCTGCCAATTCACGACATAGCGCGACCACTTCGCAATGTCTTCTTCGATGAGTTACTGCCTCATCTTCAACCTGCTGTACCCTACTGGTCACGGTTTCCCACTAGAAGCCCAGGTTAACTTCCTGAATAGGGCCAGTCACTAGTGAGCATCAGATTAATTTTCAAGCATTGGTTTTGTAGGGATTTTGTTTGATTGCATGGAGGATTTAATCATGAGCTGACATCAGTTAGAGAACCACTGGAAAACCTGGGAGTACTGGACAGCTGTTTCGTCCTAGTTTGGGACTCTTCAGCAGTACGCACCCACCGGGATTCGAAGCCAGGACCTTCTGGTTACAAGGCGAGCTCGTAGACCATTGAGCCACTGGGACCCGATCCATACTATAATTAATACTTTTATATAATCCAGTTGTACCATTTATACACGATATATGGGTTGGTTTGAGGCAATTTTATCATTTTATCCGTTTTAATTGATTGGATCAAAATGTTCATTAGTGATCTACTGATATGTCGGCAGTGCTAGGAGCAACTATCCAACAATGTCTGAAGAGTAACAGTGATTTTTTATAATATCAACAGAGGCCTAACATTTCGCTGCTAACAATCAACATGGTAACACCATAACTGACTTATTTCTCTGTCACAAAAGAGGTATTTCTTGAGGCTTAAGTGGTCCATTGGGCAATGAATGCTTCAGTTTTAGGTTTGAATCTCAGTGGGATGAGAAAATCATCGATCACCTTCACTGGAGATTGTGAATGTGCATGCAGATGGATAAGAGATCCATCAGATGGAACGAAATGCACATCTTGGATTCCCCTGTCAGTCTTTTTATCCATTCTATTAACAAACTACCGTGATTGGGTGTATATTTTGCTTTACGTTATAAAATGCCATATAGAGAATCAAGATTGGGGCTTCTCATAATTGGACAATCATTCGTATTTCTTGTTTTACAAAGAAATCCTAGGGGCTCTTCAACAGTACTCACTCCTAACCAGGATTTGAAGTTGTGACAAGCACGGTCCATCATTCACTTAGATGTAGGGATAAATACTCGACAATGACATTCAATGTAGGACACGATATTTATTGAAAACTGACGGAAGATAGAATCTATGGGTTGGAAGATGATTAGGGAGCTCATCTCCCTATCTTAGTAATAATAACAACTTTATTCCAAACAGTACCTCTGATACAAATATAGAATTTTCAGCATGTAATACACTATTGCATCTAATCTCCTTATTACAGGGGCAATAAGTAAAATAGGGTATTCACATTAATAATATCGTTCAATAAGGAGTGAATATAAAATTAAATCAAGTGAGAATATTAACGACAATGTAATCATGAGAATAAAATTTAATGCCGTTTGCTTAGAGTTCCTCAGTAAGTTGGTAATTTCCTGTCTTACACACTTTTATCATCGCATAAAATGTGTTCCTATCAAATAAGATATTGTAGAGTCTTTGTACTTAATCGTCCGAGCATACAGTATCTTATAACTGCTTCTAGTTCTACCCGATGAGATGAAACGAGGAGAGAGTTGTGTATGGAGACGCTGTTCAGAGTCTGACATTAAAATATTTTCTAGTTTCTTGTAGGTTGTCTATCCACAATAGTATTAACAAGTTGGTTTAGGAACACCTCACTCGCCCTACTGACGGCTTTGAATGCCCTACGCAGTATAACAAAGCAGTCTTTCTTAAGTAGCCGAAAAAAGATCAAGGGTGGGAGAGCAGTAAAGAAGAATAGGTAGAATATAAGAATTAACAAACGGAAACAGTAGAAACGGATTGATACCAGATCGTCTTAACTTCCTTACACAGAACGTCAGATAAAATATTTTTCTGGAAACTAACATGATTGAGCGGAAGACCAGAAAAGAATGGAGGAAATACACAGTCTAAGATATTTAACCTTCGATTTGCTTTCAACTTCAGTGTCATCTATGATAGTGGAACCGTGATAACTGACCAATTCACGTAAGTCGCACTTACATCTGAAAAAGAAATCAGCCACCTGATATTTGAAGGGATTATTCTGAAGACCACTTGACGAGGACCACTGACTTCTTATTTCTGATAGAAGGTTACTCATTTTGGAACAGTTTGACTAAGAAGTAACCGTCGGCATAGAGACAGTCAGATCAGATAATCAGGTATACTTAACAAAATTGGCCTCGTCAAAATGAGGCGGGTCACGGTAGGAAGAAAGAAAACAGAAAGCGGAGAAAGAGCAGCTCTTTGGGAACACCTGTTAGAGTTACTGAAGCAGTGACTTTCATTGTAAACAGCATACTACTACCTCTTTGTAATCCAACATTGTGCTTATGTCGCAGCAAGCTTGTTTAACTACCAAAAGAGGCCTAGGTACTGAGTCGAAGGTAGATGGGCAACCTAGGAAGTCACATCGAACATATCTGCCACCTCTATCTAAACTAGGAACAAATATTAAAATATGATACGACAGTAGCATCTAAAGTACACCCATTATGTTGATAAGCAAATTGATTAGGGTGGGGGGTATTAGTAATAATTTTAATAATAAGTAAAGGGAAAAGAAACAAGAGGTTTAAGGGGAAGAAGCACTCTTGGGTGGAGATTCTATTGCAACACGTTTAACCAGGGCGATCAAGAAAACTTTCTACTCTGCACGTCTATGTCTATCCTTCAGTAGCCGTCCAATGTTCACCCAGCAACTCAAAGATGTCTTACCTAACCTTAGCTCTTCTTCATGCATATACCAACCATTTCAACTGTTCCTGCGGTGATTCAAGTTATATAGGGCGCAAGATTATGGGTTCGAGAACATTTACGAGCTTGGTTCAGCAGGCGTGGGGTGGGGTGGGGGGGAATTAAGTGCACAAAAAGCTCGATCCTGTCACACTTGGCCGTAACTACTGAACATCACATCGATGTCAACACAGCTTTCAAGCTTATATACCGAATTCTGAAGTCGTTATCACGTACAGTTCGCTTACGTCTCTATTACACATAGCTGAAGATGTTGGAATCAGATCGACTAAACCGGAACTTTGTATACAAAAAGAAAAACACGTCCAGACGCTGTTCCTACCGTGGCCAACCTTGGATTGATGATTCTTCTTCTCACCAAGAGTGCTCCTCACCCTTAATCCTCTTGGTTTTTTTTTACTTTGCCCATTATTACAATTATTATTATTCGTCATAATTTATGCCCTTCATGCAAACATTCTCTCAATATATGTTTATATATGGTGCACTCATATGATTGTTCAAAGACATCTAACGTTTTCCGGTTTATCAAAGGAACTGTAGTCAAGATTTGACAGAATAGTTCTATAATATTTAGGCGCCGAGTGAGAAGTAGACATTTGTAAAAAATTATATTTGTAAAATCTCAGCGATATTGAAATGAGTAATTCCAACGTTTCGTTCGGCAATCTGGTCCGAACTTCTTCAGGGACACCCGATTAATTTCCTTGAAGAAGTTCGGACCAGATTGCCGAACACAGGAAACGTTGGAATTACTCATTTCAATATCGCTGAGATTTTACAAATATAATTTTTTACAAATGTTTTCCGGTTTAGTTGCGTCATTGATATTTAAAATATCGATTAATTTCTGAAGCATAATGAACTTTATTAGCAATATTATATCAGTAATATCAATATATCAATAATAATAATAATTGTAATATCCATAATATTGATAATGGCTGAACTATTTAGGTCTTTAAAACAAAACGAAAAAAAATAATCGAAAGATTGCACAGAATAATCGAGTACTTTTTATTTTATTTTTTCAACTGTTTAGAGTATTTAGACAATTCGAAGAGGAGATAGCCCACTTATTTATCAAGCATGACTCAGCATTTTTCAAACACTAAAAGAAACGTAGCTGTGTATAATGTGAATTAATTAATGGGAAAAGAACAAGAAGTTCAGCAAAGGTATTGATCTTTTCAACGATTTCATTCTCTATACTTAGTTTGTAAGTATTAGTTTCCTTTTTACGTGTTGATCGCTGATTGATATCAGTTATAGAAGAACCATTGAAAACCAGCCGGGGTGGGGGGAGTACTGGGCAGCTGAGCCATTGAATTAAGTCCCAGAGGCTGAATGGTATACAAGCCACCTTGCCTTGTAACTGGAATGCGTTGTGGTTCGAACCTCAGTTGGTGCGTACTTTCGATGATTCCCAAGCACTAGGATGAAACAGCAGCGGTCCAGTACTCCCCCCAGTGGTTTTCTAATTGATATCGATCCGTGATCAACTCGTAAGAAATAAATTTAATCCTTAGAAAGCAACTACAGAAAATTAATCTGATGCTCGCTAGTGACTTGCTACAGGGCGGAGTTCCCGTGGAATTCTTGTGAGAAGTCGTGACCAGTGAGGTCCATTCAGATGTCACGTGTGAGGGTGGATGTCTCACTGACGACATTGGTTGGGGTAATGCTAAAACACGGATTGGTAGAAGTTAGAATTCATGGGCTGTCCATTCAGGGGTTGGGTTCCAGTGGGTGAATGGTATACGAACTTACCTTGTAACCAGAATGCCCTGGGTTGGGCTCTCAATGGGTGCGTACTGACGATCATTTCATTCTAAAAAGCAGCTTTATAATCGCATTTATGTACATTAGTTTACATGGATACAATTATTATTTATTTAATTCCACATAATAACGAAGGAGATAATAATTTTCAACTTGATATGAAAGTTTGAAGGTACGAATATAGATTACAAGGGGCTTGGAGACAAGATTGCATAGGACTAGAAAACAGTTACAACCTATGCAAAATTAATATATTTTAAAGGCGACTGACTCATCATTCAGAGTCATTTACAAAGTAAACTAAAATCTACCAAAGGCAGTGTGTTTCCGACTCCTTTTTTACTGCAGAAGCTCTCGCTATATGCATCGAAAAGCTGGAACTGTGTGTTCAGAAGAAACTAGTGAAGTTTTTACAACTGCCCTGGACCTTGTTCGGTATTTTCCTTTATCTCTCGGTTGTTTGTTTTGTGCTCTGGGTGTGTATTTCTCTCTCTTTGTTTTCATTCAATTCATCCCATTTCCTTTTTCAGTTATAAAATCAGTCTTATTTTAAGTTTGTTTCCATGCTCATCCTCCTGATCACACTTGTAATCCGTTCAGAATAACCATTTTACAATTATATTCTAATCCTGTGTATTTTTTTTTGTTTCTATGCCTCTTGTAATCTATATTCACACCTCCTAACTTACATTTCAAGTTGAAAATTTTGATTTAAATTTGTTTCCATGCTCATTTTGTGCGCACCTGTAATTCGTTCTATCCCTGCGTAACTTTCATCTCTAAGCCTCTTGTAATTCATATCAAGTTGAAAATAACTATCACCTTTTATTCGTCTTTAGAATTATTTCTCCAGTTATTAAATATTAATTTTTGCACACGTTGTAACTGTTTTCTAATCCTATGTAATCTCGTTTCTAATACCCCTGTAATCTCTATTCGTACCTTCAAACTTTCATATCAAGCTGAAAATTATTATCTTCTTCGTTACTATGTGGAATTTTATCAATAATAATTGTAGCCATGTAAACTAATCTATATAAATGCGATTGTACAGCTGCTTTTGAGAATGAAATCGCCAAAAAGATCGCCATCTTTGCTGAACTTCTTGCTTTTTTACCCTCTAATTACTTAATGAACAGAGAGGATGGAATACGTTTACCTCATAAGTCGAAAATTGTGTGTCCAAGTCCCACCGTAGATAAGAGTGGCTTTTAATGCGTCGATAATAATTGCTAACAGCCGTGATGCTAGTGGTCCTAGTTCTGTTACTGGTTGAC
Source organism: Trichobilharzia regenti (assembly GCA_944472135.2). Classification (NCBI taxonomy): domain Eukaryota; kingdom Metazoa; phylum Platyhelminthes; class Trematoda; order Strigeidida; family Schistosomatidae; genus Trichobilharzia; species Trichobilharzia regenti. The sequence goes on from OX235266.1 coordinate 58,304,143, forward strand.
GCAACCCTGACCTCCCTTCAAAATCTCATTTAGTTGGCAGTAAACCCGGTGAAAAGGGAAGGTTGGACAGTGGACTCCTTAGGAGAAACCACCATTGTCACTAGAACTTCAAATCATCTCAAGCTTGGTACTAGATGGTTGGGGTTATCGGTAGGAAGTGTCGCCTGACCTAGGTTTCGCGCTAGTTGGTACTCACTAGTCAGTCAGAAAGGCGTATCTGCAACTACCTAGAAGGAAAAAAACTCATGTCACACCCCTCTGACACGCGAATCCGTGTCACCCAGTGCCGCCTAGCAGTCAGAGGCGTTACCACTGAGCTATTTCGGCTCTCGATTGACCCTCCTGTAGGATTCACTGTATTGGATACCTTTATTGAACACCAGTTACTAACTGGTGTGATGTGTCTAGTCCTGGGTGTTTGGTGCAGACTGAATTCTATCAGTCAGGTTTGTAATGTGGCCACCATTCCGCTAGGTAGCTCGCCATTACGGCGCACATTGAATTGTTGGTATTACATGTTTAGAAGGGGTGAGTCGGTAGTACAGCGGTTAGGATGATCGCTGACCATGAACATAGTTCGGGGTTCGATTCCCGGCCACTGGACGCACTCCTTTACCCCTCTAAGCCAGAAATAAAGCTGGTAAAGAGAAAAGGTTGGGCGTGAGGCTAGAAACCCCATCCTGTAAAAATAAACACTGCTACAGAAACTTCAAGCCACTAGCTTGAAGCTCTATGTTCCACTGGGAACGTGAAGGAAAAAAAAACATGTTTAGAGGCAATTGGGAGGAAGTCTTTGACCTGAATAGCTCAGTGGTAACGTCTCTGACTGCAGTAAGCACTGGGTGACACAGGTTCAAGTCTCAGAGAGGTGTGACATGAGTTGCTCCTTCATGACAGTTGTAGATACGCCTTTCTGACTGACTAGTGAATGCCAACTAGCATGAAACATAGGTAGTGTCCTGTCCAAGGCTTCCTGTGACCGACTGCCTACAACCATCTATTATCAGCAGTTCAAAGTGCACTGTGATGGAGAGCTACCTAGCTTGGTGACGGCCACACTGTAAAAATGACTAATAGAAATCTGTCTGCACTAAACACCAAGGACTAGGCACATCACACTAGTCACTAACTAGAGTTCAATCCAAGTATTCCGAGTTTATTCCATTCAGAACACAAAAGAATGAAGGAAAATAGGTCATTTCTCTAAAGATCTAATTGTATCGGGGTGTAAGTAAATCTCCAGTAGTATCAGCAGTTCTTGTAAAGTTTTAACGCCTCATACCCACAAAATTACTACCGAGAATACAATGACAATGAATATAGTCCAACGGAAACATAAGAGTTGACCTTACTTTAACTACAAAGTGGTAGCACTGTGTGTTGACACACATATTTTACGTAACTTTTGTGGGCGTTAACAATCAACAGAACTGATAAAACTAACAACATTAAAACCGACGTGGAGAACCTAGAAGACCTGGATTTCGCGCGTGGATGATTTATTTTTGATGTCACACAAAATCGAAGACTTACAAGCGAAAACCGACCGACAAACTGGTCGAAGAAGCAGCAGAGACCATCAACGGGAGGGATTTGAAAGAGGTTACTTCATTCCCGTATCTACGGAGCATTGTCTCAACTACAGGATGTCGGAACGAACGAGGATGTCAAATCGAGCGAGAATCGGGAAGACGAGCGAGAAACACATTCATCAACCTGAAACCAATCTGGAAGTCTTCGTCACTCAGCCAGCATCAACAACAAAATTCCGTCGGATTTTCAATACAAACAAACGTCAGGGCAGTCAGTTCTTCTATACGGATCAGAAACTTGGCGGATGGGTCACAAAGAATATTTCCAGCCAACAGGCTAACTCAGACCTTTATCAACAACAACAACAACTGTCTTCGCTGGCTCTATACTGAAGATCAGATGGCCGGGCCGGAAAGAATCACCAACTATCGGAAACTATGGGAACAAACAAAACAAGAACCAATCGCCAACCAACAAATATGCAAGAGAAAGTGGAGATTGATGGGGCACTCGCTGAGGAGGCCGGTTGGTGACATCGCGCGTCAAGCCCTCGAGTGGAACCCGAAAGGGAAGCAGCGGGTGGGACGTCAGTGCAAGGGTGACATGGAGGAGATCGTGTGAAGAGGAGTTGAAACAGTATGGATGGTGAACATGAATACAGGTGAAAAGTACAGCAAAAGACAGAAGCAAGTGGAGACGTGCAGTTGAAGCCCTATGTTTCACTAGGAACCCAAGGGAACAATAATAATTATTATTTTTATCATTGTTAACCATGTTAGTTATAAAGTGGTTGTAAAGAAACTACGAAATGATGATATCATCTCGCGAAATTTGTCTTTTTAATGTCCTATTCAGAACTAGCAACAGTTTTGAAACAATAGCAATAGCTTAGTTTTACCTTGATGATGGTATCGTATATGGAGTCATGGTTTTGTTGGGATTAAGTGTGCAAAGCTAACCAATTAAAGTATCACATTATACCATAATAAAGTCGGTTAACAACCTTGATAAATGATTGTTCTTACATTGGTTGGAAATTTCTATCCTGATTGGTTAGTGATGCGACAAAGACCCAAGGTGAGAGAAAAGACGATGGAATTAATCTCACACATTAAATCACAATATGCATGAGAAATGGCACCTTATCACAAGATATATATATCACATGATTCGTGAAAAACGATGCTATTCTACTCATTTATGCTGGGTGCTATCAGTTGGAATTCATGGTCTGATCGAGTCATGGTGGTTGTTTAATGATGCCTGTGTGCAAAAATATTGGTGTGTAGGGTTTACGAGTCACAAACGGATTAGATATATGAATGAACAACTTAATAAACAGAGGTCATCTTTTCAAAAAATTTAAAACAGTTAGTCCCTTTTATATAATTTGGATAGCGACGATCATGAAGATGCGAGTCGTCTATAAGACAGACAGAATCATATGAGTCTTACATGAGAGGAAGAAAGTCGCAACCAGCTTGCATTTCTAGACATACTTCTGAGTCGAAGAGATGATGGCTCAATAAGACGATCTATCTACAGAAAGCCCTCTTGGACAGGGCAATACCTTAGTTTTCACAATTTCTGTCCGTAACAGTATAAGAGTGGCTTGGTGAAGTGTCTGTTTAAGAGGATTGAGCATATTTGCACGGCTGATTTTATAGACAAACAAAATGAAATATTGATGGATACTCTTGTTGTGGATATCCTTCAACGTTTCTAAACAGGTGTAGAAGTCAACTAGCCTCTAAACCTACAATCCATACCGTCCCTAAGAAAAAGGTTTTTATCAAATTACCATATAACGGGGAAATAAACAGTAGGATTTTGAGACAAAGGTTGAATTCGATTATCCGTAGAACCTACTATGCAGCCCAGCTTGTAATTGTCGAAAAAGCTAAAAATATGCTTCACTGCAAACCTCAGAAGTGCACAAGTGATTATGTCACACCCCACACTATTTACCAGTTTTCGTGTATGTGTATGGACATACATACATAGGGAGGAGTAATCGCGCTTTGCTTGTGAGGGTGGGAGAGCATATCCCAAAATGGCTAGAAAAACAAATGAACTGTGAAAAACCAATAGATGCAGGTGTCAGACCACCAAATTCGTCTATAGCTAAACACCTAATCGAGATGAACCATAAGATTGATGTTAACTCAGCCTTTAAGGTCATCTATAAAAACGGTCAAGGGCGTTTACTGAAATACGCTGAGGCTATAGCTATTCATAAACTTAAGCCCCCCGTGTGTATTTAAAAACAGTTTGTTATTACTCTTAACCTACCATGGTAATCCTTATTTGATTCGATTACCAAACGTTGTGTTAATTATTCTTAAACCCTTTTTTTGTCACTTTGTTTAATTTAACTTTTCCATATATATTGACTTGACAAGTAAATGTGTGAGGGATCAGATTGTTCGAAATATATAGCGCGAATACATCACGTTATTTTTCAGATAGTCTCCGTCTTCTTATAACGCTATCCAAAAAGAGGTCAACTTGAAGTTCAATAGACGACATGTGTGAAGCAGATGATTGGAAAATAAAGTACATTCAGAAGTGTGAATACGCTTCGACAGTATATGGGCATTTAATTAGAATTTAATTTGTGGATAGTGTTTAGCAGTGGAATCCAGGATAACGCACATTTCGTCCTATTTGGGACTCGTCATCTGGATGTGCCTGCATTCCCCAGAGAGTGATGACTTTCCTACCGAGGCTCAAGCTCAGTGTCCACAGTTTCAAACGCCAGCCTAAGTGTTCTCCATTAGACCACTTGGGCCAGGAGAGCCACCTCTTGTGCAACGGGTCATATTAATTATTTAATTGAATTTTAGACTTTCCCATCGATTGATTGGATTGAAGTGCTCGGTCTCAGGTTGACATGTCGGTGAGGAAATCTAGAATTCAATTAAATAATTAATAAGACCCGTTGCACAAGAGTTACCTCTCGCGGCCCATGTGGTCTAGTGGATAACGCTTTGGCGTTTGAAACTATGGTTACTGAGTTTGCGCCTCTGTGGGAACACCATCATTCATTCATTGGGGAATGCAGGCACATCCAGATGATGAGTCCCAAATAGGACGAAATGCACATCCTGGATTCCACTGCTAGTCACCATCCATAAAGTAAATATGATCACATAAAATAAAATAAAACAAAGGTGGAACATGGAACATGTGAAGTGTTTTATGAAATCAAGACCGTGGTAACGAAAGAGATGAATTTGTTGTTTTAACACACAAGATTCTGGCTTTATGCGTTATGTATTGTCAGAGCCTCCACTATACAAAGACAATGAACTTGTGTCCCTTTCGGTAAACTTTGTTAACTTAATTAAACGATGTGTCAGATGCTGCGCAGTGTCAGTATCTACAATATGCTGCGACATCGATGATTTAATACCTCTATGTTCCTATTCGCTCAGCTAAACTAGGAGGTAATCAGCTGAAACGCGGCAGGATATGTTTCTCGACATACGTACTATGTAATTATTATTATTTATTATTGTATCCTTTAGTTCCTAGAGGAACATAGGGCTTCAGCTGCGCACCTCCATTGACTTCGGTTTTCTGACAACTTTTTCAACCTGCTCCAGGTCTGTCCACATGCTTTCATCTCCTCCTCGCATGACCTCCTCCAAGTCACCCTTGGACGACCAACTCGCCGCCTCCCTTTCGGGTTCCACTCGAGGGCTTGTCTAGTGATGTCACTTGATGGTTTCCTCAGCGTATGGCCAATCCATCTCCATTTCTTTCTGCCTATTTGTTTCACAATCGGTTCCTGATTGGTTCGCTCCCAGAGATCCCTGTTGCTGATCTTTTCTGGCCATCTGATCTTGAGTATTGAGCGGATACAGTTGTTAATGAAGGTTTGAAGTTTGTTTGAGATGCTCTTTATGACTCGCCAAGTCTCTGATCCGTATAGTAGCACTGACTTCACATTGGAGTTGAAAATCCGGATCTTATTTTTGATGCTGATTGCTGTTGACCTCCACACAGATTTGAGAGTAATGAAAGCTTGTCTTGCTTTTCCGATTCTGGCTTTGATGTCCTCGTCAGTTCCGCCTGTAGTTGAGACGATGCTTCCCAGGTAGGTGAAGGAGGTTGTTTCTTTCATAGCTCCACAATATCAGGTAAACATATCAAATGCCGTAAAATCTCTGTGGATAGGAAAGCTAATCAATTTTTCGTTTCGTCCTCAGAAATAGAAAAGGAATCTCATCCATTTCTCTCTCTCAACACGGGTCCGCAGAATATGTAGTGAAGAAAGTGTTCATGAGGAACTCAAACAATTCGCAGGAATCTTCATCGAGAACGGCTATCCCCTACGCTTCTTAGAGGCAAATAGCAAATTCTGAGATTGACAAGATAGCTAAAAATGTGTTGCACCTAAACGCGGATTTTATGGGTGACACAGAGTGACAAAAAACTTAAAATCGTCTGACAAGATCAATGAGAAGACTTTATGAATGACCTACTCTAGCCATCAACACTGGTGCACACCTTAGTGTTGCTAAGGTACTGTTACCGAGATTCTATGTGTATTTATATGTGCACATGTTGCTGTGGAGCTAGGACAGTCGTCGAGAAACATATCCCGCTGCATTCGAGCTGAACACCTCCCAGTCTAGCTGAGAAAACGAGAGCATAGGGGAATTAATTCGCCGGTATTGTAGATACTGACCATGCAGAATTTGACACATCGTTTAATATAGTCTACAAAAGATCGATAAAGTTTCCAGAAAGGGAAGGAGGCACAAGTAAATTTGCTTTCTACAACAGAGGCTTTGGCTATCCAGAACACCTAAAGCCAGAACTTTGTGTACATAAACAATTTATACGGCCTCTTTCATTACCACAGTCTTGATTTCACTAAGCAAGTCGCATAAACACCGAGTTATCTATCCTTCTTTATTCCATGTTCCATTTTTGTTTTATTTCACTTCATTTCACTTTATGTCATCATATTCTAACATTTTATCTAGTCTACTGTCTGTATGTTTTCGACATAGAACTTTGCACAAATGTGCGGAAGTTCAAGTCACCACACTCCGTGTAGCACGCGAAGCAAGAGAAGAAAGTACAAGAAAAGCATAATAGAGACAGTAAGCAGAGATGTGAGACAAAGGAACAGTAATAACGAAGAACAAAACAGTTTCATTGGAGATCATAAGTCACAAGGAGTGGATGCATCTGCGCCATTGAGAACGATTTTGAGCCATATCACCAAATGTTTTCAACCATTGGTTTTTACCGTCCCGAGGACCCCAACCAGGCAGTCTACACCTTCCTACGTGACTGGCTTAGACCAACTGTTGTGGATTTCATTGACTGGTAAGGCCAAGTTTTTGTTTGACCGCCGCTAGCTTTATTCCAGCCTGACCCTATATCCGCTAACATAGCTCGTCGAGGGAGGCGATGACTTGGCATACGTAACACATGTCCTAACCATCTCAGTCTTTGTAGCTTCACGACTTCGTCGATTGATTTCCCTTGTTTACCTAAAACTCTACGCCTAACCTCAATGTTGCTCACCTTATTATTCCACTTTACACGGGAAATAGAACGCAGGCACCTATGATGGAAGACAGCTAATCTTTTCATATCTTCCACTCTCAGTGGCCAGGTCTCGCTCACAGCCATAAAGGAGGACGGGGTGGACTGATGAGCAGTACACCCGCCCTTTGGTCGATAGTCGGATATCACGTCTACGCCAGAGACGGTGTAAACTGGCATATGCGAAACTAGCCCTCTGTATCGGTGCTTAGATTTCGTCAGAGATCAACTCGTTGGCGTTGGCTGATGGTACTTCCCAAATAAGTGAAGCGGTCAACGTGCTCTACCACTTCACTTCCTATTTTTAAACTAGGCGTCGATGTAGTCCAGTCCTGTAACATCATCTTGCATTTGGCGGGAACGAATCGCATGCCAAACATTCGTAGATTACAGCTCAAGGTGTTCACAAGACTCTGCATTTCGTCAGCGTCTTCGCCTAGAAGGACTATATCGTCTGCATATTCCAAGTCAACGAGATTATTCCCTGGTAGCAAGTCAATTCCTGAGTCACTCAAGTCACCTAGGGTTAAGTCCATTAACACATCTATGATGAAGTTGAATAGAAAGGGGGATAATGGGCATCCTTGACGGACACCACTGGTCGTCATCAGTTCAGATGACAACTCGCCGTAAGCCCTCACCTGGCTGGCCGATCTAGTCTACTACTCTTGTGACAACATTTCACTCATCCTGTGTCGTCTCCATCATATTAGTTATATTCACATATTCATGTTTCTGAATGTACTTTATTTTCCGATCATCTATTCCACACATGTCTACTGAGTCGTAAGTTGACCTCTGTTTATTTGTACAAGAGAGAACAATATTGTTCTTTTCAATTAGATCTTCTTTAGACTTTGCTCTAATTTACGTTGACTTATATATAAAAATTTTCAACCAATGACGGTGATTTTGCAGATCAAATAATAATAATAATAATAATAATAATAATAATAATAATAATGTGGTAAATGTTTTGAACGTCATTAATAACGACGATTATAATGATAACAAAATATTGATAATAAGGTTTATCCAGGCGGGGCGATAAGAATAACGAAGGTATTGAGTGATATATGTATAATGTAGACAATTCAATAAATAAATAATTAAAACAATTAGTCCCTTTGATAAATTTGAACAAGGCATTAAGAAGACAAATTTCGCGAGATGGTATCATTTCGTAGTTTCTGTACAACCACTTTACAACTAACATGGTTAACAATGATAAAATAAAGTTCATGAAAATTACTCAGTTAAATAAAAACAAAAGTACATACTAATGACCAATCATATTTAGATAGGTCATGTAGTCCAGGGTAGGCGAAGATTGAAATCTATTGATTTTTGTATACACAGTTTAGGCTGTATGTGATTAATCCAAAGTGCTTCCATCACCTTCAATAACCTTGAATTAGAGTTATGTGACATAATTGTGAAACAGTCATTAATATTGATTTTGTGACCAGATATTAATAAGTGTTTTGCAATCGATGATGCTGGATTTCTACTAAGATTAATCGCGTTAGGATTTTCGATATGATTTACTAGCCATTTTGGAATATGTTCTTTTCGACGACATTGGAACATTCTGTTAGTTCTACCTATATAGGTGTTTGTTTTTATTTAACTGAGTAATTTTCATGAACTTTATTTTATCATTGTTAACCATGTTAGTTGTAAAGTGGTTGTAAAGAAACTACGAAATGAAGATATCATCTCGCGAAATCTGTCTTCTTAGTGCCTTATTAATAAATAAATAAATTAGGTCAAATCTTAAAAGTTACGCAATACTAACGGTAAAGTGGACAGATAATCAGAGTTTAAATAATAAATATCATAAAAATACGAAGGAGATAGGAAATAAGACGGGGTAGGAGGCTTATAATGTATGCGGAGACGTTTAGATCGTTCTTTCGAATTGACTGCCATAGCTTCGGCTATATGTCTAGCAGGCGGTTTCGAATTCCATTGGGAAGGTTCTATAGAATGTGATAGATAAATAACTAACTAACTTTGAAGACACTTCTTCTCGTGTCCACTTGGTGACCACTGTCATTAATCAAATGAGACAAAGTGGAGCTTCGTATAGATTATACTAGGCTTTTTTTCGAACTCTGAGGGAAGGGAGATGCTCATTAATACACGTTTGTTGAGCTGCTGTCTAGTTGTACGCCCCATATAGTTCTCTCTACAGGAGCAACTAAATTTGTAGATACACATAAAAGTGGCACAGCTGGGTAGCTTGTCTTTCTATTTATCAAGCATAAGTTGGTTTTATTGCTCTCAATAATCTTAGATGTAAGAGACTTCACTACCCTCGTAACAACATTAAATTGCAATTTCATGAAGAGTTGTTCCTTTTTAACTGTTGTCAGTTTCTCCTTAATATACACGGTGTTCATGTGCCTGTCTCCTTACAAACCTATTAGGATAATGCAGTTGAACCAGTGTATTTTGGATGTATCCTAATTCAGTTTTTCTACGGAGTCAGTCATCTGTACACAGATTCAACTTGCTCTTTTTGTGAGGTATCTAACCAAATTAATTTTGTACTAGATTAATACAAAACTTAGGAAATGTGTACATTGTCCTACAGATGTAGGTTTTCTATAGACCTCTCTCTTATCTGCTCAATTGAACATCAAGCAAGTGTAGTCTACCATTGTGTTCTCCTTTCTTCACAAGTGAAGATGAGCGATGGATGTGCATCATTATATATATTTCTACTCACACTTCATTCTTGTCAGCTTTCCCATCAAGAATAATAATAATAATACACATATCATTAAACATAACGAAAATAACAATCAGTTTTATCTATTACTTAATAATAATAATAATAATAATAATAATTTGCTTTGTTCCAAAATAGTACTTGTGATACAGAATGGAATTCTCAGCATTTTACTACAGTATCGCATCCAGTTAGTACACTAACAATAAATAAAATTTTACATAGATTAAGGAAACCTCAGTTGGTTTTGATAACAACATATTGACATGTCGATAACAATGCCAAAAATTGAACAGGGTATTTGAAGGTGTTAGAAAAGTAGATGCTTGCATATTTACTGGCGTAAGCAGAACAAAGAAACAAAGCTGCACATAACAGAGAAAAAAAGAGAGAGAAAAGGAAAAGAAAGAAAGAAAACGTTGTACCTATGTAAATGATATGAGTTGGAAAGACGAGATCCAGTTTTTCTACTGACTATTTAATAAGTTATAGGTATCACGCCTAATGCTTTCTTTATCACACAGAACGCGAGCTAAGTAGGGTATGGTTGAGTTTTTGTACTTGCTAATGCGAGCACATAGTTTTCTACATAAGCTTCTGGTTCTGCCTGATGAGATACAAGGGGAGAGTTGTGAATGAAGAGGGTGATGTGAGTTAGTTAGATAGAATGGATTTAGTCCATTTTTCACATGAGTTCAAGAGCCTGTCGACCAGAATATTAACAAGCCGGTTAAGTGGCACGTTGCTTACCCTGCTGAAAACCTTCAACATCCTGCGTAATAAGGCATAGTCTTCCTTCAGTAGCCCTGGAGAAACTAAGGGGGAACAATAGGGAATAATAGTCAGGATGAAAGAATTAACGAATTGTAGGAGTAAGGGTTGGGTTATACCAGAATATTTCAATGAACCAAGAAAGAAATCTGCCAAAATTTATTCAGTTATTCATTCAATAAGATTTAATCCGTTTGTGATTCATAATCCTATACACCAATATGATTAAAGTGCGTCAGTGGAACAGTGGTTAGGACGCTCACCGACCATGCACATGGTCCGGGTTCGATCCCCGGCCACTGGACGCACTCCTTTACCCCGCTAAGCCAGAAATAATGCTGGTAAAGAGAAAAGGTTGGGCGTGAGGCTAGAAACCCCATCCTGTAAAAATAAACACTGCTACAGAAACTTCAAGCTACTAGCTTGAAGCCCTACGTCCCACTGGAGAACGTGAAGGAAAAAAATCTTTTCTATTCTCAGTCACTGTCAAACTTTAACACACACACACATACACTGACTCATAAGCACACAAGACAACTGATTGTTATTGTCTACGGTAATTCATACTATTCTATTGTACAGCTATGAAAGTGAAAACATCGAAAGCAGAATTTCTTTCGTTGAAAGTGTATGTTTAGACGGGGGTGGCGGGGATTGAAAAATATTTAAATTACCAGACAACGAGAAGGACAAAAACATCCTCCTAACAAGGCAAGATAACAAGTTGGATAGGAGTGTATCTTAGAATACAGCCAAAACATAATTCGTAAATTCTTTAAAATAGCCAAATGAAAATAGAAACGACACTAGTGGTGACAAATGACATGCCACATAAACTGAATCAATTGAAGAATTTTTCCATTACTACATAGTAAAATCTAGACCATGGGGGTAACGAAAGAGGCCGTATAAATTGTTTACGTACACAAAGTTCTGGCTTTATGTGTTATAGATTGCCAAAGCCTCTGCTATGCAAAACAATTGCAGTGATGTGTCAGATGCTGCGTGAGGTCAGTATCTACAATATATTGCAATATCGATGAATTAATACCTCTACCTTTACGTTCTACTCTGCTCAGCCAGATTGGGAGGTGCTCAGCTCGAATACAGAGGGGTATGTTTTTCAACGACTATCCTATGTACCTAGCTCCTCAAGAGCAGAAGAACATATAAATGCACATGGAATTAGGCAATCGTGGTAACATTTCTTTAATAACAATAAGGTGCACCACTCCTGACGGCTAGAGTAGGTCATCCATAAAGTGGTAGTGAGGAATGTCTTTCTCATCAATCATATCGGACGATTTCAAGTATCTGACTCGCAGTATCACCCCTTTAAATCTGCGTTTGTGAGCAACACAATTTTAGCCATCCTCTCAATGTCTGTATTTCTCCCACGTAATTTGCAACTGACCCCAACAAAGCGTAGTGGATGCCCGTTTACGATGAAAGTACTTCTAAGTAGTTTGAGTTCATCATCAACACTATCTTGACTACATATTCTCCGGAACCATGTTGAGAGATCACGGATTCGATTCCCTTTTTTGTCTTTGCAGGGAAAACAATATATATATATATATATATATATAGAAGGTCATTGGGGGTGTTTTCATTCCCCACTGATGCTCGAACAGAACACAGTAGCCATATTTTCTAACACCAAAGCGCTATCCACTGGACTATTTGAGCCACTAGAGCCACCTCTTGCGCAACGGGTGTTAGAGACTCAAAAAGATGAAATGCTCATCCTGGATTTCACTGCCAGTCACCATCCACTAAATTACTTCAAGTTAATATTCGGACAGCTTCCATCGGGGTATCTGGACAAGGAGCCAACAAATCATCCTGATGCCGAGCACTTCGGTCCAACCAATATATATATATATATAAATGATTGTCCAACAACCTCCTTTACCTACCTGGGAAGCATCGTTTCAACTACAGGCCAACGGAACTGACGAGGATGTCAAAGCAAGGATCGGAAAAGCAAGACAAGCTTTCATTACTCTCAAGTCTGTGTGGAGGCCAACACTCAGCACTCAGCATGAAAATAAAAATAAGATCCGGATTTTCAACTCTAATGTGAAGTCAGTGTTACTCACTATACGGATCAGAGACTTGGCGCCGCGTCATTAAAAGCATCTCAAAGAAACTACAGACTTTCATTAACAGTTGTCTTCGCTCGATACTACTTAAGATCAGATGGCCAGAGAAGACCAGCAACAGGGAGGGATCTCTGACAATGAGCGAACCAACCAGGAACCGATGGTGAAACAAATAAGTAGAAAGAAATGTAGGTGGATTGGCCATACTCTGAGGAAACAAATCATCAAGTGACATCACTAGAGGAGCACTCGAGTGCAGTCCGAAAGGGAAGCGGCGAGTTAGTCGTCAGTGTGAGGGTGAATTGGAAGAGGTCATGTGAAGAGGAGATGAAAGCATGTGGGCAGACATGGAGCCAGGTAATGAAAACGTTGCGCCACTGAAGCCCTATGTTCCTCTAGGAATTAAAGTAAACAATAAGAATAATAAATACGATTGTACTGCTATGCAAATGAAATCGTCGAAAGAAGAATGTGTAGGGAGACGGGGTTGAAAAATATTTAAATTACCAGACAACGAGAAGGACAAAAACATCCTCCTAACAAAAGGCAAGATAACAAGTTGGATAGGAGTGTATTGGAGAATACAGCCAAACATAATTCGTAAATGCTTTAAAATAGCCAAATGAAAATAGAAACGACACTAGTAGTGACAAATGACATTGCACACAGACTGAATCACTTCAAGAATTTTTCCACCATTTTCTCGTGTTTTCGCTTTACACTTTTATGGTATAAATTGGAGATAAACGGTGGGTGGATGAATGTTTGGTTGAAGGAATGCGCATCCGTTTTTTGGTGCACAAATGTTTCATAACTTCAATCCATGAATATGACGTAAAACCGCTATTGTTTTTAAACAGTTGGAAACAAAGAGAGAAAAAACACGACAGATGTGCGCAAAATCGATAACTACCGTTAAAAACATTTACCTTTTGTGACTCGTGAAGTGATCGAAGTCGATCAAGTTAGATAAAGAACTGGCATCCCTTAGAGAAGGACTAAAAACTTAGTAAATAGGTACCGGATATCTGTTTTGACCTCCGTCGAAGGATAGAATCAACGATGCTTACTCTTGAGGAGTTTACGACTAAGACGAAACAGCCATTCAGTTAAATTCACTAATTTCCTAATACTTTTGTAAACAACATCAGTTCATAATGATAATAACAATAACTTTGTTGAGACTAGTCTCTTCTTTGAATATTCGGTTCTTAATGAATTGGGTACCTATTCAAGCTGGAGAATTAGAATTACAAAAAACGTCTAGAAAATTCTACATATGTTAATTTAACGAGCTGATATCAGTTAGAGAACCATTGAAAACCAGGACTGGAGTACTGGACAACTGTTTCATGGGCCATTGAATCGGATCCCAGCGGAATAATGGTATACGAGCCAGCTTGCTTTATAACAACCTGTTATGTACTGCTTCTGAGTGAGTTATTAGAGTTTTCCCCGTCGCCAATTATGTTATGTACTCGTCGAGTAGTTAATAGTCCTGACGCGGAAAGAGGGAAATCAGAATACCACCAGGTTTACGATGATACTTGTATTTTCCAGACAAGGAAAATAAATGTCACACAAGAGTGTGAGTGAAATGGTACATAGTGTACGAAACGTGGGAACAAGTATCTAATACAAAAGTGTATATGAAAATGTCTAATACACGTGAACCAATAAGATAACGTCTTACCATGATTGGTTGTAATGTCATTTGATAACAAGGTCATACATGTTTTAGTTAGTGGACAGACAAAAGCATATTGCGAGTTATAATGAAATATCGATCCATATACACATAGCAAAATATAATAGACTGTCAACAACAAAACACACACATCATGTGGATACATATCACAACCCGAAGGTCCTGGGTGGGTGCGTACTTACGACGATTCCCAAACTAGTCGAATAAAACAGCTGTCCAGTACTCCAGTAAATCAATCGTAAAAACAAATCTAATCCGTACAAACTAACTAGAGATAATGGGTACTGGGTTCAAGCCTCGGTAGGAACATAATCACTCACTAGGAAATGCAGGTACACCGATAGCTGACGAGTCCCAAATAGAACGAAATGCGCATCCTGGATTCCACTGCTAGCCACCATCATCCACCAATTAAATACTAACTAGAGATAATAATTATTTAACTCCTAGGGTGGTTACCAGTGGAGTGTGAGTTAGACCAATGTTAGACAGTATGTTCTTCAAATTGCGAAATATACAAAAAACTAATTCATAAGGAAAAATTGTGATTTTTTTGTTCAGCGAAGCAATACTGTTTCTTTTCAACGACTTAATTTCTGCAAGCAACTGTACGCAATCGTATTTATATTACGGGAAAAGAAGGCATTAAGTGGGAGCACTAGAAATTGCTCAGAAATCAACATTCCACATATGATAAGAATAAAGATAGTTAAAATGACGTATTAAGAGCCGAGGCAGAGTTGAAATGGATGAATTATATAACTTTTAAAGATTATTAAATAAGTGAACTGGTATTTTCTTTACTTCCCGTTCCCCAGTGGAACATAGAGCGCCTTCAAGCTAGTGGCTTGAATTTTCTGTAGCAGTGTTTATTTTACAGGATGAGGTTGCTAAGCTTATGCCCAACCTTTTCTCTTTATCAGCATTATTTCTGGCTAAGCGAGGTAAAGGAGTGCGTCCAGTGGCCGGGGATCGAACCCCGGACCATGTGCATGGTCGGCGAGCGTCCTAACCGCTATGCCAACGACGCACAAATCGGAGTGCGTCGGCCGGGAAGAACTGGTATTAGGATTTTAAAAGTTTAGGTCAAGTGTTGTCTGGAAAACTAACGGTGTGATGATGATAACAGTAAAGAGAGAGAAGATGAAATGAATTGTGCAATGAATTCAAGTGGTAAAATAAAATAAAAGAACATTACTTGATCCTAAGGGAAAAGGAAAAGGGTTACCGCATTTCATCATCAACTGACATCTGTTGGAGGACCATTGGAAAACCAACTGTGAGTACTGGACAGTTTTTTCCTTAGTCTAGTTTGGGACTCTTCATCAGTACGCACCCACCACCACGGTTCGAACCCACAACCCTGTGGTTACAAAAGTAGAGAGCTCGTATACCATTAAGTCACTGAGACCCAATCCAGTGGACAGTGCATGAATTCTAACTTCTGCCAATTCGTGAATGACACAACGCGACCACTTCCAAATGTCTTCTTCGATGAATTATTGCCTCACCTTCAACCTGCTGTATCCTACTGGTCACGACTTCCTAATAGAATCCCAGGTAACCAATACTTGAATAGGGCCGGTCGCCAGTGAGAAGGTCAGGTGTGAAGACAAATACCCGCCGCCAATGACACTGGCTAGCGGTCGCGCTATATCGTGAATTGGCAGAAGTTAGAATTCATGGGTTGGCCATTGGATCGGTTGGGTCCTAGTGGATTAATGGTCTACGAGCTCGCTTAGCTGGTGGCCGGAAGGTCGTGGGTTCGAACCATGGAGGTGGTGGGTGCATACTACTGAAGAGCCCCACACTAGACTGACGAAGCAGCTGTCTGACAGTACTCCCAGCTGGTTTTCCAATGGTTCTGTAACTGATGTCAGCTCATGATCAAAATCCTATAACCAATCAATGAAAATCCCTACAAATAATTACTTAAAGATCAATTTATTTTGCTTAATTAGATGTATCAAACAGTAAAACAGTATTATCGGTTACTGGATGACATTTTGAACGCACAATTTATTCTTGTTCATAATCATATCACTAATTATAACCACACACAATTCCCAATCGGATAATAATTTAAACTGTCAGATCTCAAATTATTGATTTCAGTGATTCTAGAGTTGTTTATTCATATTTCAGTTATTCTAACAACATATCACAGAACTCGATATAGACAGTAAATATTGAAATTAATCAGTAATATGCATCCTATATGAATCATTCTATTTATATGATGATAGCTATGAATGGAATGAACGGCATGTATTTCACTCTACATATGAAATTCATCAGCTGGGTGTACCTGAACCTTAAGGGTTTTCATTAACACTTGAATCTAGTAACCATCGTTTTATGAATGCCAAACACAACCTTTCATGATCCCTTAAGTTTATCACAATGTTAACCTTGAATGATAGAGACTCGCAGTAGTGCGATCCCATTGTAATCTAATACAATCGACTGGGTGTCCAAAGGGACAAAGGTGAGCAATCGAAGGGTCAAGTGATGTCAGAGAATTCAGTTCAGTGAAGATGTGTTACTGAAGCTCCCTGTTTTACTCATAACCCAAAAACGAATAATAATAATAAACACTAACTAATTAAAGATGTTCATTAGAAATTTTATAAGCCTGAGACTAGTGAACAAAGAATATATTCTTTTCAATAATTATTCCTGTATCTTTTAACATGGAGCTTCTACACGTGTACAGTTAAAATTCAAAGGTGATATGTTAAGCGAAATAATGACAACCAAGTTGAAAACATTGATTGGAAGGGTTTTTAATACTTCATCTAATATTTTCCATACGATAGGTTGCAATTATAAAAATGAAAGACGAAATAATTCTTCAGCTAACCGTCTCTTAGAGTCTCTTATCAATTTAGTTGATTCTCTGGAGTCACTTGTAATAGCCACCACTCTAGATATTAAGTTTTTCATGCTAAAGGAAAAAGTCATCAATATTTCGATATGAGATCATCTTTGACTGGACACTAGTAACTAGTGTTATGTGTCTAGTTCTCTCTTTGGTGCAGACTGAATTATAACAGTTAGTTTCGCAATGTGGCCGCCACCAAGCAAGGTAGCTCGCCATCACGGTGCACATTGATTGGATGATATTAGATGGTTGGAGGCAGTCGGCCACAGGAAGCCTTGCTTAAACCTAGGTTTCGTGCTAGTTGGCATTCACCACTCAGCAAGGTGTATCTACAACTGTCTTAAAGGAACAATTCATGTCCCACCCTCTGAGATTCGAATCTGCATCACCCAGTGCTGACTGCAGTCAGAGACGTTACCATTGAGTTATTCGGGTTCGCGATTGACCTCCTGTATTTATGCCTTGCTGACTGGTGAGTGGTAACCAGCATGAAACCTATGTGGTGTCCATGGCTATCCGCTGACTGCCTACAACCATCTAGTATCATTAGATCACCTTATCCAAACAGACCAGAGTCTTCCCCATGTCATTTGTCAGCTACTAAATAATTATCCAGAGACGTCTGCGTACCAAACATTGCAAACTGCAGGAGTCACTGCAAATCGCTCTGATTTCAAAAGAAACAACCACAGTCAACTGAAAACCCTGGGATATTGTGGAACCTATAAATTCATAAGTTCTCTATTATTATTAATATTATTATCCTTAATTTTTTAAATATTCACTCTAATTGCATATTTTTTTATTTAGTATTATCACTCAGACTTGGTTTCGAACTGTAATCTGTCGATATATTTGCTTTAGTGGCAAAGTTAAGCAATAGCGTCACAAGGAATGCAAACGTACGAGTGACCTTGAGCCAACCAACCCTAAAAATAAGTCACTTTTGCACGCACATAAAATGACGTTTATTTACAATAAATTGCATGACAAGACTTGGAAATATCTCCCAGTTATAATTAAGAGTATCATTTTTTAAGTTAGACCAGTTTCTGCACACATGTTCACCGAGATGACTTAAGGTGAGCTTGTTTTGTGACCTGTTTATCGCTTTTATCTTATTTTGAAGTCTTTCCCAAATGCCCTCAGTTGAATTATTATGGTTTCCAGTAAAAGGATCGACGACTGCTTACTAGGAAAATGTGGATAATAAGACAACTTAAAATAAACAATACCAAACGTAAACTATCCTTAATCGTAACCCTAACCTTAATCCTGTGTTAAGTCAGTGCTACTCACTCAACGATCAGAGACTTGGCGCGTCATAAAGAGCATCTCAAACAAACTTCAGAACTTCACTAACAGTTGTCTTCGCTCGATACTACTCAAGATCATATGGCGGCCAGAAAAGATCACCAACAGGGATCTCTGGCAGTGAGAGAAACAACCAGGAACCAATTGTGAAACAAATAAGCATGGAGAAATGGACATGGATTGGCCATAATCTGAGGAAACCATCAAGTGAGTAACATCACACGCCAGGCTATTGCTCGAGTGGAGCCCGACCGAATGGGAAGCGGCGAGTTGGTCGTCCCACGGTGGGGTGACTTGGAAGAGGTCATGTGAAGAGGAGATGAAAGCATGTGGGTAGACTTGGAGCCAGGTGAAAAGTCTAGCAGAGAACCGAACACAATGGAGACACGCGGCTGAAGCCCTATGTTCCCCTAGGAATTAAAGGAAATAATAATTAATAATAATAACCTTAATCCTGACCTTAGAAAGCTATTAACAAATTGTCCAAACAGTAAATAAAAGCGTGATCTGGGTGAAATTTTCTCCTCACTTGGTGAAAAGCGTTCATATTTGTGCTGTGCATATAATGACAGGTGTTCTTAACCAACGACTAGCATACGTTTTATTTATTTTTTTATTTTTGATTACAGGTTGATTCCACACAGTATTTTTGGTACAAGTATGGAATTTTCAGCATGGATATCGGTAGCCCAAACTTTGCAGGCCGACCATAGATATCAGGTGTTCGTCGGCAGGGGATCGAACCTCGGACCATTCGCATGGTCGGCGAGAGTCCTAACCACTGTGCCACCGACGCCAGGGTCATTGGAGCATTCGTATCGCTTGGGACGCTATTGTTTAACTTTAACGATTCAACTTGAGACTATAATATTGTTATAATTGGCAATAATTCTTTAGGTAGGTGGAGAGAGAGATTGATTACTGAATCCTGCCTGGTCCATCTAGTGAATCTACACCCAACACAACACATGAAAGAGAAGTGACTCAAAGCAAATGCCAGAGATATGGAAGATATTATTACTAGCAGTCAAATCAGAGGAGGATAATAAATAATGTTAAAATGTATACAATTCACAAATTTAACATTCTAACAAGTTATTTATTTTGCTATGAAAAAATCCATTTCCCATCTGAATGTATAGGAAGGATAACACTAATATTATTTATATTATAAGTGAGGGCTTGAGAGCATATTCCTAAATGGTTTCAGAGGCAAATAGAATCCCCAGAACCCAATAATGGTGAGAACAGGAGACCTAGTTCCTCTATTGCGAAACACACTATAGAGACAGGAGATAGAATTGACGTTAACACATCTTTTAAACCTATCTATAAAATGTGTTTGTTGGAGGGTGTGTCCTAAAGTTTGTGGAAGCTGTAGCTGGTAATTAGAAAGTTTAAACCAACTTATGCATTCAGAGCAACAATTCGTCATCACACTAAACCTTCCCTGGTAAACTTTCTTCTGACACAGATAGGGAAGATGTACTATTACCTCTGTTATTTGGTTCAGTGGTTGATCTTCATTGTTATTTTGACCTTCAGTATGGCGGCCTTTTAACTTGACCTAAATAATATATTTTTACACCTTCTTACTCCTTATTATCAGATTGTTCGAAATGTGTGTTCCGCAAATGCAACATAACACGATTCAGATAAATTACGTCTTTTTATTGCTTTTATCTTTTATTATGAACAGTATAACTGTAGAACGTGATGAGGAAGGCGTTATCGATAAAGAATATATATTAGACATGAAATAAATTGAACATTCATCAAGAATAACTCACTTAACCATAGGATAACATAAATAAATCCGCAATTGTTGAAATTTAAAAATTGAACTGGTTTAAATAATATTCCCATACACAAATAAAGTTAAAATAAATTCTATGAATGGATTGAAAATTATCGTACAAAAGTAGTTATGCGAATGCTGATTGGTTACTTTTCTCAAGGTCATTTTAGTGTGTGTTGAAAAGTTCAATAATTAGCCAATCATCTTTCTGATCTCTAGGGTGAATTACAACAATGGTGGTGATGATAATAATGATAGTAGTCATAAAAGTCAAGGTTGTTTTCAACTAATCGGTTCATTCATTGCTACGGTGAATTAGCCACTGGACATGATATTTTTTTGCTAGTCATAAGGTTTGTAGTTTTATATTCACATCGATTGGTGAAAGTATAAAACTTGGGCACTGAAGTGGCAGAGTATAACTGCATTATGGATACTATTTTATCTTAACAAATCACATAGTTTGTCATACAGTAATATTAATTGATGACCACGTTTCGAGCACAAACTATTGCCACTCATAATCATATCATGTTACACGTTAACTGGCTTGTTAATATTCTAGTCGACAGCCACTTAGACTCATGTGAAAAATGGGCTCAATCCATTCTATCTATCTAACTCACACCACCTCCTCATTCACAACTCTCCCCTTGTATCTCATCAGACAGAACCAGTAGCCTATACAGAAAACTATATGCTTGCACTAGCAAGTACAAAAACTCAACCATACCCTACTTAGCTACACCTGAGCTACAAATCTTTTCCATGATATTGTAATTATCAGTGGTAAGTCTTGTTCTGCCACCTCAATTTTAAATCGAATGAATCAAGTTCAGAACAGCATGTCACTTACGTCTGTCTGCAGAAGAAGAAGATAAATGTCTATCTTTCCTAGACATATTGCTTAGTCGATGACTGGATGGGCCAAACGATCTATTCTACAGGAAAGTGTCTTAAATATCATAGTTTCTCCTCTGTTCGGTAAAGGAGAGGCTTAGTGAGCTAGATGCCTCTTCAGTGGAATTCGACCAATATACACTGAAGACACACTTGATGCAGAAGAAAGAAAGTTGTCACGGACTCAAATTCACAAGGAAATATAAAGTAGTCAGTGGAACATCAAGACCCACTCTACAACTCGCCCCTAAGAAAGACGTATATATCACGCTACTCTATCAGAAGCAGACAGAGTCTTCAGAACCCATTAATGGTGAGAACAGGAGACCTAACTCCTATATTGTGAAGCATAATACAGAGGAGACAGGACATAAAATTGGTGTCACCACACGTATTTTAAACCAATCCATTAAATGTGCTTAGCGTGTATCCTGAAGTTTTTGGAAACCTTATGAATTAATGAAGTTTAAACCATCTTTATGCGTTCAGAGCAACAATTTGTCATCCCACTAAACCATCTTCCTTCTTAAGCTTTATTTCGATACTAACCAGGGTAGATGTACTAACTTCCACCTCTGTTATTCTCACCTTGAATATGTCCTTTTAAGTTGATCTAAGTTCATTTTCTCGCCTCCCTGAACTCTTTGTTATTTTTATATATATGTGTACATTCCCATGACAAGTGCGTACTTGTCACAGATTCTTCGAAATGTGTGTTGTACAAATACAACAACAGTACACGATTCAGACAACCTACGTCTTCTTATTGCTTTGTCTGATTAATATATTCATTTCATGGATAATCAATCGCCCGCCATTCAGGTATTAATGAAATCAAAACACGTAGATCAGCGAAGAGACTCTTTTCGCCAGTGGTGAATTCATTTCTTAGCTGTACAGTTGCAAATATATATGAAGGTTATTTTGTATGTTTGTTTATATTAAGTTTGTCAAACAAAATTACAATTGGTTATTTTTCTATAGTTTGGTTTGTAAGGGTTAGTTATATTTTTACGAGTTGATCACGCACTGATATCAGTTATGATTATTTTAACTAAACAGGTGAAGATTGGTAATACAAGTCAAGAAAATTAGGTGTTAATGAAATTAGGGTAGTAGCAAATGTGATAAGTTGTCACAAATAGTTGTTAAAAGAAGTTATGTAATCACAATATGAATAGTTTGATGAGTGAGTTTTACTCAGGATGCACATAGGAACAAAGTGGAGAATACGAAATTACGTAAGAGTTCTAAATGAATACAAGAATTCTGAGCAATTAAAGAACAGGCAAAGAAACAAAATTAAGTCATCAAAATCAAAAAACTCAAATCAAAACAACAAAAAAGTTGTTACCATGACAGTAGAAGTGGTTGATTAATCTTCTTTTGTGTGCACAGCTACGGTTTTTCTATGTGAATGGTCAGAGCATCATTGATACAAAGAAGACGAAACCGTATTGCCTTTGGTAGGTTATTCTCAACTCTGTGGATTACTTTGAATCGGGAGGCGTTTGTTGAAATGGAATGATCAGTGTTAACCAGGTGTTCAATTATCGCACTCCATATTGCACCACTATTGCCTTTTGGCAACCATGCTGGATATATTCAAGTTGAGGATGTGCAATTATTTTTCTATGCTGTTAATATACGTCTTATTCATGTGGAAAGGTTAATTCATTCAATGTATTTAGTCACCAAAGTACCGGTAAAATTGATTTTATCACATTTCTAGAATATCTTCCTTACAAATTCTGTGTTAATCGCTTACAACTTCAGAAATTTTCAAAAGAGTGGATACGGAACAAAGAGTACACTTTTCGATAACTTCATCATCAGGTTCTACAGTTACATATACATTATAGTGAATAAATGAATTAGTGTTATGAACTACATTAATGTTACTGTTTAAATAACATCGAATCAAGAATATTGATAGATTACAGCTCAATAGCATCAACATAACAAGCAATACACTGAATATCAGAAAAATTAGGAAAGATAATACTAAAAATTCATGAATTTTTAGTCTCTACTGAAGGCTGGTCAGGGCGGTAGTAGTGGCTGGCTGGACTTGCTTCTTTCGATGTGTACTTGTGTTCAATTGAATTCTTTGCAATCCTTTGTTACCATTTCGTTTGAGTAACAAAATCAATAAATAGTGGTATATTTTTTGTGTTATTCTAGTGGATAATGAATGCCACATCAAAATATTTTTATTTATTTATTTATTTTTGAATATAGGTTGATTTCACAACGTATTTTTGGTACATTCCAAATTAGTTTGTTTATTAGATGTATCACACACAGTGAGTGAAACAGTATTATTATTTACTCGATGATGAGGTTTCGAACAAAATTTATTTTCCATAATCATGCCATCTATTTAATTTCATCATAGATGTACTAATGGACTTAACCTTAATTCATTTCAGAGACTCAGGGATTGACTTACTACCAGGGAATAATCTTGTTGACTTAGAATATGTAGACGTTATAGTCCTCCTTCTAGGTGAAGACGCTAACAAAATGCAGTCTTCTGAACACCTTGAATTGCAATCTTCGAATGTTTGGCACGCGATTCCCTCCCACCAAATGTAAGTTGATGCTACAGGATTAGACTACACTGACTCCTAGTTTAGAAATAGGAAGTGAAGTGGTAGAGCACGTTGACCGCTTCACGTATTTAGGAAGTACCATCAGCCCCAACGTGTTGATGTCTGAAGAAATCTCAGCACGGATACAGGGGGCTCGTTTCGCATTTGCTAGTTTACACCGTCTCTGGCGTAGACGAGATGTTCGACTATAGACCAAAGGGCGGGTGTACTGCTCACCAGTCCGCTCCGTCCTCCTTTATGGCTGTGAGACCTGGCCATTGAGACTGGAAGACATGAAAAGCCTGGTTAGTTGTCTTGGGTCATAGAGGTTGCCTTCTATTGTTGAAGCAGCGTGTGTTTACAGAATAAAATTGCTTATCACATTCATGTTGATTTTGTCATTTCATCACGAAAGGGGTGGGTGTTGTAACAAGGTCAAATTCTGTTTGAGTCCATCATCATTCCTATTGAGAAAACTTGGATTCTATTTGATATGAAGTAACACTGATGATATTAGAAGACGTTCTTTGTGATTTCTGAAATTTTTGTGGATTATTTCAATAATGTCAAAAAGAATTTTGTGACCCTATTCTATAGCGTGTAGCCAAACTATGGCCGACGATTTTTCAAGCTTTTCTAGTTCACTAACTAGATTTCTCGTTAGTCGAACAGGTGCTCTACGATGTTCATTTCTTTTAATTTTGATTTCTTTTTGGTGAGGTTTGTCCGATGTATGTCGTATCACATATTCCAAGCATTTTATTTTCTAGACACAATTAGACAGAGAATCTTTACGGATTTAGTCTTTTATATGGACAAGGTTTCTTTGTACTATGCGTGTCTCATGTTTTGAAGGAAACTTTGATACTGTGCTTGTTGAGTACTCTTCTAATATCTTCTGACTTCTCTGATCTATACAGAATGACAACTGTTTTGTCATTAATTGGGAAGTACAAAAAACCTCTTATAACGATAATAATATTTCAATAGTTTACACAATATGAAATATTACTTTTTGCTAATAATTTTAGCAAAACTACTGGCTGTGATTACGTGAACTATTGGAAATGTTTTTTATCCTTAACATCACACAGTGGGTGAGTGCTGCCGATGAGTCCGAATCTAGGGCGAAACATCAGTCCGTCCAGTACTCCAGTACTGGTTTTCAATGGTTCTCTAACTGATGGATGAGTGGCCACATGTACATCTTTTTAGTAAATAAAGTGGAATGCGACATCAATTTTCGCATGTTCAAAAGGGCTTAGATGGATGGAAATATTGGCTTCACATTTCTCAATTATTATGATGTGCTGACTGTATAAAAAGTCTTTTTAACCACAGCCGAGTTCAATATTTGTCAAGTTACCAAGCAAACTGCGCTTTGATCATCCATATAGGGTGGCTTGATACATACGCCTCTCTGCAAATCTGGTCTTTCTTTCTGTATGGAAATTTATCACAGGGAACCAAATGTATGAAACAAAACGTCTATCTTAATTACGAGTTAGAAAGTGGGTCTTGGTGATCTGACAACTTTATATCTCCTTTCAAAAGTTGTAAGCGATTAACACAGAATTTGTAAGGAAGATACTCTAGAAATGTGATAAAATCAATTTTACCGGTACTTTGATGACTAAATACATTGAATGAATTAACCTTCCACATGAATAAGACGTATATTAACAGCATAGAAAAATAATTGCACATCCTCAACTTGAATATATCCAGCATGGTTGCCAAAAAGCAATAGTGGTGCTATAAGGAGTGCGATAATTGAACACCTGGTTAACACTGATCATTCCATTTCAACAAACGCCTCCCGATTCAAAGTAATCCACAGAGTTGAGAATAACCTACCAAAGGCAATACGGTTTCGTCTTCTTTGTATCAATGATGCTCTGACCATTCACATAGAAAAACCGTAGCTGTGCATACAAAAGAAGATTAATCAACCACTTCTACTGTCATGGTAACAACATTTTTGTTGTTTTGATTTGAGTTTTTTGATTTTGATGACTTAATTTTGTTTCTTTGCCTGTTCTTTAATTGCTCAGAATTCCTGTATTCATTTAGAACTCTTAGGTAATTTCGTATTCTCCACTTTGTTCCTATGTGCATCCTGAGTAAAACTCACTCATCAAACTATTCATATTATGATTACATAACTTCTTTTAACAACTATTTGTGACAACTCATCACATTTGCTACTACCCTAATTTCATTAACACCTAATTTCTTGACTTGTATTACCAATCTTCACCTGTTTAGTTAAAATAATCATAACTGATATCAGTGCGTGATCAACTCGTAAAAATATAACTAACCCTTACAAACCAAACTATAGAAAAATAACCAATTGTAATTTTATCTGACAAACGTAATGTAAACAAACATACAAAATAACCTTCATATATATTTGCAACTGTACAGCTAAGAAAATGAATTCACCGCTGGCGAAAAGAGTCTCTTCGCTGATCTACGTGTTTTGATTTCATTAATGCCTGAATGGCGGGCGATTGATTATCCATGAAATGAATATATTAATCAGACAAAGCAATAAGAAGACGTAGGTTGTCTGAATCTCTGTTGTTGTATTTGTACAACACACATTTCGAAGAATCTGTGACAAGTACGCACTTGTCATGGGAATGTACACATATATATAAAAATAACAAAGAGTTCAGGGAGGCGAGAAAATGAACTCAGATCAACTTAAAAGGACATATTCAAGGTGAGAATAACAGAGGTGGAAGTTAGTACATCTACCCTGGTTAGTATCGAAATAAAGCTTAAGAAGGAAGATGGTTTATTGGGATGACAAATTGTTGCTCTGACGCATAAAGATGGTTTAAACTTCATTAATTCATAAGGTTTCCAAAAACTTCAGGATACATGCTAAGCACATTTAATGGATTGGTTTAAAATACGTGTGGTGACACCAATTTTATGTCCTGTCTCCTCTGTATTATGTATGCTTCACAATATAGGAGATAGGTCTCCTGTTCTCACCATTAATGGGTTCTGAAGACTCTGTCTGCTTCTGATAGAGTAGCGTGATATATACGTCTTTCTTAGGGGCGAGTTGTAGAGTGGGTCTTGATGTTCCACTGACTACTTTATATCTCCTTGTGAATTTGAGTTCGTGACAACTTTCTTTCTTCTTCATCAAGTGTGTCTGTTTTTAGTGGATATTCGTTGGATTCTACTGAAGGGGCGTGTCACTCTCTACGACTCTTTTGTACTGAACAGAGGAGAAACTGTGATAATTGAGATAATGCAACTGTCCAGGTAGGATTTCTATAAATAGATCGCTCGATTTTAACCCATCAAGTCTTCGACTAAGGAATATGTTTATGAAAGATAAACAATTATCTCCCTCTTCTACGGACAGATGTAAGTTATATGCTATTCTGAACTTGATACGTTCGATTTAAAATTGATTGGACTTATCACTTATGCATATATATATATATATATATATATATATATATATATATATGCATTCAGTTTTTTGCAATCAGCATTATGTTCCAGGTTGTTGACATAGTTGTGCTGCTGATTCACTCTTCTTCCGTGTATTTAGCGTGTGACCTTTATGCACATGGATTTCATCGTTAGTAGTCTTTCTTTCCATTTGTTCATGTTACATTTCAGAATACAAATGTCGTTCCATATCAGTGTTGCGGTTTTTATCCCATGCATATGCAGCTATAGGTGAAATTTTCCTCTAAATTTCTGTACGTTTGTAATTGTAATTAATTTAATCGATTTCACAATGCACAAACTTATAATAATAATAATAATAATAATAATAATAATAGCTTTATTCCAAATGTGGAATTTTCAGCATGTAATACAATATTGCATCTAATTCTCTCATTACAGGGGTAATAATTAAAATAGGGCATTTAAATTAATAATTATAATATTGCTCGATAAAAATGAATGTAAAATTAAATCAAATGAAAATATTAGCGACAATGTAACAATGAGAACAAACAAAAATGGGCATTGAATTGAATTTTTGATTTTCCCGTCGATTGATTGGACCGAAGTGCTCGGTCTCAGGTTGACATGTCGGCTTCTTGTGCAGATGCTTCGACGATGTCTGGGCATTTAATTAGTATACAATTGGTGGATGGTGGTTAGCAGTGGAATCCAGGATGCGCATTTCGTCCTATTGGGACTCGTCAACTGGATGTACCTACATCGTCGAAGCATCTGCACAAGAAGCCGACATGTCAACCTGAGACCGAGCACGTCGGTCCAATCAATCGACGGGAAAATCAAAAATTCAATTCAATAATTAGTATGACCCGTTGCACAAGAGGCAGTGGCTCTCGTGGCCCAAGTGGTCTAGTGGATAACGCTTTGGCGTTTGAAACTATGGGGCACTGGGTTTGAGCCTCAGTGGGAACATCATCACTCACTGAGAAATGCAGGTACATCCAGCTGACGAGTCCCAAATAGGACGAAATGCGCATCCTGGATTCCACTGCTAGCCACCATCCACCAATTGTATACTAAAAAAATGGGCAATTTACGTAGAATTCCTCAGTGAGTTGGTAATTTCCCGTCTAACACACTTTTCTCATCACATAAGATATGTACCTGCTAAATAAAGTATTGTAAAGTTTTGGTAGGTAGTCAGTCGTCCGAGTATGAGGTCGTCTTTGGTTACTTCTAGTTGTATCCGATGAGATGCAGCAAGGAGCTGGTTTTGTATACAAAGGATGCCCACAGTGTGACAGGATAATATTTTCTAATTCTTGTAGGAATCCAAGTGTCTACTGTCTACAATAGTATTAAGGAGTTGGTTTAACAACACCTCCCTCGCCCCACTGACGGTTTTGAGTGTCCTACGCAGTATTACAAAGCAGTCTTTTTTAAGTAGCCGAGGAAAGATCAAGGCTGGGAAAGCAGAAAAGAAGTAAAGGTAGAATATAAGAATTAACAAACGCTAACAGTAGAAATGGAATGATACCAGATCTTCTCAACTTCCTTACCTAGAAAATTAAGCGCCATATCTTTCTGGAAACTAACACGATCTGGGAAGACCAGGAAAGGTGATCAGAGGAACAGTCTGACTAAGAAGGTTACCTCCGGCATAGAGATAGTCAGATAGATAATCGACATACTTAACAAAATTAGCCTCGTCAGAATGGGGCAGGTCATGGTAAGAAGAAGGAAAACAGAAAGTGAAGAAAGAACAGCTCCTTGAGGAACACCGGTTAGAGTTAGTAAGGCAGTGGCAGGGACTTCCCATTGTAAACAGCATTTAGTGCGTAAGGATGGATGTCCCACCGACAACATTGGTTACGGTCACGCTAAATCACGAAAAGGTAGAAGTTAAAATTCATGGCTGATCATTGAATTGTGTCCTAGTGGCTGAATGGTATACTAGTTCGCCTTGTAATCGGAAGTTTCTGGTTTCGAACCCCGCAGTGTGGGTGCGTATTGACGATGATTTTCAAACTAGGATGAAACAGCAGCTGTCCAGTACTCCCTGGTTTTCAATGGTTCTCTAACTGTTATATATAAACTGAGTGGATACTGTAAATTCTGGTTTAATACTACTTTGATAGGACTGTTAGCAACAGCATTAAATAGCGAAACGTCAGTAGAAACATCTAGATCGCTTTGTTTTTCATTCATTCATTGGGAAATACAAAATACGTTTATTATAATAAGTCTTTATCGTCACTTTTCTTATCTGTCAGACGCAGGACTTTAATTCACAACGGGTCATTTGTTTGTTTATCTTTTTGTGGTAATCATATTTCTGTCACATCACTAATTATAACTCATACCCCTACAGGTTTATATTTTATTGACTACGAATGCAATGGTATTCACATGTTATCGTATATTCTGTGTGACTGTACATTTTATAGACATACATTGAAAATGACAGTTGTAATGGCATAAACCACTAACCAACTAGGAGTTGAATTCAATAGCCAAGCATTGTTTCGCAATAGAGGAGCTAGGTCTCTTGTTCTCACCATTAATGGGTTCTAAAGATACTATCTGCTTCTGGAGCCATTTAGGAATATGCTCTGAAGCCAACCCTTACCTACAGAGATCAATGAAGCCTCCCTATGTATATGTGTCCACACGTACATTCAAATTGGTAAATAAAGTGGGATATGACACCTTTTTCGCATGTTCAAAGGGCTTAGATGGATGGATATATTGGCCTCACATTCTCAATTACTATGATATTAACTGCATAAAAAGTCCTTTTAACCACAACAGCGTTCAACCTTTGTCTAGTTATCAAGCTGCTTTGATGTACACATCTTTCTCAGTGGCGAGTTGGAGAGTGGGTCTTGGTGTTCCACTGACTACTTTATATCTACTGATGAACTTGTCTGGATAATTGTTATCAACCTCAGTTTCTGTCAACTTTCTTTCTTCTTCATCAAGCGTGTCTTCAGTGCATATTCGTTGAATTCTGCTGAATAGTCACCTCACCCTCTAAGACTCTTTTGTACCGAACAGAGCAGAAACCATGTAGGTTTTCTATAAATAGATCTTTTTATTGACCCTTCAAGGCGTCAACTAAGCAATATGTCTTGGAAAGATAAACAGTTATCTTCCTCTTCTACAGACAGATGTAAGTGAGATGCTATTCTGAAATTCATTCTTCAATTAAAGGCTTCAGAGCATATACCTAAATAGCCCCAGAAACAAATAGAATCTTCAGAACCCATTAATGGTGAGAACAGGAGATCTACCTTCTCTGCTGCGAAACATATTATAGAGACAAGACATAAAATTGACTTTAATGAAGTAATAGTTTTGTAGGGATTTTATTTGATCGGTTGAAAATTAATCTGATGCTCACTAGCTGGCGACTGGTCCTATTCAGGTAGGTAGTTGCCTGGGGTTCCAGTGGGAAGTCGTGACCAGTAGGGTATAGTAGGTTGAAGGTGAGGCAGTAACTTATCGAGGAACAAATTGCTTATTGGTAGCGATATGTCATTCATGAATTGGCAGAAGTTAGAATTCATGGGCTGGCTATCGGGTTGCATCTGAGCTGCCTCGTAACCAGAAAGTCCCGGGGCCGATCCCTGTGGGTGGGTGGGTGCATACTGCTCAAGATTCTCAAAGTATGCTGACGAAACAGCTGTCTGGCAGTACTCCCAATTGGTTTTCCAATAATTCGCTAACCGATGTCAGCTGATGATGAGATCCTTCAATTTTTCGCAATATGTTAATTTATCATACGTGAATAAGGACGATGTCTTGGAATAGTTTGAGAGCTGAGTCGATGTGTTTAAGAAAACACCTTGTTTCCGGGGGTGACCTCAAGTGCATTGCGAAATTGTCATTTATGATTCGAAGTCGAATATAAGGCCTGATGCCCCATATTACTAACCGTTGTTTTCAGCGTGTTGCCAGTCCACCTCCATATCTGTCAGCATTCGTGATAGGCAAAAGGTTCTTGGTTGGTTCGTTGACAGAGGTCTCTGTTTTAACTACCGCCGCGTGAAGCTATGGATGCGTGTGGATATATGAGAGTATTTCAAGAGGAAGGCTGAAGTCTACCATCTCTTGGCGTTACCACGACGTTTATCAGAAATTATTATTGATAGGATGAATAGTGAATTGGGAGTGAAGTGAAACTCTGCACCTCTAAGGGATTCGAAATAACCTCCCAGTGATTTGCCAGTCAAAATTTTAATATACTTGCTTACGAAAATAAAACAGACCGGAGCATACCAACTGTTAATACGAATGATTTAGGCATGTTAATTTTGTTTGGTTGGAGCATTTCATCATGAGCTGAAATCAGTTAGAGAACCATTGGAAAACTAACAGGGAGTACTGCCAGATAGCTGTTTCATCAGCATAATATGGGATTCTTTATCAGTACGCACCTACAGCCAGAGTTTAAACCCAGGAACTTTTTGTTACAAGGCTAGCTAACGCATAGACCAGTAAGCCACTGGGACTCGAACCCCAGTGGCTGCGTACTGCTAAAGAGTCCCAAATTAGGCTGACGAAACAGCTGTCTGGCAGTACTCCCTGTTGGGTTTCGATTGATTCTCTAAACCGATGTCAGCTCATGACGAAATCCTCCAACCACTTAAACGAAGTCCCTACAAAACCAATATTAGGTATATCACACACAATGAAACAGTATTATTTCCTGAATGTCAAAGTTTTCAACACAATTTATTACTCATAATCATATCCTCGCTTGTAATTAAACAAAATTCAAAACCTGATTTTTACACTTCCCTTGTCTTCTTTTACATTTGTCGTAAGGAAAACAAAAATTTCCAGATGTCTTGGACAGGTGTTTATTCATGTCTCCAGCACCTGTTCCCCAGTTTGATCGTGTATTTAAACTTTCAGTTATCAATCCTTTCCTCTACCGTGTTATATTAGATGTTTAAATTGTCATCTTATCCCATCCTCTTTCATTGTATGGTTGTGTGTAACTACATATGGTGCTATAGCTGACGTGTTCCCATGATTTTTTATCTTATTAGGGCAAATTAATCTAGAGTCTAATTCAATTTTAGATTTTCCCGTCGATTGATCGGACAGAAGTTCTCAGTCTCAGGTTGACATGTCTGTTGGCTTCTTGTGCAGATGCTTCGACGAAATCTGTGCATGCATTTAGAAGTTAATTGGTGTATGGTGACTAGCAGTGGAATCAATCCAGGATAACGCGCATTTTGTCCTACTTGGGACTCGTTATCTGGCTGGATGTGCTTGCAGTCCTCAGTGATTGATGGTTTTCCCACCGAGGCTCACGCGAACCCAGTGCCAATAGTTTCAAACGCCAAAGCGTTATCCACTAGACCACTTGGGCCACGACAGCCACCTCCTTTTTAACAAGAGTCCCAAATAAGATGAAATGCGCGTTATCCTGGATTCCACTGCTAGTTACTATCCAACTATTAATCTGGCATCTGTTTGGGTTTTGTGTTTCTCTAGGCTAAGTGATCCCTTTCAGGATCCTCTAACCGATAAATTTCTTTTTTTTGAGTGAGTTTGTGAGTGATTGAATGCCACGTCTGATTTCAGTTCTATTAAGAATTCTACGTAAGGTTTCCCAGGTTCCATCTTTGTATGGAGGCGTTACCGAAGATTGAAATTTTCCTGTTGTCAACGTTGTCCTATTTCCATGTATGTTTGTCTCTTATGTCGTCCTTATCTTTTCCACTATTTCTATTATATTAAAATTTATATTTACGATTTCTTATACACCTCCTGATTGATTTATCGTGATGCTCAATAAATGTTATTATTATTTCCTTTAATTCCTAGAGGAACATAGAGCTTCACCTGCGCGTCCCCATTGCGTTCGGTTCTCTGCCAATGTTTCAGTCACCTGGTTCCACATCTGCCCATATGCTTTTATCTCCTCTTCTCAGCATGACCTCCTCCAAGTCATCCCACGGTGAGACGACCAACTCGCGGCTTCCCATTCTGTCGGGTTCCACTCGAGCAATGGCTTGTCTAGTGATGTCACTCACTTGGTGGTTTCCTCAGAGTATGGCCGACACAATCCATCTCCATTTCTTCCTGCTTATTTGTTTCACAATCGGTTCCCCGTTGAGACATAAAAATAAAGAATTCAGTGAAGATAAATTTATTAATGGGAAGAATTGTATGAGGTTTTTGAAGAAAGTTATGTTTTCGACGATTTCATTTTCATAGCTGTACAATCGCATATATATATATATATATATATATATATATATATAAATAATTTTGTTTTACTATTTTTGATTACAGCTTAATTCACACTGTATTTTTGGTACAAGTATGAAATTTTCAGCATGGATATCGGTAGCCCAAAATTCTGCAGACCGACCATTGATATCAGGCATGTGTCGGCAGGGGTTCGAACCCCGGACTATGTGCATGGTCGGTGCGAGTCCTAACCACTGTGCCACCGACGCACATATGTATGTATATTACAATAATCAGTCCGTTTGATAATCTTGAATAAGGGCATTTAGAAGACAAATTCCACGAGATGATATCATCATGTCGTAATTTCTTTACAACCGCTTTACAACTAGCAACATGGTTAATAATAATAATAATAATAATAATAATAAAATAAAATGCATGAAAATTACTCAGTTAAATAAAAAACAAAAGTACATACTAATGACCAATCATCACATTTAAATAGGTCAAGGAATCAGTCCATAGTAGTCGACATTAATTGAAGTCTATTGCGTTGTTTTTCGTACGCATAGTTTAGGATGTATATGATTAATCCAACAAAGTGATTCTATCACCTTCAATAATCTTGAATTCGTGTTAAAATTACGAATTGGAAAGAGTTAGAATTCGTAGGATATTAAGTTGGCTCTCAGTGGCTTAAAAATCTACGAAATCTCAAAGTCTCGCGTTCGAACCCTATTGGTCGGTGAGTATTGTGAGAAGTACCTTACCAGGACGAAATAGCTGGTCAGTAGACCCTAGTTGATTTGAGACATAATAAGGAATAACTCGAATGTTGGCTGTTAATATGACTTAAGCCGTTAGAAACATCGTGGTCTGGCTCTCTGAATTAACTTATTATTATTGTTCCCATGGGTTCCAAGTGGAACATAGGGCTTCAACTGCACGTCTCCACTTGCCACTTCTGTCTTCTGCTGCTGTACTTTTCACCTGCATCCATGTTAGTTAGTCCATACTGTTTCAACTCCTCCTCTTCACACGATCTCCTCCATGCCATCCTTGCATTGACGACCCACTCGCCGCTTCCTTTTCGCCCTGGTTCCACTTCTCGAGTGGGCCTGACGCGCGCCCGATGTCACCCAGCGGCGGCCTCCTCAGCGAGTGAGTGTCCAATCCACCTCCACTTTCTAATGCATATTTGTTGGTTGGCGATTGCTTCTTGTTTTGTTCGTTTGTTCCCACAGTTTCTTGTTGGTGTTGATTCTTTCCGACCCGGTCATCTGATCTTCAGTATAGAGCCAGCGAAGACAGTTGTTGATGTTGATCAGTGTCTGCAACAGGCTGTTGGAAATACCTGTTCTTTGTGACCCGCCCGCCAAGTTTCTGATCCGTTCCGTATAGAAGAACTGACTGACTTGACGTTCGTTTGTATTGGAAATCCGACCGAATTTTGTTGTTGATTCTGGCTGAGTGACGAAGATTTCCAGATTAGATTGGTTTCAGGTTGATGATGAATGTGTTTCTCGCTCGCCTTCCTGATTCTCGATCGATTTGACATCCTCGTCCGTTCCGACTGCGTGAAGTTGAGACAATGTTCCCTAGATAAGTGATTGAATGAAGTGACCTTTTCAAATCCTTCCCGTTGATGGTGATTGGCGCTGGATGTTTCTGCTGTTGTTATTGTTGTTGGTTGGTTGGTTATTTTCATAACCTCCGTCTTGTTCCCCTATGTTCACCTGGCGTCCTGTCTACGCCGGCTGCTTCTTCGACCAGTTCGTCGGTCGGTTTTCACTTGTAAGTCTTCGATTTTGTGACAGTGACATCAAACATAAATCATCCACGCGCGAAATCCAGGTCTTGTAGGTTCTTCACGTCGGTCGGTCCATGATATCCCTGTCCTCTCGTTTCCCACTCACTGTCTGACGCATAATCCAGTCAGTGTACTACAATTAGGAATATCATTGGTGATAATAGGCAGATAGCCTTGTCTGACTCCTGTGTTTACTCCAAACGCCTGCCTCGCTGAGTTTTCCGTTGTGGATGACTTGACATATGCCGTCGTCTTACAACTCTTGAATAAGGTTGATGAATATTTGGTGCACTGTACGCCGTATTTGTCGAGTAGTTTGCAAATTGCTTCGCGGTCAACGCTGTCTGTCGAAGGTCTTCTCAAAGTGTATAAAATTGAGGTAGAGATTTGATTACCATTCCATGCTTTGTTCTGTGATGATGATGCGTAGACTAACGTCAATATTTACGTCCCCAATATTGGTCATGAGAAAAATATGAACAAAGATTGACTCAACAACCAATCACAGCAGACTTTGTTTACGTAGGCGGATACAATTTGCAGATAGATTATCTGACATTCAAGTAACAGCCACAAAAGGAGTTGAAAGATTAACGTCCAGTGAAAAACAGCTAATCAGAAGACTGTGTTTGTATACTTACAATAATCTATAATAATATACATGAAAGTCTATAAATTTGTTTTGATTTCCTTAATAAACGGTCTGTTGCCTGGCTGGCCTTTGTCTTCTGCTGTTACACACATCATTTGCCTTAGAGTCATTGCATATGAAGAGAAAACCAATTCTGTACATGTTCTCTTCAAATTCCTTCAAGAATTGACCAGCGTATATAGTTGGAAGCTAATTAAATATGCGCGCAAGTTCATGTATTCGTCATTTGATAAATATAATAATGCAATTAAAACAACAAGAAATGCAAGAGAGTTTAACACAGCTTTTCTAATGAATAGAAATTCTGGCAGCCCAGGAATTTACGCAGGCCATCAGTTTACCAGTATTGTTATTAGAAGACTGAGTGTATGCGAAAATAGTCTTCAAGATTATTTACAAGAACTGTGAGGTGGTGGGGGGTAGGGGCATAGGGAAACACTCAGAAGCCCCTCTATCCCGCTATCTGTGTGTGTGTGTGTACAAAAACAACTTATTATTTAGCCTAGTCTGTATTGGTAATCCTTCTCTGACTATGTACTATCCACAGTAGTACTAATTGTTACCCCTTCTTGATTCCCTAATCGTTCTGTTTATTTCAATTGACCTTTCATTTTCCATCTAAACTGACATGATTCATAAATGAAAATGGAACAAAGCAAGATAAACACTTTGTTCAGTATAATATGGTACCATTGTGGTGAGAGCTGTCTGCAAGCCATAATTTATAAGCAACAATTTACGTCCCCAATCGGGGTCATGGGAAAAAAAATTCAGTAAGAAAGCTTAACCTTGATGAAGTCAAAAACCAATCACAGCAGACTTAACGTGTGCAAATACGATTTACAGATATACGGCTTAACCTTCTAAGAAACAGCCACAAAGAGATGGCAGAATATTCAAGTGATGGTTTGTAGGGATTTGATTGGTTTCAGGATTTCATCATGAGCTGACATTAGTTAGAGAACCATTGGAACACCACCTGGGAGTACTGGACAACTGTTTCGTCCTAGTTTGGGACTCTTCAGCAGTACGCACCCACCGGGATTCGAACCCAGGACCTTCCGGTTACAAGGTGACCTCGTATACCATTAAGCCACTGGGACCCGATCCAATGGTCCTTGAATTCTAACTTCTGCCAATTCACGACATAGCGCAACCGCTAGTCAATATCTTCGGCGAGTATTTGTCCTCACACCCGACCAGCTGCACCCTACTGGTCACGACTTCCCACTGGAACCCAGGTAACTACCTACCTGAATAGGGCCAGTCACCAGTGAGCATCTCATTGGTATTCAAGTGATGGTTTGCAGGGATGGCAGAATAACCTTCAGCAAGAAAACAACCAATCAGAAGACGTTGCTTCTCCGCTAAGAATAACGCTAATAATAATAATAATAATAATAATAATAATAATAATAATAATAATAATAATAATAATGTACATAAAAATCTATAAATACCTCTTGATTTCCTCAATAAACGATCTGTTGCCTGGCCCTTTTCTTTCATCGTTATACAATCATTGCCTAATTCTTTGGCTTCTCATCAGCTGCTATTTCCAGCCCAAATGAATTATTATTAAGTTTATGTACAGAAAAGTTTTAACATACATACAAATTTTACATGGTGTCTGTTGACAGGAGGTTCCGGAATTAGTGAACAGTGCTGAGATAATTACCGATACTTAGATTTTGCACAGGGAATTCAAGTTTAAACAAAGTAAATGTATGCATACAATGGCAAAGGAGTTACGTAATAAAGACGAGAGATGCGTAAGATGTCGACTGACTAATAAATTAGGTAACATTGTACTGAGTTCAACTCAAATCATAGAAACAACAGACAGCCGAAATTAAATTACATCAAATGTGTGTGTGTGTGGGGATAAAACCAAAGATTACTTAATCAGATGAAAGAGAGTAGATACACCCAGTTATCAGGTAGGGCGAAGAAAGACTGGCTGATAACTGATTCTTTCTGGAAACAAACACACACACATGAATCAGATCAGATCAGGCGTTTGATAGAAATTGCTTCGGTAAACTTGAGGAGAATCGACCTACTTTGTCTATTGATCATTTCAATGGATTTTGTGATTTCCATCTCATGACCCATATGAAGGAGATGCTGCCTGATAATGACACTATTGTAAGCGTTTTTCCCTTGAGACGTAGGAACACAATCCAATACACGAAAGGACTGAGGGAAGAAATATTTTTACTTTTCCAGTTATATCCTGTCTATGGCTCTACCCTAGTATATCATCTGCTACTGACAAGAGATATCAGTAATATATAAATAGACATCCATCGACAAAAAGATGTCAAATAGGACAGAGATAGATTTGAAGTCAACGAGAGAGAGGAAATGAACAACCAGTGTATTGCAGCGAAACATGGGGGACACGAAACGAAGACAAAGGAACACACACACAATAAGAAGGAAGGGCAGAAGTAGCACACCCCGGAAGATCTGTGCGAATGACGATTTCAATATAGATAATATACATAATTTCTATATGTATATCTGTTAAATTTTAGATAGGCATTCCGTTTCAAGGAGTAAAACAAGGCTGCCTACTTTTGCCAATGATTTTCCTGATTGCAGTAGATTGGATAATGCGACAGACAGCGGTGGGCAGCGGGGAAACAGGTATAAAATGGACCCACACAAAAAACCTGGAGGATCTGGACCTCGGCGATTTGGTATATGTCTGATTTCCCACAAACTGGAAGAAAAGCAACAAGTTGGCAGAGGAAGCATCCAGAGAAGATAGGACTTCAAGTGAACATAGAGAAAACAGATGTGGTGATGAATATTCCTGGCCAACACCAACGTCAGCAACAACAACAACAACAGACAACAATCAGCCAGCATAAATGGGAGGAACCTGAAAGAGACAACCTCCTTCACCTAACTACCTACCTAGGTAGCATCGTTTCAACTACAGGCAACGGAACTGTCGAGGATATCAAACCAATGCAGATCGCGAAAGCAAGACAAGCTTTCATTACTCTCAAGTCTGTGTGGAGGTCAACACTCAGCACGCAGCATGAAAATGAAAATAAGATCCGGATTTTCAATTCCAATGTGAAGTTAGTGCTACTCACTATACGGATCACAGACTTGGTGTGTCACGAAGAGCACTTTGAACAAACTACAGACCTTCATTAACAGCTGTCTTCTCTCAATACTCAGCTCAAGATCAGATGGCCGGCCAGAAAAGATCAGAAACAGGGATCTCTGGCAATGAGCGAACCAACCAGGAACCGATTGTGCAACAAATGGGCAGGAAGAAATGGAGGTGGATTGGATTGGCCATACTCTGAGAAAACAAACCATCAAATGACATCACTAGACAAGCCATCGCTCGAGTGAAACCCGACCAAACGGGAAGCGGCGAGTTGGTCGTTGCACGGTGGGGTGACTTAGAGGAGGTCATGTGAAGAGGAGATGAAAGCATGTGGACAGACATGTAGCCAGGTAATGGAAACGTTGGCAGAGAACCGAACGCAATGGAGATGCGCGGCTGAAGTCTATGTTCCTCCAGGAACTGAAGGAAAGAATAATAATGATAATACTGAAGACTAGGGTAGTAGTAGTGTTAGTATCGACTGACCTATTTCTTCTGCACGCAGAGCAGTTGAAGTGGCAGATACACTCAGAGGTAACTAGTCTTGTTACTTCATCATTCAAATGAGGAATCACCACCGGTCAACTCTGCTTGTAGTGGAGAGAATTATATTGGTCACTGCTCTAGGAACTTGATATTTCGTGCTTGGAAACACCTACCAGTGTAGCTAAATAAGGGTATAGTGAAAAACATCTTCAGCTCGATATTAGATTACCTAGTCCAAACCGGCCATAAAACCCGCTAGCATTGAAGAATCCTTCAACGTCATCATCTATCGAGTATCGAATAACCCAGCAAAGGGAGACTTCCAGTTATTGAACACTCCAAACAGCAGAGGTCATTGCAATTTGCGCTAATCAACCAGTGCTTCGTGTGTACAGCCAACTGACTTGCTACTCCAGGCATTATATGGCATCTTCAGCTTCATAAATACGGTCGTGCATACATTCCTCACATCCATTATTATTACACATGTATAAAAAAGCCTTTTATGTTTTCTTAATTACAAACTTCGTCATTCATCTATAACTTACACACCTGCATATGCACACACACACACTTCGAAATAACCTCCTACAACATTTTCTCTCTCTCTCTCTCTATGTTTTTGTTATTATCATTCATTCATATGAAGTTTATAATCAATATGAACATTAATCATGAATAGTCATCAATATTATACACTCCTTGTTATTCATCGAGATTATTTACTTTGCATTACTGGCGTTCAGTTTAGCGTTACAGTTATGCATGCATATTATCACATAGATGCATGTTTTTTGCAGTTATAATCTATAGGATTTCATCATGAGCTGAAATCAGTTAGAGAACCATTGGAAAACCAACCTGGGAGTACTGTCAGACAGCTGTCTCCTCTGTCCTATTTTGGGACTCTTCAGCAAAAAACACACCCGCTGGGTTTCGAACCCAATACCTTCTAGTTACAAGGCGAGCTCGTGGACCATTGAGCCACTGGGAGCCGATTCAATATCGAGTCCATGAATACCGACTTCTGCCGATTGACGACACAGCGCGACCATTTCGTAAAGTGTACTTCGATGAGTTACTGCCATATCTTAAACCTGCTGTACTCTACTGGTCATGGCTTCCAAGGTAACTGTGTGAATAAGGCCAGTCGCTAGCTAGTGAGCATCAGATTAATTTTCAAGTATTGGTTTTGTAGGGATGAAACAGCTGTCCAGTACTCCCAACTGGTTTTCCAGTGGTTTTCTAACTGATGGCAGCTCATGATGAAATCTTCCATACAATAATCTATTAGAACAAGGCACATATAAGCGAACAATATTGTTGTCTTCTATTAGATCTTCTTCAGGCTTCTGGTTACAAGTCAAGCGAAATCGTAGACCATTAAGCCACTCACCGGGACCCAACCAATCCAATGGCCGGCCCATGAATTCACGACATAGCGCAACCGCTATTCAATGTCATAGGTGGCGAGTATTTGTCCTCACACCCGACCTGCTTCACCCTACTGGTCTCGACTCCCTAACAAACCCCAGGTAACCATCTACGTGAATAGGGCTAATCGCCAGTGCGCATCTCGTTGATATTCAAGTATTGGTTTGTAGGGATTTGATCGGATCGGGTGTGAGGACAAACACTCGCCACCGATGATATTGGGTAGCGGTTGCGCTATGTCATGAATTGGCAGAAGTTAGGATTCATGGACTGGCTATTGGGTTGGTTGGGTCCCAGTGGCTTAATGGTCTACAATTTCGCTTGCCTTGTAACTGTAGGGTCGTGGGTTCGAACCTCAGTGAGGTGGGTGCGTATTGATAAAGAATCCCAAACTAGAACGAAATACCCGTCCAGTACTCCCAACTAGTTTTCTAACTGTTCTCTAACCAATGTCAGCTCATGAGGAAATCGTGTAACCAATCAATCAACGAAATCCTTACAAACCAATATTGAATGGCCTGGACTTCTGGCGATGTCATTTGACAGCCTTCTCAACGTGTGCTCAACCGATCCATCACCATTTCCGCTTACATATTTGTTGAGCAATCGCCTGTTGCTTTGTTGAATTGCAGAGTTTCTTGTCCTTAATTCTTTCCGACCAGTCGGCCTACCGACCGGTCATTTGATCTTCAGTGTAGAGACAACAAAGGTGTTAGCTGTTGATGAAAGTCTGCACTGGCCTATTGAGAATGCTATTGTTGATGTGCTCGTCAAGTTTCCGAACCACGTAGAAGAAGTGACTAACTGACTGACTTCGCATTTGTGTTGAGAATAAGAACTTTTTATTCCACATGCTGACTGAGGGCATAAGATTTCCAAACTGGCCTAAGGCTGGTTGAGGCGTATCTTGACATTCTGATTCTGGCTTGCTGGCTAGCCTGATTTATCAACTTCATCCGTGCTGTCCAACTGCTTGTGGTTGAAACGATGCTAACTGGCTAGATAAGTGAAGGCAGGAAGTGACGTAAATGTGGAATCTTTCTCGTTGATAGTTATTGGTGCTTGTTGTTGGTTATCTTAATCACCTCTGTCTTATCTATGTTCACCTGGAGTCTTGTGTTCGTTTCCAGCCTGCTTCGTCTACCAGTTTGCAGGTTATCGCTCATAAGTCCTTGAGTGTGTGTGTGATATCAAGCGGCAGAAATCATCGACGCACCAAATTCAGATCTTCTAAAGCCTTCTTATCAGTCAGTGCAACGTATTCTTCTCTTCTCAATCTTCAGGTACCGTCTAAAGCATAATCCAGTCCATTAAAATTAAGAATATGATCTGTGATAACAGACAGTCAGCTTGTCTTACTCCTTTATTCACTTCGAAGCCAGGCTTCTCTGAGGTTTTCGTTGTGGATTATCTAACACGTAGCACTGTCAGCTAGCCGGTAGTTGAATGAGGTTGATAGATTTGGGCACTGCCCGCCAAAATGTTGAGTTATTTTCCAAATTAATTGTCGGTCAACGCTGTCGGTAAAGGCGTTCTCGAAATCGATGAACTTGAGGTAAATGTTTGGCCACCGTTCTAATGCCTTGTTCGATAACGACGCGTAGAACTCTAATTTCGTCAGCACATGATTTGCCTTTGTTGAATCCAGCTTGTTCTAGTATGGTGGAATGTGCATTTAGTGCATTTTTATCCTCTCCAAGTTGATACAACTTAGTATTTTACTTAGCATGGACAAGAGCATGATTCCACGCCAGTTTGTTCTTGCACAGGCCTAAGTTCCCTTTCTTCCATTTGGTAAATACCTTTTATTCCTGCCAAACCTTTCAATAATGGCATGAGCATATCTACCGCAGTCTATGGTTCCGTTTTCAGTGCTTCAGCTGGGTGGAGGAATTCCGTCTGGTACTGCTGCTTTCCCAGTCGGCGTTGAGTAGCTTGATCGCATTCAAGATTTCTGCCTTCGTTGGAGAACTGGTGTCCACTGACAGGCAGTTCTCTGCGTGCTGTTGGCGTAGTTCTAGGCGAGTTGCAGATGATTATCGAGTCAAGATGCCTTTAAAGTGATCAGCCCATTGTTTTGTTTGTTTCCCCTCCTTGGTAATCTGGTTCACTTGAACATCTTTTATTAGTTTCATCATCTGAGTTGATCTCTTTACGGATAAAGACCTGGTTATCTGATACAATGTTCCGAGGTCTCTTTTACCTGTGGGCTGCCTGCCCTGTATAAGTTGTCAGCTAGTGTGAAGTGTAATTATCTTCTATCTTTCTTAGCACTCGTCTTCACTTTTTATTCAGTGTAGCGTATATTAAACTCAGCTTCTCCTTCTGTTGTCAGTCTTTGCATTGAGCCATCTTCTCTTTCACTGTCCTCCTCTCCTCTCCTCAATTAGCTTGCAGGTATCCGTTGAGACCTGTTCGTTGTCGTATGTCTTCTTTCCACCTAAAACAGTTGCATATGTTTCCTTGATCATCACCTTCAGAGCGTTCCAATGTTCTTCCAGGCACGTTTTCTCAGTGATGCCACGTAGTGTCTCCGAATTTGTTATGATATTTATAGTGGTTGCATCTTTCACTTTCTGAATGTTGAAGTTGAATTGTGGTCTGTCTTCATTTTTTTGAAGCATTTCATCTTCCCCTTGAAGGTTCCTTGAACTAGATAACGGTCTTAGCCCACATCTGCTCCCCTCTCGGCTTTGTGTTCAGCAGGCTAACTCTCCACTTCCTTGAGCAAAACTGACGTGGAATCTAATTGGTTTTCGGCGTGTCCTCTAGGCGAGATGCAAATTGCTTTGTATATATATTTTTGTGTCTGTACATGCTACCTCCAATTGCCTAACTGTCGGATGCGTAGAAGTCTTGCGAAGAGTTCTCCGTTGTCACCATTAATTTCGCTGAGCCAGAGACTGTCGACCAGTGATGAGTTCTCTTCCTGTATTACCT
This sequence comes from Trichobilharzia regenti, assembly GCA_944472135.2. NCBI lineage: Eukaryota > Metazoa > Platyhelminthes > Trematoda > Strigeidida > Schistosomatidae > Trichobilharzia > Trichobilharzia regenti. The sequence goes on from OX235266.1 coordinate 58,348,170, forward strand.
GCTCCCAGTTTGGCTTGAATTCGTATTGCCCATAAGAATTTTGATATCACCATTCTAGATATTCTCCATTGCTATCCGTAATTGTTTAAAGAAAGCTTCCCTCTTGTCTTGTTCCAAGTTCTTTTGCAGACCAGCAGCATTGGATAGTTGTGACATACCTTCCTTTTGAGTTGGATCTTGGTGTCATTATCCTGGAACAGACTGGTTCCCGCTGCTTAAGAGCTTTGGCTTCTGTTGGTGACATCATGATAACCACTCATTGCCCCAGTGTGCTCGTGGTTGTCGTCTAGGTAACTGGAATAGATAACTGATTCACTAGTCCACACTTTCGATTTTCCATATCCATTCCATCTGATCTCGTAGATTCCGAGCACTGCATATCATATCTCCTCATTTCTTCGGCGACCTCGGTAGCCGTCCCAGCTTCGAAAACTGTACCTACATTCCACGCCGCCATATTTATTATGGGTCTCATCTGGAGAAGACACATCGGCTGACTAACTGGATTCCCATGGCCTGGCTTTCGATAGCCCGCATCATTTCACCTCTCGGATTCCAGAGAAGAATAAGATTTTCTTTATAATTCTGTATGTTTTAAATATTTTTCTTGTACGTTGAATGTTCTGCAGCGGTTCGATTCGTTTTTGTGGGGCTATGGTCGCTAGCCCCAAGCACAACGTCTCCTCTTTTCCCTGACTTGGGAACGGCCAGAAAAAATAGCGACCTACGTAAATAAGGGAGGCTTTCTGTATATCTGGGTAGTGTTACGGTAACAACAGAAGACAAGGGCCGGAAACAGATCGTTTTATTACGGAAATAAGTACGTATTTATATATCTTTCATGTACATTATTATAGCTTATTCAAGCAGACAAACACAGTCTTCTGATTGGTTGTTTCTGGTTTCTCGGAAAGTTAAGCCATATATTTGCGAACTTTTTTTTTGCCCACGTTAAGTCTGCTGTGATTGGTTTTTGAATCAGCCTTGTTTATATTTTCTCACGGCCAATATCTTAGTGACCTAGACATTGACGTGAATTAATGTCTACCAATTGGCTAGCAGCCTGCTCTCACCACATTACTACAAAGCAGAGATTATCTGAAGAATCGGATGTTTTTTTTACGCAACACATTTCGAACAATCTGATCACAAACACATTAAATCATCAAGTCAGTTTTTATAAAAAAGAATGCCCAGTTCAAATTAACAAAACGCAAAAATGATTTCTCAATAATAATAATAATATTAATAATAATTATCATTATTATCAACACTGCGTTCAGTTATGTGATCATATAAGGATTAATTAAGTAGGTTAACAGTAATAATAATGTTTTGTACACACTGGAGAGGGGGAGAGCTTAAGTTTACGAACAGCTGACAGCCTCAGTGTATTTCAATAAGCGACCTCGACCGTTTTCGAAAACAACTTTAAAAAAAACTTTCCACATCAATCTTATGCTTCATATCAATCAAATGTTTAGCTATAGACAAAGTTGTTAGTCTGCCGCCACCCGCGTTTATAGATTTTCCAAAGTTTAGAATATGCCCTACCACCCTCACACATGCAAAGTGCAACTTTGTTTACGTTGCCAAATGGACAAACATTTGTAAACACATTTGAAATCATGCACAGACTGGCGGTTTTGATAAATGTATGAAATTATAAAAAACAGAATGTGTTTACATAACAAAAAGTGCTTATCATACTTAGGTTGATATTATGACTTTATTGCGGATGTGTATTTGTGTGTGTGTGTGTGTGCGTGTGTTAGATCAATGTCAAATGCTGCCCTTATCCTTCAATCATATTTGGATAATTTCAAGAGTTCTCAGTCTAAAAATGCCAATGAAGTAAAAAAGCTTGGAATATGTGATGCAGTATACATCGGACAAACCTCTCCAGAGACCAGTCCAAATTCAGAAGAAATGAACACCATGGAGCCGCCTCCTCTATTAAATCATCCATAAATCCAGTTAGTGAATTATAATAACAGCTTTATTCCAAACAGTATTTGTGGTACATGTATGGAATTTTCAGCGTGCACTGCAACATATTGCATCTAATTACCTCATAGATTTTATAAAATTTTAAAATCAAAAAGCAACACCCCAAAAAAGAAGATAAATAAAAAAATAAATAAATAAAAGAACAGCGTTGCGTTTACATTTTAAATAATGCACCACAGAATATGAAATATAAAATTGGTGTGTGATAGAAGATGAGAACAACAGTGTAATAGTAACGAGGAAAGGAAAACAAAAACTAATGGGACTATTTGTTAGAGTGCTGCAGTAAGTTGATCGTGTCATACCTAACGGATTTCTCATCACGCACATAACAGCTGTGCCAGATATGGTATTGTGGAGTTTTTGTATTTGGTAGTCCTAGCATATAGCCTCCTATAGCTGCTACTTCTACTTCTACCAACTGAAATGCAAGGAGATAGATGCGTATAGAGAGGATGCTCGGGGTCCGACAATATTGTATTCGTTAGTTTCTTACACGACAATATATGTCTGTCCACAATAGTGTTAACCAGTTGGTTTAACGATATCCCACTTGCCCTACTAACGGCTTTTAGTGCCCTTCTCAGCAAAGCAAAGTCTTTCTTAAGTAGTCCATGAAAGATTAATGGGGAGCAGTAAAGGGGGATGGGTAGAATACAAGAATTGACTAACTGAGAAAGGAAAGACCGCTTTATGACAGACTGCCTAAATTTCCTAACGTAGAACGTTAAGCGAAACATCTTTTTAGCGACTAGCAAGATGTGGGAGGACCAGGAAAGATTGAAGCCCAAGGTACTTGACATTAGATGTAATTTCAACCTCTGTGCCGTCAATGATAGTGGGGACATGTGAGCCAACTAGTTGCTGTAGGTTACGTTTACGTCTGAAAGTGAAATTGACTACCTGACATTTAGACGGATTAAGCTTAAGTCCGTTTGAAGAGGACCACTGACTAATTTCCGACAGAAAGCTATTTAATTTGGAATAATCTGACTGAGAGTTAACAGGCATAGAAACCGAGAGGTCATCGGCATACTTAACAAAAGTGGCTACATCAGAATGAGGCAAGTCATGTAAGAAAAAAGAAAACAGAATAGGAGAAAGAACAGCACCTTGAGGAACACCAGCTAAACTGAGTGAGGTAGTGGAGGACTTTCCATTGTAGATGGTGTACTGCATTCTATCAGAAAAATAGGAATGTAGCCACTTATTTGTCTAGCTCTCAGCCTGTGTTGCAGCAAGCTTACTTAGCAAGAGAGACCTGGGAACAGAGTCAAATGCAGTTGTGTAATCAAGGAAGGCACAGCAAACGTAATTAGCTTGAAAAATCATCAGCCATAGATCGTCTACACGTTACACTGTAGAATCAGGCCACAAAATTCATTTTCACAATATTGAAATCATCATCCAGAAAAATTTCAAAAGTCACAAACAACATGTCACATCATCAGAAGGACTTCATATCATCAAATGGAATCCAAATTATCCGATGAATAGGAATCCTGGGCTGAAACAGAATCCGACTTGGTTGCATCACCTCACCGCCCCACCTTTTCGCGACGAAGTGACAAAATCAACATGAATGTGATAAACAATTTCATTATATAAACATACGCTGTTTATATAATTCCATGCACTTATCAGACAATAATAATAATAGTATGGTAAGTGTTTTGAATGTCAGTAATAACGATGATTATAATGATAACAAAAATAATAATGATGATAAAGTTTATGCATATGGTGATAAGAATAACGAAGGTATGCGTATATATTTATATTTAGACAGTTCAATAAATAAATAAATAAATAAGGTCAAATCTTAAAAGTTACGTAATGCCAAAGGTGAAGTGGACAGATAATCAGAGTTTTAAATAAATGTCATAAAAGTACGAAGCAAATAGAAAATAAGAAAGAGTGGGAGGGTTTAGATTAGAATTCACATAGGCTAAGGGAGAGACAATGGTAGAACAAACTTCTTTTGTATGCGAAGACGCCAGGATCATTCTCTCGAATTATTTCCCATAACTTCGGTGATGTGTCTAGCAGGCGGGTTCCGATTCCGTTCGGAAGATTCTACAGAATCCGATAGATAACTAATTTTGAAGACACTTGTTCTTCTGTCCACTTGGTGACCGCCACCAACCAAATGAGACAAAATCGAGCTTCTAATAGATTGTATTTGGCCTTTTCTAAACCATGAGGTATGCGAGATGCTGTCTAGTTGTTCGCCCCATACAGCTTTCTCCACAAGAGCAGATAAATTTATAAATGCGCATAGAAGTGACACAGCTAAGCAGCTTATTTATTTTATTTTGATTACAGCTTGATGTCACACCATATCTTTTTTTGGTACAAGTATGGATGTGATATCGGTAGCCCATATTTTGCAGGCCAACCATAGATATCGGGTGTGCTTCGGCAGGGGATTGAACCCCGGACAATGTGCATGGTCGGCGAAAGTCCTAACCGCTGTGCCACCGACGCAATGATGATTGGTCAGTAGCTGGAAATTTGCAAATAACAATTTTGAAGTGTTGGTTTTGTAGGGATTTGGTTTGATTGCATGAAGGATTTAATCATGAGCTGACATCAGTTAGAGAACCAATGGGAAACCTGGGAGTACTGGAAAGCTGTTTCCTCCGTCCTAGTTTGGGACTCCTCAGCAGTACGCACCCACCGGGGGTCGAACCCAGGACCTTCTGGTTACAATGCCAGCGAGCTCGTAGACCATTGAGCCACTGGGACCCGATGTCGTGAATTGGCAGAAGTTAGAATTCAAGAACCATTGGATCGGGTCCCAGTGGCTCAATGGTCTACGAGCTCGCCTTGTAACCAGAATGCCCTGGGTTCGAATCCCGGTGGGTGCGTACTGCTGAAGAGTCCCAAACTAGGACGAAACAGCTTTCCAGTACTCCCAGGTTTTCCAGTGGTCCTCTAACTGATGCCAGCTCATGATTAAATCCTCCATACAATCAAATAATAATTTGTTATCTGGAAGATAGGACTTCAAGTGAACATAGATAAAACAGAGATGATGAAGATTCCTAGCCAACATCAACAACACCAACAGACCACAATAAGCATAAATGGGAAGAACCTGAAAGAAACAACCTCCTTCACTTACCTGGGAAGCATCGTCTCAACTACAGGCGGAACTGACGAGGACATCAAAGCCAGAATCGGAAAAGCAAGACAAGCTTTCATTACTCTCAAATCCTTGTGGAGGTCAACAGCAATCAGCATCAAAAATAAGATCCGGATTTTCAACTCCAATGTGAAGTCAGTGCTACTATACGGATCAGAGACTTGGCGAGTCATAAAGAGCATCTCAAACAAACTTCAAACCTTCATTAACAGCTGTCTCCGCTCAATACTGAAGATCAGATGGCCGGCCAGAAAAGATCAGAAACAGGGATCTCTGGGAGCTAACCAATCAGGAACCGATTGTGAAACAAATAGGCAGAAAGAAATGGAGATGGATTGGCCATACGCTGAGGAAACAAACCATCAAGTGACATCACTAGACAAGGCATTGCTTGAGTGGAACCCGAAAGGGAGGCGGCGAGTTGGTCGTCAGTGCAAGGGTGACTTGGAGGAGGTCATGCGAGGAGGAGATGAAAGCATGTGGACAGACCTGGAGCAGGGTGAAAAAGTTGTCAGAAAACCGAAGTCAATGGAGGTGCGCAGCTGAAGCCCTATGTTCCTCTAGGAACTAAAGGATACAATAATAATAATAATAATCTGGAAGATGTGGAATTCACAGACGATTTATGTTTAATTTCACACAGACTGAAGAGGAGGGCTAGAAGAGAAGATAGGAAGGACCCCAAGTGAACTTACAGAAGACGGAGGTGATGAAAATAACTAGATATTCAATGAACAGCAATAACAACCAGCACCAATCACCCTCAGTAGGAGAAATTTGAAAGCGGATAGTTCCTTCACTTCTTTGGCCGGGAAGCATCGTTTCAACTACAGGCAGAACGAACGAAGTAGGATGTCAGAGTCAGCGAGACAGAATCGGAAAGGCAAGATACGCGCCTTCATTAACCTGAAACCAGTTTGGAAATTTTCCAGCATCACTCAGCTTAAGAAACAAGATTCGCATTTTCAACAACACCAACGGGAAGTCTGTCCTTCTATACGGTTAAGAAACTTGACCAGAGAGAGCGTCACGAAAAGGATTTCCAACAGGCCAGTGCAAAATTTTCATTCATTTTCACCCTCCCACTTTGCTGGCTGGCTCCATACTGAAGATCAAATAGCTAACCAGAATGAATTAGTGACAAGTGACTCTGACTGAGAATAAACCAGCCAAGAACTAATCGCTCAACAAATATGTTGGAGAAAGTGTGGAGATGGATCGGGTGCACATTGAGGAGGCTACCGAATGACATAGAACGCAGTGCAGGCCATTGCTCGAGTGGAGTCCTAGTGGGAAGCGACGAGCGCGTCGTCCTAGTTTGACATGGAGGAGATCGTGTAGAGAGGAGATAAGGGAGTTTGATCAACCGTGGACCCAGATGAAGAAGACGGTAACAAACCAGAACAAAGTGTATATGTGTTATTGAAGCCTTATGTTCCAGCTGGAACCCAAGGGAATAATAATTAAATAATAATAATAATAATAATAATAACTATCTCTGAAAATCAAAGAAGGTGTTTCGTTTTTTCGACACTAATGGCATAATGTAACGGTAGAAGATGAAAGAATCCATAAAGAAAAGTTTCTTTCTCTACCCCTACCCGATTTAATTTCTACACCTCACTACCACTTTAATTGACCTGACCAACGCTCAATTTATAGTCATTTATGTTACGTCATCCAACTTAATTGCTCAATTTCATTTCTAATCTAAATGGCATTATTATCTACCCCACTTCTACTTAGTCTCTACCTGTAATTACCTCTGTTGCTAACCTGACCTAAGTTAAAACATTTTAGTCAATTGTATTACGTCATCTAACTTACTAACTCAATCTTAATTTAGTTGCTGTCCAATTAACTTTGTTTCTATATTAGATCATTCTTTTATTACCTGATCAATTATCTAATTTTGACAAACCTCATGTACACACACACACTCAAATAATTATATATAAATGCGATTGTACAGCTATGTGAATGAATTCGCCGAAAAGAGTCTCTTCGCTGAACGTCTTCTCTTTTTCATATGACTAAAAGTTTCTTTACAATTTGGTATCATCTCTATATAGCCAAATCATTTACACCTTATCTTCAACGCACAGTTTGCACAGATCCTCTGTGCTATGCTTGCTACTTCTGGCCTTCCTTCATATTGTCTGTGTTTATTTGTGTTCCTTTCACTTAGTCTCCCGTGTATCTGCTCAACAATGCATTATTTGCTTTCTCCGACGTCAAATCTCTCTCCCTGTTATTTGATGATTTCATACTCATGAACGTCTCTTTGTATACTACTACTGATAAATCTCATCAGTAGTACGTTTCGGAGTTTCACTTAACGCATCTATATGATTCAGATAATTGGCGCGTGCGTCACGCAAACCATTTCCAACAGGCCATTGTGGAATTTCACCTTTAACTGTCTTCACTCGATACTGAACTTCAGATGGCCAGAAAATATAAGCTTCAGGGAAATCTGGGAATAAACGCAACAAGAACGTAACACGCAACAAATATTCAGACCAAATTTTGCAGGCCGACCAACTGATATCAGGTGTGTATCGGTAGGGGATCGAAACCCAGACCATTTGGATGGTCGGTGAGAGTCCTAACCACTGTGCCACGGACGCACAGATGAAAAAGTTATCTGAGGTGAAATGTTATCACACACACACACACACACAAAATGTCAATTGCTTTAAATAAAGGCACATAAGTAGTGAATAGAGAGTTTACGTCAAAAGAGTACATATTATCTATTATTGGTAATATTAATATCATCAAGACAATGAACCAGTCCAAATATATCTCACACCATTCAGACAAAAATACGTCTTCTCTATTGCTTTGCGCAAATCCATCAAATAATAATAAATAATAATTATTTGCCTTATTCCATTACAGTACTTAACATAACATAACATAACATAAGCTTTATTCCAAATCAGTACTTGTGATACAGAATGGAATTCTCAGCATTTTACTACAATATTGCATCCAGTTTTTTACATTAACAATAAATAAAGTTCTACATAGATTAAAGTTATCTCAACAACATATTAGTATGTCGGTAGTAAAGCCAAAATTAAAGTGTCTGAAGGTGTTAGAAAAGTAGATACTACTAGCATATTTACTGGCGTAAGCGATAGCAAAATGGTCGAGATATACAGAGTGTGAAAGAACGAACAAGAATGTTTTAAGTAGAGTTTGCAAGGAAGAGAGAAACAAAACAGCACATAACAAAAATAAGATACAGTATGAAGAGCGAGAAAACGTTGTACCTATAAATGATGTGAGTTGGAAAGACGAGATCCATTGGTTCTACTGACTATTTAATAAGTTAAAGGTTTCATGCCTGATGCAGTCTTTATCGCACAGAACACGGGCTAGGTAGGGTATGGATGAGTTTTTGTACTTACTAGTGCGGGAATATAGTTTCCTATATAGGCTTCTTGTTTTCCCTGAAGAGATACATGGGGAGAGTTGTGAATGTAGAGGGTGTTGCGAGTCAGATAAAATGGATTTCGCCCATTTTTCACATGAGTCCATATGCCTGTCCACCAGAATATTAACAAGCTGGCTAAGTGGCAAACTGCTTACCCTGCTGACAACCTTTAACATCCTACGTAATAAGGTATAGTTTTTCTTCAATAGCCCAGGAAAGACTAAGGGGGAGCAATAGAGAATAATAGGCAGGATCCGAGAGTAAACGAATTGTAGGAGTAAGGGTTGGGAGGAGTTATTTCAGAATGTCTTAACTTCTTGATGTAGAAGGTAAAACGGATGTCATAACAAGCCCAAGAGTGGAATCCGAGTGAGAAACGGAGCGTTGTACATGTATCTGAGAGTGATATACACGGGATTGTATGAAGAAAAGATGACGGATTATGGACTATTGTGGAGCCAGCTAAAGAGAACTGCAGCAGAGAACAAGACGAAATGGAGATGAAAAGAAAACACGTTGTTCAGTGGAGAGTCTCGTTGCACCGGCGAATTCATTTTCTTGCCTGTACAATCACAAATATACATGAGTTGTTTTGCATGCATGTGTGCATTAAGTCTGTCAAACATAAATACAATTCGTTACGGTTATTTTAACAGAGCAGATGGAAATTAGTAAGTTTTGGGTAGAGTTAGGTAATACAAAAACGGTCAAGAAGATTGGGTGTTAATGAAACTAGTGTAGTAACAAAAGTAGGTGATGAGTTGTCACAAACAGTTGTTAAAAGGGAGTTAGGTAATAACATGAATAGTTTGATGATTGAGCTGTACTCAGGATACACATAGGAGCAAAGTAGTAAATACGAAATCACATAAGAGTTCTAAATGAATACAAAAATTACAAGCAATTAGAAAAACAGGCAAACAAACAACATTAAGTCAGCAAAAATCAACAAAGTTGTTAACATGACATCAGAAGTGGCTGAGCAATTCTCTTTTTTTAATCACAGCTCCGTTTTCTCTACGTGTGAATGCCTAGAGCTTCAGCGATACGCAGAAAACGAAACTGTATTGCCTTTGGTAGATTATTCTTGACTGTGTAGATTACTGAGAAGAAGGGAGTGTTTGTTGAGATGGAATGATCAGTGTTAACCAGGTGCCTAATAATCGTACTCCTTATAGAACCACTATTACTCTTTCGAAGCCATGCTAAATAGCGTTCCTGAATCCTCTTGGACAGGGTGAGAGTTGAACGACCGATGTACCTGGTTCCACAGAAGCAGGTGAACTGATATATGCACAAAGAAGTGATTAGCTGCGAGATCTTGTCTTTAAGGCTTCTGCAGACCAATGGGCGACTGGAGAACACTATTCTTAGTGTTACTGAAAAGAATGTACTTCTCAGAGATGATGTGATCTTTATGTCGAGAATATCGCTCGTTAAATCTCCCTTGAAATCCAAGTTCGTGTGGGGTTTCCCTTTCGGTATGAAGTGAAATTTCATTCCTCCAAATTCTCAGTTAGATATTTTCGTCAATGAATCTTGGTGCGTATCCATTTCGGATGAAGATTTCTCTCAAAATGGCTAATTCTGTTTCTAGGATATCGGGACTACAGATTCAGTGGATTCGGGTGGCAAAGGGTTTAATTAAATTCCACTTTTATTGAATAGGCAACCAGTTATAGGAGCTTGTTAGCTGACCATTCCAAGTAGCTTTTCTATGAATCGATCTTCTTAGGCTCCAATCAGTTCTTCTTATTAGTTCACATGAAGACACGGAATTTTTGGTTCGTTTTCCATTTCAAGACTGAAATTTATTGCTGGATGGTAACAATTAAGTGTCAGCAGCAGTAGATTGGAGGTCGTTGTTGTTGTCGTCATCAGAAATAATGAATTTTTCGTCTACGTATCTTTCGTAAAGTCGTAAATTGTCAGCTCTCGTCTTTAGTGAACCCTTCTCGAGGTTTTCCACGAAGCAGTCTGATAGTAGTTGACCCAGTGGAGATCCCATTACACTATCATCCGCTTTTGTCTATAGATGGTGTCGTTGAAAGTGAACTTTACGTTCAATGTGCGCTAATGAAGCCTTACTTTCCACTTGGAATCCAAGAGAATAATAATTATAATGTTGCCATAATCAATTGCATGGAGGATTTCATCATGAGCTGACATCAGTTAGAGAACCATTGGAAAACCAGCCACAGGGAGTAATGGACAGCTGTTTCGTCCTGCTGAAGAATCGCAAACTAGGACAAAACAGCCATCCAATACTCCCTGTGGCTGGTTTTCCAGTGGTTCTCTAACTGATGTCAGCTCATGACGAAATCCTCCATGCAATCACACAAAAATCCCTACAAAACCAATACCTGACAATAATCAAGTGCACAAAAGAACAGTGGTACAGAAAGTAGCTACTTAAGAATGAAATGAATTGCCCAAGAAAGTAAATGTGAGAAGTGGAGAATACAGTAGGCCAATAAGCAAAATTTACGTGGAAAGCATGAAAATGGACACAATGAGCAGGAAACTGTGACGAATAGCAGAGACAGACAATAAAAAGAGGTTAGGAAGCCTAGTAAGAAAAGAAAAGAAAAACCAGATTTGTGAAAATTTTCTCTTCGTGCAAGAAACTGTTACAACACGCAATCCGCTATTGTTTTGCTCATTTAAACAGTTCGCCTGAAATGTTGAATTCAAAATTTGATTTTAACACATTTTTGAAAAAACGGTCCCTTATTATTATTATTCTTCTTCATTATTATCGTGACATTTTTATTTTACAACCCTTAAATTTAAAAAAAGAAAGAAGGGAATGGTTTGTGCAGAATAAAATGCTACCATCATTGCTTATTTGGTTGGCTTTTGATTCCACCAAAGGGCATGTTCGTTCGATAGATAACTGTGAGTAAAACGGTTTCTTTGGTAACGGACTTTAAGTTTTGCTTCAGTTTATTATGACATCATCTATTCTTGTCTTTGTAGGCGTAGTCGAGTAGTTCTGGAATGATGTTCGTTCATCTTGAGATAACTCATAGAGAGCGTGGGAGTTTTCTTTTGTGATATTCTGCTCCAGTTCCGGTTAGTCTTGATCGAACAACATCAATGTGATTCAGAGTGTGTGTCGTTTCAGCATACGTGAGTTAAGGGATAGGTGATTTCGTGTGAAATGCTTCCAGAATGCTTTGGGATATTCATGTTTTTCGAAGCAGTTCTTCAAGAACAAAATGTTTGCATTGGCTTCATTAAGCTTGATGGACGAACGTAGAAAATTTCCCATTGCTTTTACCGTTGAACGGTTCTTGCTTCTTTTCAAATCATCGAATTTTATCTTCAATTTTTGTTTTTGATTACAACGTGATTCCACATTGTATATTTTTGTACAAATATGGAACTTTTCAGTATGTGATATCGGTAGTCAAAATTTTGCAAGCCGACCACTTGATATCAAGTGTACGTCGGTAGAGGATCGAACCCCTGACCATGTGCATGGTTGGCGAGAGTCCTAACCGCTGTGCCACCGACGCACACATTAATTCATAGGAATTATTAAAAAGACGGTTACAGTGGAGAATATTTTCTTTTGGACGAATTCATCAACTCAGCAGCTGTACATTCGTGTATATGTATGAAATGTGTTAGAAAGTTCCAGAATTATTTCCGGTCAAAGGGTAAATTTTAAAAAATCACTAAGTTTAATAACAGAATTATAATCTTATTGTCTTTTATAAATTCGACCTTTGACTTGAAATATTTCTAGGATAGTACAGCTACCTATCTTCTGTTTATTACACTTAGCAATTTTATTAATTTAACGATTTGATTTAAATTAAATGACATATCCCCTAACTCACGTATACTGAAACGACACACACTCTGAATCACATTGATGTTGTTCGATCAAGACTAACCGGAACTGGAGCAGAATATCTCAAAGAATACTCCCATGTTCTTTATGAGTTGTTATCTCAAGATGAACGAACATCATTCCAGAACTACTCGACTACGCCTACAAAGACAAGAAAAGATGATGTCATAATAAAACTGAAGCAAAACTTAAAGTCCGTTACAAAAGAAACCGTTCTTCTCACAGTTATCTATCGAACGACATGCCCTTTGGTGGAATCAAAGCCAACCAAATAAGCACGATGGTAGCATTTTATTCTGCACAAACCATTCCCTTCTTTCTTTTTTTCAAATTTAAGGGTTGTAAAATAAAAATGTCACGATAATAATGAAGAAGAATAATAATAATAAGGGACCGTTTTTTCAAAAATGTGTTAAAATCAAATTTTGAATTCAACATTTCAGGCGAACTGTTTAAATGAGCAAAACAATAGCGGATTGCGTGTTGTAACAGTTTCTTGCACGAAGAGAAAATTTTCACAAATCTGGTTTTTCTTTTCTTTTCTTACTAGGCTTCCTAACCTCTTTTTATTGTCTGTCTCTGCTATTTCGTCACAGTTTCCTGCTCATTGTGTCCATTTTCATGCTTTTCACGTAATTTTTGCTTATTGGCCTATTGCATTCTCCACTCCTCACATTTACTTTCTTAGGCGATTCATTTCATTCTTAAGTAGCTACTTTCTGTACCACTGTTCTTTTGTTCACTTGATTATTGTCAGGTATTGGTTTTGTAGGGATTTTTGTTTGATTGCATGGAGGATTTCGTCATGAGGTGACATCAGTTAGAGAACCACTGGAAAACCAGCCACAGGGAGTATTGGACGGCTGTTTCGTCCGAGTTTGCGATTCTTCAGCAGGACGAAACAGCTGTCCATTACTCCCTGTGGCTGGTTTTCCAATGGTTCTCTAACTGATGTCAGCTCATGATGAAATCCTCCATACAATTGATTATGGCAACATTATGATTATTATTCTCTTGGATTCCAAGTGGAAAGTAAGGCTTCAGTAGCGCACTCTGAACGTATAGTTCACTTTCAACGACACCATCTATAGACAAAAGCGGATGATAGTGTAATGGGATCTCCACTGGGTCAACTACTATCAGACTGCTTCGTGGAAAACCTCGAGAAGGGTTCACTAAAGACGAGAGCTGACAATTTACGACTTTACGAAAGATACGTAGACGAAAAATTCATTATTTCTGACGACGACAACAACAACGACCTCCAATCTACTGCTGCTGACACTTAATTGTTACCATCCAGCAATAAATTTCAGTCTTGAAATGGAAAACGAACCAAAAATTCCGTGTCTTCATGTGGAACTAATAAGAAGAACTGATTGGAGCCTAAGAAGATCGATCCATAGAAAAGCTACTTGGAATGGTCAGCTAACAAGCTTCTATACCTGGGTGCCTATTCAATAAAAGTGGAATTTAATTAAACCCTTTGCCACCCGAATCCACTGAATATGTAGTCCCGATATCCTAGAAACAGAATTAGCCATTTTGAGAGAAATCTTCATCCGAAATGGATACGCACCAAGATTCATTGACGAAAATATGAAACTAAGAATTTGGAGGAATGAAATTTCACTTCATACCGAAAGGGAAACCCCACACGAACTTGGATTTCAAGGGAGATTTAACGAGCGATATTCTCAACATAAAGATCACATCATCTCTGAGAAGAACATTCTTTGCAACAACACTGAGAATAGTGTTCTCCAGTCGCCAATTGGTCTGCAGAAGCCTTAAAGACCAGATCCCGCTTCTTGCCACTTCTGTGTGCATATATCAGTTCACCTGCTTCTGTGGAACCAGGTACATCGGTCGTTCAACGCTCACCCTGTCCAAGAGGATTCAGGAACGCTATTTAGCATGGCTTCGAAAGAGTAATAGTGGTTCTATAAGGAGTACGATGATTAGGCACCTGGTTAACACTGATCATTCCATCTCAACAAACACTCCCACCTTCAGAGTAATCTACAGAGTCAAGAATAATCTACCAAAGGCAATACAGTTTCGTTTTCTGCGTATCGCTGAAGCTCTAGGCATTCACACGTAGAGAAAACGGAGCTGTGTTTAAAGAAAGAGAATTGCTCAGCCACTTCTCATGTCATGGGAACAACTTTGTTGATTTTTGATGACTTAATTTTGTTTGTTTGCCTGTTTTTCTAATTGCGTGTAATTTTTGTATTCATTTAGAAGTCTTAGATAATTTCGTATTTACTACTTTGCTCCTATGTGTATCCTGAGTACAGCTCAATCATCAAACTATTCATGTTATTACCTAACTCCCTTTTAACAACTTTTTGTAACAACTCATCACCTCTTTTGTTACTACACTAGTTTCATTAACACCCAATCTTCTTGACCGTGTTTGTATTACCTAACTCTACCCAAAACTTACTAATTTCCATCTGCTCTGTTAAAATAACCATAACCAATTGTATTTATGTTTGACAGACTTAGTTAATGCACACATGCATGCAAAACAACTCATGTATATTTGTGATTGTACAGGCAAGAAAATGAATTCGCCGGTGCAACGAGACTCTCAGCTGAACTTCGTGTGTTGTTTTCGTCTTCATTTCGTCTTGTTCTCTGCTGCAGTTCTCTTTAGCTGGCTTCACAATAGTCCATAATCCGTCATCTCTTCTTCATACGATCCCGTGTATATCACTCTCAGTTACAGGCTCAACTCTCCGTTTCTCACTCAGAATCCACTCTTGGGACTCTTGCATTATATGACTCAACAGTCTCTGCTGTGTGTTTCCGATTATTACTATTCTCCCTTTGAACTATCTTCAATTATCGCACTTGTCATTCTAATTCAAAATATTTTAAAATATTTAATTGTACCTTATTGAATTTGACACCGGGTTATGGAACATTTTATTATTTGTCTAATAATCCGATAGTTGAACACGCCTTTGCAACATTTATACAATTGAAAGCATTTATTTCCCGATACGAATTTAAAACAAGCAATAAAGGTTAATTTTTTTTATGAATTTATGAATCATTCTTTATATGACATTAATCGTTTTACCGCTTGATATTTAGCTATGATTATAACCACGACTATTTCAATTGCATCTCATACTATTATTATTATTCTAATGTATTCACACCTTAATTGGTGGATGGGGACAAGCAGCGGAATCCAGGATACCCACTTCCTCCTCTTTGGGTCTCGTCAACTGGATGTACCTGTATTCCCCGATGAGTGATGACGATCCTACCGAGGCTCGAACCCATTGGCCATATTTTCAAACACCAAAGTGTCATACACTAGACCACTTGGGCCATGATAGCCACCTCTTGTGCGACGGGTCATATTAATTATTTATTTGAATTTTAGATTTTCTCGTCGATTGACTGGAGTGAAATGTTCGGTTTCAGGTTCACATGTCGGTTTCTTGAGTTGGAGCCTCGGTCGGAACATCATCACTCACTTGCTGCGGAATGCAGGTATGTCCAGCTAGCAGACGAGTCCCAAATGGGACGAAATGCGCGTTATCCTGGATTGATTCGACTGCTAATAATTATCCACCAATCAGCCTTTAATTGCATGCCCAGACATCGTCGAAGCGTCTGCACAGAAGCAGCCGATAGATATGTCAACCTGAGACCGAGCACTTCGGTCCAATAGATCGACGGGTAAATCTAAAATTCATTTGAATTATTCACACCTTTGTTTAAATTTCCTCACGGGATATAATTTTTACATAAAACTATATCTATATACATATACGATTGTACAGTTTGATAACAGATTAGCTCAAAGATAGTCTCTTCGCTGAATATTGTCTTCTTAATGTTACATAATGGGAATTTTCAAATTATCTAATTTACCCGGGAATAGCAAAAAACGAAAATAAAACTTATATTACAGGACTGATAATAGCAGCCTTTTAGATATTACCAGTGATAATAAAGTGAACAATGCATAAAAAGTGTAAAGTAATGATAATAATAATAATAATGTGTTATGACCTAAAATTATAAATTGATGAAAATAGTGTCACCATTTATTTAGCTCTAATAATATTGTAAATCGTAGGTTTCACACTTAACATTATCTTTATGGCATAGGATGCAGGACAAACATGGTATTGTTGAGCTTTTGTACTTGGTTTTACAAGCATATAATCCCCATATTATGACTTCAAGTCCTGTGTGATGCGAGCCGAAAGGGGAGGGGGTGTTGAAGGTCAAGTAATGTGGATTTGAACCATTTCTCACAAGAATCCAAGTATCTGTCGACTACGGTATTAACACGTTGAGTAAGTGGCACATCACCAGCTGATATCAGCTAGAAAGGGTCGTAGAATGAACCTCTGGTGGGTTACGGGTGAGTTCGAAACTGGGACGAAACATTTGTCCAGTTATACCTACTGGTTTAGAAAGGGTTTTCTAACCGGTGTCAGTTCGTCATCCAACATGAAATCAGTCCCTGAAAACTAACATGTGAAAATTAATCGAATGTTCATTGGCGACTGAATATAGCATAAAGTTGCCTAAACATCTCGAGAGAGAGAGAGGTGGTAATCAGTGGGACAAATGTTTGCCGATGTCATTAGTTAGCAAGGGCGCTGCATATATGTAGCAAAATGACAGGAGTTGCAACCCATGGGCTGTTGGATTCCATCCCAGTGGGCTCTTTTCATAACTTTGATGGTATGCTTTCGATCACTAGTGAATTGGGTAATACATACGTGTTGTTGAAAAGTTCCTGTCGAGGATGAAACAGTCATTGAGCATTCCTAGTTTTGAGCTGTTCTCCAACTTATATTAGTTCGTAGAGTAACTTGAAATCACTCGGATCCCTGCAAAGTGAAGTCTAGTTGAAATACGTTCTTCACCTCAGTCTACTGACTAGATAGGCAGATGACATCTAACAGTGGCGTGATCGTTCCGTCACTTTAAAGTTCTAATTATAACCTCTCCATCTCACTTCTTATTTTCTATTTCCTTCATACTTTTATGATACTTATATGAACTCTGACTATTTCTCCACTTCACTTCTAGTATTACGTAACTTTAAGGGGTTGACCTAATTTATTTATTGAACTGTCTAAATATAAACACGTACATACAACTTCGTTATTCTTAACACCAACTGCATAAGACTTATTATCATTATTATTTTTATATATTAAATATTCCCATAGTAAAATTTAGAACTACACATTTAAGCGAACAATATTGTTTTCAATTAGATCTCATCAGGCTTAACTCTAATATATATATAAGTTTACAAATAAAATTCAAATATAAACCAGTCATGGTGTTTTGTGTTAAGGATAATACGATGATGAATATAAATTGTGCAGGTAGTCATTGGGCGTACTACTACTGGACAGCTTAGCCAACGTGTTAGTGAACATCTCCCATCGTGGTGGTTTGGCAAAGGACAGACAAAAACAATCCGTAGCTCAATTCTGTCACATCTAATTGATAGTGGTCATGTAGTGAAGAAAACGAGCGCTTTCAAAGTAATTCATCGTAACCCACCGAATCTTTCTAATAGACTTCGTATTCGTCTTCTGTGCACACACAGCTTAGGCAGGCGATAGGCATTCGAACAACTATTAAACCTAAACTATGCATTCAAAAGAAGTCCGTACATAGTCATTATCCCTCCCGTGGCCTAATAAGACATAACCAACGAAAGACTTCTACACCACCCCTTATTTATATTTACAACCCCTTTCTTATCATCCCTTAATCTTATCTTATATTCATTATAAACGTGTTTCATTTCCTTCCCCTGCAATCTAACATTACGTAATCGGTTCCTTTGTTTTTACTAGCCTTTATCGACTACTTCCACCTGGACAATTGTTTGTTTAATCATACTGTTTTTCATTACTCGTGTTATCACAGATTGCCTCATTTTTTCATCCTTATTATTGATAAGACCATAATAATAATAATAATAATAATAATAATAATTTTTCCTTCACGTTCCTCAGTGGAACATAGGGCTTCAAGTTGGAGGCTTGAAGTTTCTGTAGTAGTGTTTATTTTTACAGGATGGGGTTGCTAGCCTCATGCCCAACCTTTCCTCTTTACCAGCTTTATTTCTGGTTTAGCGAGGTAAAGGAGTGCGTCCAGTGGCCGGGAATCGAACCCCGGACCATGTGCACGGTCGGCGAGCGTCCTAACCGCCATGCCACCGACGCACATTATTATTATTACTATTATTAATATTATCATTACTACTATTATGACTAATTGCACAATTTATATTCACCATCGTATTATCCTTAACACAAAACACCATGACTGGTTTATATTTGAATTTTTATTTGTAAACTTATATATATTAGAGTTAAGCCTGATGAGATCTAATTGAAAACAATATTGAATTGAATTTTTGGCGTTTGAAACTATGGGTACTGGGTTCGAGCCTCAGTGGGAACATCATCACTCACTGAGAAATGCAGGTACATCCAGCTGACGAGTCTCAAATAGGACGAAATGCGCATCCTGGATTCCACTGCTAGCCACCATCCACCAATTGTATACTAACTAAATGAAAACAATATTGTTCGCTTAAATGTGTTGTTCTAAATTATTATTTTTGTTATCATTATAATCATCGTTATTACTAACGTTCAAAACACTTACCACACTATTATTATTGTCTGAAAAGTGCATGGAATTATATAAACAGTGTATGCTTACGTAATGAAATTGTTTATCCCATTCATGTTGATTTTGTCTCTTCGTCGCGAAAAGGTGGGGCGGTGAGGTGATGCAACCAAGTCGGATTCTGTTTCAGTCCAGGATTCCTATTCATCGGACAATTTGCATTCCATTTGATGATATGAAGTCCTTCTGATGATGTGAGATATTCTTTGTGACTTTTGAAATTTTTCTGGATGATGATTTCAATATTGTGAAAATGAATTTTGTGTTCTGATTCTCCAGCGTAACGTGTAGACGATCTATGACTGATGATTTTTCAAGCTTTTCTAGTTCCAGGATTTCATCATGAGCTGACATTAGTTAGAGAACCATTGGAAAACCTGCGGGGAGTACTGGACAGCTGTTTCGTCCTCGTTCGGGACTCCTCATCAGTACGCACCCACGGGGATTTGAACCCAGGACCTTCCGGTTACAAGGTGACCTCGTATACCATTAAGCCACTGGGACCCGATCCAATGGTCCTTGAATTCTAACTTCTGCCAATTCACGACATAGCGCAACCGCTAGCCAATGTCTTCGGGGGCGAGTATTTTTCCTCACGCCCGACCGGCTGCACCCTACTGGTCACGGCTTCCCGCTGGAACCCAGGGAACTACCTACCTGAATAGGGCCAGTCGCCAGTGAGCATCTCATAGCTATTCAAGTGTTGGTTTGTAGGGATTTGATTGGTCTCAGGATTTCAGCATGAGCTGACATTAGTTAGAGAACCATTTTCTAGTTCACTAACTGGATTTACGGATGATTGAATAGAGGAGGTGGCTCCATGGTGTTCATTTCTTCTGAATTTTGACTTGTCTCTGGAGAGGTTTGTCCGATGTATATTGCATCACATATTCCAAGCTTTTTTACTTCATTGGCATTTTTAGACTGAGAATTCTTGAAATTATCCAAATATGATTGAAGGATAAGGGCAGCATTTGACATTGATCTAACACACGCACACACACACATACACATCCGCAATAAAGTCATAATATCATCTTGAGTGAGATAAGCACTTTTTGTTATGTAAACACATTCTGTTTTTTATAATTTCATACATTTATCAAAACCACCAGTCTGTGCATGATTTCAAATGTGTTTACAAATGTTTGTCCACTTGACAACGTAAACGAAGTTGCACTTTGCATGTGTGAGGGTGGTAGGGCATATTCTAAACTTTGGAAAATCTATAAACGCGGGTGGCGGCAGACTAACAACTTTGTCTATAGCTAAACATTTGATTGATATAAAGCATAAGATTGATGTGGAAAGAGTTTTTTTTAAAGTTGTTTTCGAAAACGGTGGAAGTCATTGCATATAAGTTTGTTTATTATATGTATCACACAGTCATTGATTGAAATACACTGAGGTTTTATCTGTCCCACAACCAGAGAAGCTTTGAAACTTAAAAATTACCATGATAAATTAGTCAGAAAATATGTAGGGCAATCTTAAAATGAAATAAATAATGATAGTAGTGGTAGTGATAATAATAATAATGACAATGACAAATAATACTAATATTAGTGACGACATGCATGTCAAACATGACATGACAAGACAACACCAACAATAAGGAATCTAAATCATCAGTAGTAATTACATACAAGGAAGGAACCTCGGAAACCGCCTTACGCAGAATTCTTAACAGAGCAGGCAGGCAGGCAGGCAGGAATAAAAGTGGCTGTTATTCGAACCCACAAACTCAATTAAAAACAAGCTTTGTCGGTTAAAGGACCACTCCTGTGGAGCCTTTGAAACAAAACAATTTAGTCTATCTAATGCCCTACTGGAATAATTGTCAGGTCAACTACATAGCGCAAGGTGTAACAACAGAAGATAAGGCGCAGGTAAAAGGTCGTTTATTAAGGAAATCAACACATATTTATAGATTTTCATGTACATTATTATAGATTATTGTTTGCAGACAAACAGTCCTGTGATTGGTCTTTTCTCACAGAAAGTTGACTTTTCATCTCATTGTAGCTGTTTCTTGAGTGTCAGATCATCGATATACCAACTGTGTCCGCCTACGCAAAGCCTTTGCTCTTAATTTCTCACGACTAATATTGGGGACATAAACATTGACGTAAATTACTGTCCACCAATTTTGATTAACAGCGAGCTCTCACCACAAAAGTAGTAGAACAGTTGCAGTCAGTCAGACTAGACGAGCATATAAACCTAGCAGCGAAATCTAGATTGATTGACCCGAATAAGATAAGAAATCTAGAGAACAGTTCAGCTACAGCGCTCACTACATGCAATTACACACAACCATACAATAGGATGGGATAGGATAACAGTTTTAAAATCTAATGTCACAGGGTCGAGGGAGAGATTGATAAGTGACTAAAGCTGTGTTTATCGAATCAACTGTGGAGAATACGTGTAATAGGAATGATTCAACACCTGTCCACCCAGATATCCGGGAAATTCTACTACCCGTACAACAACAAATAGGAGACGACAAAGAAAACTATAAAACTCAATTTTCAAAGTTATGTGATTATAAATTATATCATTATGAACAATAGACTTTGTTCGAAACGTTATCCAGTGTGTAATAATACTGTCTCACTGTGTGATATATCTAATAAACAAGCTAATATGGAATTACTTACTACCACAGTGCCCAAGTTTTACGCATATATTAATTATTCTTGCTGCGAAATCCTTTTTGCGATTCGTTCATTTGAACTGGGCATTCTCTTTTTTATAAAACTGACTTGATGAGTAAATGTGTTTGTGATGAGACTGTACGAAATGTATTGAGCAAATTCATCCCATTCTTTAGATATTCTCTGCTTTATAATAACACTATCAAATTTTATAAAAGCCTCGTATAGTTTACCAGCTTGCTAGTTTTCAGGCCGGTCCCAACTCAGGGAAAAGAGGAAGGTTGGTCTTCCGGCTAGGGATCACAACCCCACAAAACCAATCAAACTGCTATAGAACATTCAACGTACAAAAAATATTACAAATACAGAATTATAAAGAAAGCCAGGCTATAGGAAGCCAGTTAGTCAGCCGATGTATCTTCTCTAGATGAAATCAAAAATAAACATAGGAACATGGAATATAGGTTCGAAGCTGGGAAGGCTACCAAGGTCTCCAAAGGAATGAGGAGATATGGTGTGGCAGTGCTTGGAATCTGCGATGTCAGATGGAATGGATGGGGACACTCGAAAGTGTGAACTGGTGAGTCAGTAATCTACTGCGGTTACCTAGACGACAACCACGAGCACACTGAGGCAATGAGTGGCTATCATGATGTCAACAACAGCAGCCAACGCCCCAATGAACTGGGAACCAGTCTCCTTCAATATAATGACAGGACGATTCAACTCACAAGGAAGGAAAGTCACAATTATCCATTGTCGCTGTCCTGCAAAACCTCGGAACAAAACAAGAAGGAAGATTTCTTTAGACAGTTACAAACAGTAACGGACCACACTCCAAATGGCGACATTAAAATCCGGATGAGCGATATGGATACCAAACTGGGAACAGATAATACAGAAAGAGAACTCATCATAAGTCTAGGGGCTATCGGAGAAATGACGAATGAGGACGGAGAAATCTTCGAAGACTTCTACGCATTCGACAGTTAGGCTGTTGGAGGTAGCGTATATACGCATGAGGAAATACACAAAGCAACGTAGATTTCGCCTGACGGACAGATAGATTTCATCTCAATGCTGTTCAGGTAAGTGGAGACGCAGCCTGCCGGACACAAAGTCGAGAAGAGGAGTAGATGTGGGCTCAGACCATCATCCAGTTCAAGGAACCTTCAAAGTGGAGCTGAAATGCTTCAAAACACCTGAAGACAGATCACAATTCAATTTCAACATTCAGAAATTGAAAGATGCAACAAAAAGTGACCTTCAATACACATATCATAGCACATTCGGGGACCCTGCGTGGCAACACTGAGGAAGTCTGTGTGGAAGAACATTGGAACTCTCTGAAGGTAATGTTCAAGGAAATGTGTACAACTGTTCCAGGGAGAAAGAAGAGACACGACAAGGAATGGTTCTCAACGTGGAAGCTAATCGAGGAGAGGAGGATGGTGGAAGATAAGATAACTCAATGCAAAGATGGGCTACAGAAGAAGAAGCTCAGTTCAATGTACACTGCACTGAATAAAGAAGTGAAGAGGAGTGCTAGGAAAGGAAAAAGATAGTTCTACGACACACTGGCTGGCAAATGATGCGGAACAGGCAAGCGGCAGGTATAGAGACCTCAGGACATTGTATCCGGGAAGATATCAACTCAGATAATGAAACGTATAAAAGATGCCCAAGGGAACTTAATTGCAAAGGAAGAGAAACAAATAAAACAATGGGCTGATCACTTCAAACGAATCTTGACTCCATCGACACCTGAAACTCGCCCAGAAATACCACTAACTCTAACAGCACGCACAGAACTGCCTGCCAGTGGACACCAATGCTCTAAAGGAAGCAGAAATCTTGAATGCGATCAAGCTACTGAACGCCTGCTGGGAAAGCAACAGGACCAGACCAAATTCTCTTAACACCGAAGCACCGAAAACGGACCCATAGACTGCGGCAGATGTTCTCACGCTATTATTGAAAAAGGTCTGGAAGGAAAGAAAGGTGCTTACCGATTGGAAGAAATGTTACCTCGCCAAAATGTTAAAGAAGGGGGGGCTTACGCCTCTGCAAGAACTCGCGTGGAATATTGGTCTTGCCCACATCAAGTAAAATGTTAATTCAAGTCATCCTGGAGAGAATAAAGGATGCGGTGGGTGCACGACTCCGCCATTCAGGAACAAGCCGCATTCAGGAAAGGCAAATCATGTGCTTATCAAATTGCAACTCTACGCATCATTATCGAACATAGCATGGAATGGCAGCCAAACCACTGCCTCGCTTTAATCGACATCTAAAGGACCTTCGACAGAGTTGACCTCGAATTAATTTGGAAACTACTTGAACACTACGGCGTGCAATGCACAACGTCACTTGCCAAGTGACCCACAACAGAAATCTTAGCGCAACTTACCTTCGAAGTGAATGCAGAAGTAAGACAAGCTGGGTGCTATTATCACCAGTGATATTCTTAATTGTGGTGAACTGGATTATGCGTCAGACTCTGTGTGGAGAGTGAGAAGTTAGCAATACACTGCACTGATCGATAAGAAGACCGTAGAAGATCAGGATTTTGCGTGTCTTTCAAAATATACCAAAGAACCTTCTATGAAGTAGACTGAATAGTTGAAATTCGTAAATTTTATCAAACTCCTGATAGATATAGGCGACCGAGTAGACATATTCGGAGCATTCAAAATACTTAAAGGACAAAACAGTCCGAGTTGTCGTCAGTTTACTGAAGCTAGTTCAATAAAACGGCTAAAACCTGACCTATGTTGGTAGCTAGTGAAACACGCCAGTAGAATTTAGTTACCTTGAGTAACTCTCTCCTTATTTATACCTTATCTTAAATTTCATCACTATCTTTCAACTTACATCACTTATGTTTACGTCTAGATTTCATATTTGTCCTTTGAATTCTACTCACCTTATTATTACATCATCGTCTTTTCATTCGACTTCGTACACAACATATTTTGATTTTGACCTTCCAGACTTTTGTGAATTCTAATCATTCTATTTGATCTTCTCTCGCTGAGGAATCTACATAGATCCACCACTGCCCTTAAAACAGATGTGTTCTTTATTGTTACGAGAAAGTTCGCCCTTATATATATATATATATATATATATATATATATATATATATATATATATATATATTACAATTAGGAATTAGAATGCCATAATAAACAGAGGGATGGATAGAACAAACAAAGTAGAATCATAATAACTAAGAAGATTGACATTGTGCAGTTAGGGGTTAGAAATGTAGAAATAACAACAATAGACAGGATGTTTAGATAAAAAACCTAATGTGATGAATAATTGTTTATGCAATCAGGGATTAAATATGTAGAAATAGTAAAATGACAAAATAAACACGAAGTTCGGGTATGAAAATATGGTGGTGTAAACAGGGATTAAGAAAAACTTGAAATAACATGAATAAACAGGAAGTTTAGATAAGAAAGGCGATGGGATGGTCATTATTAAGAGAACTCCCTGTTTATGATGGCCATGGCAGGGACAGGGGTTGGACGTGTTTCTTTTGGATACATAGAGTGGGTTTGAGCTTTTGGACGACTAGTGCCTCGGCTGTGCCCAGATGTTTTAATTTCACTACGTTTGATAGATTTGATCGAATCCTGTATATTACTTTGAAGTATTTTTCGACAGGTGCTGAATGTCCTGAATTGACCAGATGTTCTGCCACCGAACTACATACAAGTTTTTGGTCTC
This sequence comes from Trichobilharzia regenti, assembly GCA_944472135.2. NCBI lineage: Eukaryota > Metazoa > Platyhelminthes > Trematoda > Strigeidida > Schistosomatidae > Trichobilharzia > Trichobilharzia regenti. Next base: position 58,373,738 of record OX235266.1, read on the forward strand.
CTTTTACTAGCCAGGCTGCATAGTGTTCAGGAGCGCGTTTTTCAAGTCGGCGTATGGCATGGCCGATGTACTCAGCTCCACAAGAGCAAGTAAACTGGTATATGCACGTTGAGGTGGCCCAAAGCGACAGCTTGTCTTTCGCGTTCTGTCTGAACAGTTTCTTTCAGGAAAACATCAGTCATAGGCTCGTGGCGAAGTATCTTTTCCTCAGTGATTTAGAGAGGCGTTTACGAAGGATTTCTGCTTCAATATCACCTTTGAATTCTAGATTAAGCAGATGTATTTTCTTGGAACGAATAGAACGTTTTCGGAGATAACGCAATTCTTCTTCAATCACTTCCTCTCTGCATATCTTCCTCGAGAAAAGAGCGTATATCAAGTTACTCTTTCTGCTTAGGGGCATGAAGCTTTGAAAGTTGATGAATTGTCCATTCCATATAGGCTTTTTGTAAACGGATCTTTTCAGAGAGTTGTTGGCGTTCCTTGACAGATGGACGTCGAGGAAGTGGAACATTCTGTCGGATTCAGTCTCCAATGTGAAGTCGATGTTTGGGTGGGCGTTATTGAAGATTTGAAGCAGGTTATATATATATATATATATATATATATATATATATATATATACGACTTTGCTTGTTTGGAGGATTTCATCATGAGCTGACATAAGTTAGAGAACCACTGGAATACCACCTGATAGTACTGGATACCTGTTTCGTCAGTTTAGTATGTGACTCTGAAAATCCTTCGAATTCTCGATCCAATTAAACAAAATCCCTACAAAACCAATACTTGAAAATTGATCTAATGTTGGTCACTGGTATCTGGCCTTATTCAGGCAGTGAACCTGGGGTTCTAGTGGGAAGGTATGACCAGTAGGGTACAGCAGGTTGAAGATTAGGCGATATTTCCAGCTGGCTTTCCAATAGTTCTCTAACTGATGTCGTCCTGAAGATGAAATCCTCCAAACACTCAAACAAAATGCTTACAAAACCGTCAGTATAACTTTCTTACAACAACAATAGTCCTTACTTACTGAAATAATGATTCGTGATGACAAATGAAGTGTTTGGTATTGAATGGTTGGAGGTGATCGGCCACATGAAGCCTTGCCCTACCCAGGTTTCGTACTAGTTGCCACTCACCAGTCAGCAAATGCGTATCTATACCCTTGAAGGAACTCATGTCCCACCCCTCTGAGATGTGAACCCGTGTCACCCAGTGCTGACTGCAGTCAAAGACGTAACCACTGAACTATTTGGACTGGCAACTGACCTCTTGTAGTGTAACAACAGAAGACAAGGGCGAAGCAACAGATCGTTTTATTATGAAAATCAACACGTATTTATACATATTTCAACTACATTATTATAGACAAGCGCAGTCATCTGATCGGTTGTTTATCAGAAGTTAGGTAGACAAACGCAGGCTTCTGATTGGTTGTTTCGGGATTCCTTGACAAATAGAGTTCTCTATCTGCGAATCATATTTTGCCACGTTAACTTTGCTGTGATTGGTTGTTGACTCAGCCTTGTTCATATTTTCTCACGGCCCATATTAGTGACCTAGACCTTAACGTAGATTAGTGCCAACCAATCGGCTAGCAGCCTGCTCTCACCACAGTAGGACTGTATTGGATATTCTTGATTGGATTCTAGTTAGTAACTGGTATAATCTGTCTACTGCTATCTTTGGCCACATTCCAAACGTGACTGGTGGAATTCAGTCTACAAAAAAAGATAGGGCTACACGTCCGCACACATTACACCAGTTACTGACTAGTGTCCAATCAGAACGTCGAAGCGTCTATTAAAACTGTAATATAACCTGCGTTAATAAGTGATGTTATTTATGGGGCAAAGTTAAACTTTCGACACCACTAACAACCAATCAGCAAACGACCTTCAACGGACCAATCACATTAAAGAGGCATATATGATGAATGGAAATGTATATTTGTAGGAAAAAGCATAAAATAGATAATAAAAAAGGTTACATGGGATATCTTTCTCGAACATGTGAGAGAAACATCTCCCAGTTTAGCATGGGACTGTCAATGGAGAAGTTACACCATATCCTGTACATATATTCATCCAAATGACTATAAATGAGATCCTTCTGAGATCCATTTATAGCCCTTATCCTTTTTTTCAACCTGCCCCAAAATCCTTCAATAGAATTTGTATGTGCCCTCGTAACGGGATCCCCAAAATCACTTGAATGGTTGACTCTATGATGAATATATCCCAGAGATGACAGTGAATTGTAGCCTTTCCACTCGTCGGTGTGTATAATTGACCCCCGCTTAACAAGTCTGGTAATAATAGGTATAAGAGTAGTTGCTTTTCTATCTGCTATCCTTAGGGAGAGAAGCGACCTAGCGAAAAAAGTTCCTACGAAATATTAAAATTATCAGCTTACCCTCTCTAGCGTTAGTAGGCTTCAAACATATAGCACAACGATGAACAAACCCATCAGTTGATTTGGTATAGCTTTTTAAAGTCATGATACCACCACACAAACAAATTCGCTCTTTCCGGAGCAACTCAAATCCAGGAAATACTGGAAAACGCTAACCTCCTCGAATTGCAACAATAGCCTTGTAAGGTCACGCATTAGAAATGAATCAAGCGCTATACAACATTGAACTGCGTTCGTAAACCTCATTGGATAATTCGACATCATTCGTGAATCTCATTGGATAATTCGCTGATTGGTAGTTAGTGGTGTCGAAAGTTTAACTTCGCCATTTATGGGTTGCACGCGGCTGATGAGGAGAAGCGACGAAACAAAATGGATCCATATTATTCTGAATCAGTGTTTGTTCTTTCTCTGTTCTAACTGACTTGCACTCAAAAGTTTGTCTTTATATTCATACAGAAGCATACTTATGAATAAAGAAATCAGTAAATTACTGCCCCCCTGCACAACTGTTTGGGAGAGGTTCTGTTACTTTCTAGTAGCCTTCGGTTATGCCTCAGTATGCCTCCTTGCCAATTCATTCTCCACCTGAATTTCAACTACCGTTCATTGACTTTCAGTTCCAATCGATTAACTGAAAAATATGAAAAGGCCTCTTTGGGCAAAGAAGAAAAAATGCCACTCATCCCAGACTACTTGCATATGGACATTCATTAGGAAGACGCATTTTCAAATTTATGGAAACTTAGATGCCTATAAAAAAAGGATTTTAGTCTGAGAGACATTTTGAGAATGTGAATGCTTCTATAGTTGGCGATTTTTTTATTTGTCACGGCTATCGAAACTCACAGTAGACTGCTGGAACACAGTCTCATATATATGAAATTTAAAATAGCCTTAAATTCGATGGATCATACTTAGTTGTTGGCTAACTTTGATGGAACAAGCCTTGAAAGATCAGAACTAATATTTTAGAAGTTTCATCTATGTATGTTTCGTCACTAACTGGCAGTACTTAAAGAGTCGTTGGAAATCGAAGAGCATCGAGTTACTGTTCCTCCCTAGCTTGCGATTCTTCACGGCATCATGAGAGGTCGGAACCTGGACAGTCAGGTTACGATACCATAACGAGACCGTAATGAAAATAAACGGTGAATTCCAGCCTATTCGGTTCATGATATAGTGCTATCACCAACCACTCCCATGGTTGCACGTAGTCCACGACTGATTCCTAGAGCTCTTCTAAACCTTGCCTAGCCAGTCATAAACCCAGTTAAGGGAGGAGGTTGGACGAGAAGCTGGTGACTCCACTTTGAACGTCAAACATTTAAAGCCCTATGTTCTGCCAAGAAAGGCTGAGGAGAGCGAAAAGAGAGTTAAATTTGGCCAACTCTATGGGCTAGAGTAGACTTCAATGTTGAATATCTCTCCGCCAGCTGTGGTTATTGGTACTATTATTATTATTGTTCCCTTGGATTCCTGGTGGAACATACGGCTTCAACAGCACCTATCCATTTGCTTCTGTCTTCCTTCTGCTGTACTTTTCACCTGCATCCATGTTCACCATCCATACTCTTTCAACTCCTCTTCACACGATCTCCTCCATGTCACCCTTGTACTGACGTCCCACACGCCGCTTCCTTTTCGGGTTCCACTCGAGGGCTTGACGCGCGATGTCACCCAGCGGCCTCCTCAGCGAGTGAGTGTCCGATCCATCTCCACTTTCTCCTGAATATTTGTTGGTTGATGATTGGTTCTTGTTTTGTTTGTTCCCATAGTTTCTTGTTGGTGATTCTTTCCGGCCCAGCCATCTGATATTCAGTATAGAGCAAAACAGTTGTTGATAAAGGTCTGCAACCTTCTGGAAATATTCTTTGTGACCCGCCCGCCAAGTTTCTGATCCGTATAGAAGAACTGACTGACTTGACGTGTGTATTGGAAATCCTATCGAATTTTGTTGTTGATGCTGGCTGAGTGACGAAGATTTCCAGATTGGTTTCAGGTTGATGATGTTGTTGTGTTTCTCTTCTTCCCGATTCTCGCTCGATTTGACATCCTCGTTCGTTCCGACTGCCTGTAGTTGAGACAATGCTGGATGCTTGATAAGTGAATGAAGTAACCTCTTTCAAATCCCTCCTGTTGATGGTGATTGGCGCTGGATTTAATACCATGGCTAAATGGTTTAATTTAATGCCAAAAGCTAATAGCCCCAGTAGGATGTATGGTGTTGTTAAAATTCATAAGTCAAAATACCCTATTAGGCCTATAGTTGATTTTAGAAATTCACCTACCTATGAATTATCTAAATATTTAGCCCTGGTATTAAATCCCCTTAAAAGCCACTCGAAATCTAGACTAACTAATTTTTATGAACGAAAACACAGATTAGATGATTTAAAATTAGATAATGAAGAAAAAATGGTTATTTTTGACATTGTCAGTTTATATACACGTATACCAATGAGTACGGGTATAGCGGCAGTCAGAAAGGAATTCATTTCTGACCAGTACTTGGAACATTAGAACGGAAGTGTCACCTGAGGATATAATGCTAGGGGTGCAGCTATGCTTGGCTTCCACAGTATTTAAATTCCAAGAGAAAATATACACACAAACTGAGGGAGTCGCCATGGGATCACCAATATCCCCAGTTGTAGCAGATATATTCATGGATAGGTGGGAAAATATGGCGATCGAAACGTTCAGCCCCACCCCAAAAGTGTGGTGGAGGTATGTAGATGACACATTCACTGTACTTAGAACACAAGATATAGATAGATTTTTCGAGCACATCAACTCGAAGGTGGAGGCAATTCAATCCACTTATGAATTGGAAAGTTAGGAAGGGAAACTGTCAATGTTAGATTGTGGCGTAAAAAGCAAGAAGATGGGAAGTTAGACACTCTAGTGGTTTTACAGGAAACCCACACATTCAAACAGATATTTGGAAAACAGGATTGGTGAAGCGTTTAAGTAACAGAGCACAAAAACTGAGTAGTACCAAAGAAAATCTAAGACAGGAAGTGATACACATAAAAGAAGCCTTGAAACTTAATAATTACCCGGATAAATTAGTCAGAAAGTATGTAAGTAAATGTAAAATTAAAATAAATAATGATAATAGTGATAGTAATGATAATAATAATAATAATAATAATGATAATTATAATGGTAATAATAATAGTGATAATAATAATAATTACGACACCAACAATAAGGAATCTAAATCATCAGTAGTAATTCCATACAAGGAAAGAACCTCGGAAACCTTACACAGAATACTTAACAAGGCAAGCAGGAATAAAAGTGGCTGCTGGCATTCAAACCAACCACCCACAAACTCAATTAGAAACAAGCTTTGTCGGTTAAATGGTGGATCCTGTGGAGCCTTTACAACAAAACAAATTAGTTTATCTAATACCCTGCAATCATTGTGAGGTCAAATACATAGGTCATACTAATAGAACAGGGGCAGTCAGACTAGCCGAACATAAAAACCTAGCAGCGAAATCTGGATTGGTTGACCCGCATAAGTTAAGAAATCTAGAGAATAGTTCAGCTATAGAACTACACTACATGCAGTTACACACAACCATACAATAGGATGAGTGGGATATTATTATTATTGTATCCTTTAGTTCCTAGAGGAACATAGAGCTTCAGCTGCGCACCCCCATTGCGTTTTGTTTTCTGCCAACTTTTTCACCCCGCTTTCATCTCCTCCAAGTCACCCTTGGACGACGAACTCGCCGCTTCCCTTTCGGGTTCCACTCGAGGACTTGTCTAGTGATGTCACTTGATGGTTTCCTCAGAGTATGACCAATCCATCTCCATTTCTTCCAGCCTATTTGTTTCACAATCGGTTCCTGATTGGTTCGCTTATTGCCAGAGATCCCTGTTTCTGATCTTTTCAGCCAAGACATCTGATCTTGAGCTGAGTATTGAGCGAAGACAACTGTTGATGAAGGTCTGAAGTTTGTTGGAGATGCTCTTTATGACTCGCCAAGTCTCTGATCCGTATAGTAGCGCTGACTTCACATTGGAGTTGAAAATCCGGATCTTATTTTTCATGCTAGGTGCTGCTAGTCTATACATAGACTTGAGAGTAATAAAAGCTTGCTTTGCTTTCTTTATCCTCATTGGTTTGATATCCTCATGAGTTCCGTCCGCCTGTAATTGAAACAATGCTTCCCAGATAGGTAGGTAAAGGAGGTTTTTTCTTTCAGGTTCCTCTCATTTATGCTGGCTGATTGTTGTCTGTTGTTGTTGCTGCTGTTGGTGTTGGCCAGGAATCTTCATCACCACCTCTGTTTTCTCTATGTTCACTTGAAGTCCTATCTTTGATGCTTCTTCTGCCAACTTGTTGCTTTTCACTTGCATATCTTCCAGTTTGTGGGAAATCAGACATATATCATCGGCGAAATCCAGATCCTCCAAGTTTTTTGTGTCAGTCCATTTTATGCCTGTTCCCTCGTTGGTTGCCGTTGTCTGTCGCATTATCCAATCTATTGCAATCAGGAAGATCATTGGTGATAGTAGACAGCCTTGTCGCACTCCCGTCCTCACTTCGAAGGCTTCCGTAAGTTTCCCGTTGTGGATTACTTGGCATGCAGCATTGTCGTATAACTGTTGGATGAGATGTATAATTGTTTATGGCACTCCCGATCGACGCTGTCGAAGGCCTTTTCAAAGTCGATGAAGTTGAGATAGAGAGGTGACTGCCATTCCAAGCTTTGTTCAATGATGATCCGTAGAGTGGCGATTTGATCAATACATGATTTGTTTCTCCTGAATCCAGCCTGTTCCGGACGAAGTTTTTCATCTAGGGCTTGTTTGATTCTCTCCAGGATGATGCGACTTAGTATCTTGCTTGGAATGGACAGAAGCATAATTCCACGCCAGTTTTTACATTGACTTAAGTCTCCTTTCTTTGGAAGTTTGAATAAGTATCCTTTCTTCCAATCCTCGGGTACTTTGCCCTCTTTCCACACCTTCTCCAGCAGTGGTGTCATCAAGTCCGCTGTTGTCTCTGGGTCTATTTTCAAAGCTTCTGCTGGGATTCCATCTGGTCCCGGTGTTTTCCCAGCTTTTAGCATCTTGATTGCATTCAGGACTTCTGATTTCGTCGGGGGGTCAGTGTTCACTGGTAGTTCTGCTTCCGTTGTTGGTATTGTTGGGCGTGTTGTAGGTGGCGGACGATTTAGAAGTCTTTTGAAGTGTTCAGCCCAGTGCTTTCTCTGTTCCACCTCTTTGGTGATTGACTTTCCATTGTCGTCCTTTATTGGCTTAATCTGTGTCGAACGTTTGCCCGAAAGGTGCCTAGTTGTTTGGTAGAGTGTGGCGAGGTCTCCTTTGCCTGCAGCTTGTTCTGCTTCGTTTGCCATGGTTTCATAATATTTTCTTTTGTCTTCCCTGGCACTTTTCTTCACTCTTTTGTTCAGTGTATTGTAGCTTGCATTCAGCTCCTGTTTTTGTTGCTCGTCAGTGCACTGGATAATCTTTTGTTTCACTGTCCTTCTCTCTTCTATTAGTTTCCAAGTGTCCGTAGTGAGCCACTGTTTGTCCTGTCTCTTTTTTCTGCCTAGAATTTCTATGCAGGTTTGGCTCCACACCGTTTTCAAGTTGTTCCAGTGCTTTTCGACGCTGACCTTTTCGCTGGTGTTGATTTGTGTCTCGGCTTTGTCCTTTATGCTTGCAATGAAGATGTCCTTTGTAGCCTGGTCCTTCAGCTTTTGAGTGTTGAACTTGGCTTGTGGTCTATCTGCAGCTCCTGATTCCCTGAAAGCTTTTAATTTGATTTGGATTGTCCCTTGTACGAGATAGTGGTCTGAGCCAACGTCTGCTCCTCTTCTTGCTTTTGTGTCCAGTAGGCTGCGCCTCCACTTCCTTGAGATTGAGATGAAGTCGATTTGGTTTTTGGTTTGCCCGTCTGGTGACACCCATGTAGCCTTGTGGATATCTTTGTGCTTGTATACACTGCCACCAATCACTAGTTCGTTGAAGGCGCAGAAGTCGGCGAAGAGTTCTCCGTTTTCATTCATTTCTCCGAGAGCTTCTCTACCCATGATGAGTTCCCTTCCTGTGTTGTCTGGTCCCAGTTTGGCGTTCATGTCTCCCATTAGTATTTTCATGTCGCCAGCTGGAGTATTGTCCATTGTTGCCTGTAGTTGTCTGTAGAATTCTTCTTTCTTTCGAGGTCTGCGTTGTTTGTGGGTGCATAACATTGTATGATTGACACTTTCCTTCCTTTGGAGTTGAATCTGGCGGTCATTATCCTGGACGAAATCGCCTCCCATTGCATCAGGGCTTTCGTTGCCGTTGGTGACATCATGATAGCCACGCCCTCGGTGTGCGTGTGGTTATCTTCTGGGTGACCGGAGTAGATCACTGACTCACCCGTTGACAATTTGGTGAGTCCACTCCCATTCCATCTGCTTTCACATATTCCCAGCACTTGTATTCCGTATCTTTTCATCTCGTTGGCGATCTGGGCAGCTTTTCCAGTCTCGTACATAGTTCGGACGTTCCATGTTCCCACACAGACTTTTTCTTTTGGTGCAAAGAGGTTCATTCTGCTGAAGTTTCTGTAGCAATTTTGTTTACAGGGTGGGGTTGCTAGCCTCACGCCTGAGAAAGGAATGATTACATTAAGATAAAGTTTAGAGAGAAGCAACTTTTTGGGTTGCTCCCCTCAAAATCGGAAAATAACGGACAAACAATGAGAACAACATCAACAAAGGAAACAGTTCACAGAAAAAAGGGCAAAAAGCGACAACAACTATACAATACAACAACATGCAATATAGTTCAGTACAGTTAACTAAAATGATATCTCAACCATAGACTCACTGTTTTGGAACAACTTGAACATGTTAATCCAACAATATATACAATTATAGATGTGTGTATATAAATTTAGCTGCTCCTGTGGAGCTAGTTATATAGGTCGTACCCAGAGGAATTTATCTCTACGCACTCATGAACATATTCCTGTTTGGCTTGGGAAAAGAACAACCAAATCAATTAATAGTGCAATTCTGTCTCATCTAGTGGATAGCGAACACAGCATCAAAGTAGATGAGTCATTTACAGTTGCGTATCGGGTACCGAACAATCTCCCCAAAGGCACACGATTACGCCTCCTAGCCATAGCTGAGGCTTTAGAGATTAATAGAGAAAGACCAGATCTATGTGTACAGAAAAAACTTATTCACTCTCTTTTTCTACCCTGGCCCACTATAAGGTCACCAGGATCATAATCTTTTCGTACTATTATTATCATTATTTTGTGATATCATGTCTTTATTATCCATTTCTCCACCCAGTTTATTTCACCTCATTGTTACCCTTACTTTGTCAACCTTTATGATTTTATACTAAACCTACCAATTCTGTAGCATTCTATTACAATTTACAATTTACCCCTTTATTTTATCATTAGACATTATCGGTCAGCCCTCATATCCAGTGCCTCATTTTTTAACGTGTCTTTGCATGTATTTTGTGGTTATCGCATTTTCTCACCCCAAGGACACTTGTATTCTGTTAACTATAAAACTACACTATATCACCTAATTGTTCATTCACACTTCATCACATTTTTCTGACTAAACACACTATACACATTTAATTGACTATGCTAACTAATGGACTATCACCTCAACTTACACATGCACCCCAATACAGTTTCTGATATTATTTTCATTTGCCTTTACTGGCTATATGTACTCTATTATTCATGGATTTATAACTGTAGAGCCTGAAGAAGAAGTTATCGAAAACAATTGTTCGCTCAAAATCTTGTTTTAATTATAGATGTGTTTATGTTTAAAAATTTCACAAATCCAAACAGTTTGTTATCGGTATTATATGTCAATAAGATTATATCCTCAGATTTAGTGTTCGAAAGGTGAATAGTTGTAATAGTTTCCACAAACTCTTGGCATGAAAGTTTACAGGAACGAGAGTTTTTATGAAATTTGGGAAATGTAGTGCAGTAGTCGAAAAGCACGTCCCAGGACCTTCTGGTTACAAGGCTAGCTCGTAGACCATTGAGCCACTGAGACCCATGAGTGGAATAGGATGACACTTTTAAAATCTAATGTCACAGGGTCGAGGGAGAGATTGATAACAGAAGCTTTGTTTATCGAATCAACGGTAAATACATGTAGTAGAAACGATTCAATACCTGTCCCAGATATATGGAAAATTCTACTGCCCATACAACAAATAGGAGATGACAAAGAAAACTATAAAACTCAAATCTCAAAGTCGTGCGACCACAATTGATTTGATTATGAACAATAAATTGTGTTCGAAACGTCATCCAGTATACAATACTGTTCCACTGTGTGATACATCTAATAAACAAACTAATATGGAATTACTTAATACCACAGTGCCAAAGTTTTACACATATAGTTACAACGTATGCGAAAATTAATATTTGATAACTGGAGAAATATTTCTAGAGGCGAATAAAAGGTGATAATTGTTTTCAACTTGATATGAATTACCAGAGGCTTAGAGAGAAAAGTTACTCAGGGGTAGACCGAATTACAGGTGTGAACAAAAATGAGCATGGAAACGAATTGAAATCAAGATTTTCAACATGAAATGTAAGTTAGGAGGAGGTGTGAATATAGATTACAATCCTGTGCAATTTTTTTGATTCTAAGGCTCTTGTAATTTATATCCACACCTCCTTACTTACATTTCAAGTTGAAAATTTTGATTTCACTTTGTTTCCATGCTCATTTTGTTCGCACCTGTAATTCGTTCTATCCCTGAGTAACTTTTCTCTCTAAACCTCTGGTAATACATATCAAGTTGAAAACAATTATCACCTTTTATTCGCCTTTAGAATTATTTCTCCAGTTATTAAATATTAATTTTTGCTTACGTTGTAACTGTTTTCTAATCCCAATCAATCTTGTCTCTAAGCCCCTTGTAATCTATATTCGTACCTTCAAACTTTCATACCATGGTTGCACGTAGTCCACGACTGATTCCTAGAGCTCTTCTAAACCTTGCCTAGCCAATCGTAAACCAAGTTAAGGAGGAGGTTGGACGAGAAGCTGGTGACTCCACTCTGAACCTCAAACATTTAAAGCCCTATGTTCTGCCAAGAAAGGCTGAGGAGAGCGAAAAGAGAGTTAAGTTTGGTGAACTCTATGGGCTAGAGTAGACTTTAATGTTGACTATCTCTCCGCCAGCTGTGGTTATTGGTACTATAAGTGAGTAATATTCATATCTCTTCAGAATTAACATATACCTACACAAACACTCTCCGTGGCCCCTTGTGAAGTGAATTCTCACGTTTATTCACGCCCTTTCGCGTTTGGCTGCTCGATGTTTAGAATCCGTGGAAGTTATCTTGAAGCCTATAGAGGAGATTGTAATGAGTATACAATTGGTGGATGGTGGCTAGCAGTGGAATCCAGGATGAGCATTTCGTCCTATTTGGGACTCGTCATCTGGATGTACCTGCATTTCTCAGTGAGCGATGGGAAAATCAAAAATTCAATTCGAGATTGTAATGGGTTAACGAACAATTTATTTTCAAGAGTTAAATTTGTTTCTCATTTTTGATCATGGATTGATATCAGTTAGAGAAGAACTATTGAAAACCAGCACTGGAGTACTGTAGAGCTATTTAATCCCCCTAGTTTGGGAATCATCGACAGTACGCACCCACCGGCAGGATTCGAATCCAGGACCTTCTGTTTACAACGCAAGCTGGTATACCATTTAGTCATTGAGAACCAACTCAGAGACCCATGAATTCTAACTTCAACGACTTCCTTCATTTAAGTGCAACCACCGGAAGCTCCTGTGTTCAAACCTCAGTGGGTGCGTACTGCAAATGATTCTCACACTAGGGGAGGAAACAGCTGTCTGGCAGTACTTCAGTGCAGGTTTTGCAATGGTTCTTCTCTAACTGATATCAATCCATGGTCAAGGTTGAATAATTTATTATAAGTGTTGTTACTGTGTTAATATTATTGACTGAAGAGGCCTTTTAGAAATCGGCTTTCATTCCTTTCATCTTCTATATACCACAGCTACATCAAATACGTATATATCACTGACACATATACTCTGTAGTTAATTTACCAACACTCACAGACATACACACACCCACACATTTACCTTTTAGCGAACTAAAGTTGTGAAGTCTGGTGTGGAATTAGATGGCATACATACATACAACGTTATAGAAAGGCGACATTTATCTTGCATCTTAGCTATAGTTGCTAAAAAAGTATCTACGCAATTTTGACGGTGTAATTTACTCATTTGAGAAGTGCAGTGTTTTTTTAACGTCACTGATTTCCTCTCTTTTAGTTAGACAATAAACATTTGACGTTTGATATCTTCCCCCTTTATTTTACACTTGATGGCTAGAATATTTCTTAAAAATTTGTATTACAGGAAAGCGAATTAGACGGTGGATACGCACGTGTGTGTGTGTGCGTGTGTCCAGGTAGAAACTCAGCTTTGAACAGAGTGAAAGACAAAATGAAGAATGAAGCTGAAAATTAAACAGAAGTGAGAATGTAGCTCGTCTAAGTGTGAGACACTTGAGTGAGTAATGTAATATGCAATCATAGCTTTGTTAGAGGCTGGCATAGCCAATTAACTAGCTAGCTAGCTAGCCAGTTATGCTGGCTGATTGTTGTCTGTTGTTGCTGTTACTGTTGGCCAGGAATCTTCATCATCACCTCTGTCTTATCAATCAATTTTTTTTCCTTCACGTTCCCCAGTGGAACATAGAGCGCCTTCAAGCTAGTGGCTTGAAGTTTCTGTATCAGTGTTTGATTTTACACGATGGGGTTGCTAGCCAGCCTCATGCCCAACCTTTCCTCTTCACCAGCATTATTTCTGGCTTAGCAAGGTAAAAGAGTGCATTCAGTGGCCGGGGTTCGAACCCCGAAACATGTGCATGGCGGGCGAGCGTCCTAATCGCTATGCCACCTAAATTCTTCTATGCTTCTTCTGCCGACTTGTTGCTTTTCATCACTTGCATATCTTTCATTATAATAAAGGTTTCCTTGTATTTCCCAATGAATGAAAAACAAAACGAAATTGTTTTTACTGAAATTTCGCTATTTAAGGCTAATAGCTTTATCAAAGTAGTAGTATTATTAGATAAGATAAGATAAGCTTTATTCCAAATCAGTACTTGTGATACAGAATGGAATTCTCAGCATTTTACTACAATATTGCATCCAGTTAGTACATTAACAATAAATATAATTCTACATAGATTAAGGTTATCTCAGTCAGTTTTGACAACAACATATTAGCATGTCGGTAGCAAAGCCAAAATTTAAACAGAGTGTTTGAAGGTGTTAGAAAAGTAGATACTACTAGCATATTTACTGGCGTAAGCGATAGCAAAATGGTCGAGGTATACAGAGTGTGAAAGAACGAACAAGAATGTTTTAAGTAGAGTTTGTAAGGAAGAGAGAAACAAAACAGCACATAACAAAAATAAATACAGAAAGAGAAAAAAAAGGTGAGAGAAAACGTTGTACCTTAAATGATGTGAGTTGGAAAGACGAGATCCATTTGTTCTACTGACTATTTAATAAGTTAAAGGTTTCACGCCTAATGCTTTCTTTATCGCACAGAACACGAGCTAGGTAGGGTATGGATGAGTTTTTGTACTTACTAGTGCGGGCATATAGTTTCCTATATAGGCTTCTGTTTTCCCTGAAGAGATACATGGGGAGAGTTGTGAATGTAGAGGGTGTTGTGAGTCAGATAAAATGGATTTCGCCCATTTTTCACATGAGTCCATGTGCCTGTCCACCAGAATATTAACAAGCTGGCTAAGTGGCAAACTGCTTACCCTGCTGACAACCTTTAACATCCTACGTAATAAGGTATAGTCTTTCTTCAATAGCCCAGGAAAGACTAAGGGGGAACAATAGAGAATAATAGGCAGAATACGGGAGTTAACAAATTGTAGGAGTAAGGGTTGGGTTACACCAGAATGTCTTAACTTCTTGATGTAGAAGGTAAGACGGAATATTTTCTTGGAAATCGTCAAGATATGAGACGACCAGGAAAGATCAGAAGATAGAGTGACGCCTAGGTATTTAATTTCCGACTTGGTTTCAATTTCAGTGCCATCTATGTTGCACACCTCGTGAGTGCTAACCAGTTTGTTTAGGTCAGATTTGTGCCTAAAGGTGAAATTAACTGTTTGGCATTTGGAGGGGTTTAAGGTGAGACCGTTTTCCTTGGACCATTGGCTGATTTCTGATAAGAAGCCATTTAGTTTAGAGCAGTCACTTTGACATTTGACAGGTAAAGATACAGTTAGGTCATCAGCATATTTGACAAAGTTAATGTCATTTGAAGATGGTAGGTCATGTAGAAAGAAAGAAAAGAGAAGTGGGGAGAGTACAGCACCTTGGGGGACACCAGCTTCAGTGAGCACAGCAGAGGAGGATTGCCTTTGTATACGGTGTACTGCATTCTGTTTGAAAAGTAGGAATGCAACCAGTTAGTGACCCAGGACTCGGTTTGTGTCATGGAGAGCTTATTTAGCAAGAGACATCTAGGTACAGAGTCGAAAGCAGAAGTGAAGTCAAGAAACGTGCAGCGGACATATTTGGCACCTTTGTCTAATGATGAGACAATACTGTTGTGTAAGACGGCTGCAGCGTCTAAAGTACTCCTACCCTGTCTGTAGGCAAATTGTTTGGGGTCTTCGAAGCTTTTAAGGGAGGGTTCAAGTTTAAGAAGTACTAGTTTTTCCATGAGCTTTAGAAACGGGGAAGTGATGGCAATGGGTCTGAACTTTACGTTCTTGCTATTGCCAGGTTTAGGGACAGGGACTATTTTAATGTCTTTCCATGGAACAGGTACAACGTTTTCGGAGAAAGAAGCATTTAGGATATTAGTTAGAGGAGACATAAAGCATCTGCACATTGTTTTAGAACATATGCAGGTATGCCATCAGGGCCAAGACTATGTGAGGGCTTAAGAGTTTTAAGACATTTCAAAACATCGAGAGTATAAAGTCCTGGAAGTTATCAGCTACAAGATTAGTAACGTTAGAAGTGGTTATAGTAGAAGGAGAGCGTATAAAAGACAGATTAAGAGCATTAACATCACAAGAGGGAAAAACATTACATCGCTTACTATTGCCAGTAATTTCATTGAAAAATTTCCACATGCTGATAGGAGATTTGCATGATAAAAGTGTTTGGTTATAGATAGCATTAAGATTTTTGATTTCAGATTTGATTTGAGCATTAATCTTTTTAAGTCCTAACTTGTCTTTGCATTTATATAACATTTCTTTTTGCCTGCGAAGTTGTTTGAGATGGGGAGACGAGAAGCGGTCGAAATGCGGAATTCATGAATAACTCCCATTCGAACATTAATAGACAAAAGACAAGTAGTTCAGCGAAGAGTCTCTTTTCGGCGAATTCATTTTCATAGCTGTACAATCGCAAATATATATGGTTATTTTGTGTTTGT
Source organism: Trichobilharzia regenti (assembly GCA_944472135.2). Classification (NCBI taxonomy): domain Eukaryota; kingdom Metazoa; phylum Platyhelminthes; class Trematoda; order Strigeidida; family Schistosomatidae; genus Trichobilharzia; species Trichobilharzia regenti. The sequence continues at coordinate 58,389,656 of OX235266.1, forward strand.
GTGTGTGTGTGTATACATTAAATTTGTCAAACGAAAATACAATTAGTAAGTTCAGGTGAATTGGATGTTCATATAAGAGGGAAGTAACAAAAGTGATGAGTTGTCATAAATGATTGTTAAATAAGAGTTACGTAATGGCATGAATAGTTTGATGAATGAGTTGTGCTCAGGGTGTACATGGAAACAAAATAATATACAGAATTACACAAGGGTTTTAAGTTAGAAAAATAAGCATACAAACGGAAGTAAGGTCAAATCAACGGAGTTGTTACTATGCGAGTAGAAGTGGTTGGATAATTTTCTTTTGTATGTATAGTTCTGGTTCCACCAACTGAATGGCTAGGGTTTCTGCGATGCAAAGAAGACGGAATCTTACTGTCTTTGGAAGGTTGTTCTTCACTTTGTAGATTACTTTGAAGCTGGAGGCGTTTGTTGAGATGGAATGACCAGTTGTGACCAGATGTTCGATTATTGCACTACTTATAAACCGGAATTTACAAAATCCACTCAGCATATATATATATAACAAAGAGTTAAGGGGTGAGAAAATAGACTACTTAGGTCAGGTTAAAGGGACATATTGAAAGTCAAAAAATTACTGACGATCACTAAACTAAATAACAAAGGTAATAAGTAAAGGTACGCCTGTTATGATATCAAAACAAAGTTTACTAACTTGATCACCGTTCTTCAGTCTGGGGTCATTTTGTCGTTGTCACGTTGGCCAATTAGGAAAGATAACACAACCAGGTGTAGATTGTTGGATTTGATCAGGGTGTAAAATTATAAAAGCAGTGTGTGTTTACATAGTGAATTTGCTTATCATATTCGTGTTGATTTTATCACTTCATGGGGAAGACGGGTTGGGTGTGTTGTAACCACGTCAACATCATTCCTATTCAGAAAATTTGCATTCCACTTGATATGAAGTGCTTCTGATATTAGACGCTCTTTGTGATTTCTGAAGTTTTTCCGAATGATGATTTCAAATCTGTCAAAATCAATTTTGTGGCCTGATTCTGTAGTGTGTTGACGACCTATGACTGATGATTTTTCAAGTTTTTCTAGTTCAGCCGGATTTCTCGTTGGTCGAAGAGATGCTCTACTGTGTTCATTTCTTCTGATTTTGATTTTTCGAGATGTTTGTCCAATGTTTATCGTATCACACATTTCAGGCATTTTATTTTATAAACACAATTAGATAGAGAATCTCTAGGGATTTCATCTTTTATATAGACAAGGTTGCTTTGAAATGTGTCTGATGTTTTGAAGAAAACTTTGGTGTCGAGCTGATTAAGTACTCTTCTGATATCGTCTGACGTCTCTGCTCTATATGGAATGACGACTGTTGATGTCCATGTTTTCGGAATTCGTTTTCGGCCATATTTAATGCTTGTGTTGATTTTGTTGATGAAGTTCCTTGGGTAGTTGTTTTGCTTGAGAGTTTCAGTGATGTTTGATATTTCTTCTTCTTTTTCTTGCTCATCTGTTATCAATCAGAGAGTGTGCTCGTCTAAGAAGACTTGAAACACCTGAAATCTTTGCACTGATGGGTGTGATGATTTGAAGTTTAAATATTTGTTGTAGGAGTGGGCTTTCTTCCTGAATGAAACTTGAAACATGTTAACAATTGTATACTTTGAAAATACATCACGCATATTTTCTTGACCATTTCAAGCCTAATTTGTTTTCACGTTGAATGGCCATTAGGCCTTCTCTGTTATGCCTAATTGGAAGATAAAATCAACTGGTGAGGATAAAGTCTATTACGAATTATTGTCATCTTGCAGTGTAGTAAATTCCACAATAAATATTCCAGTCATGCATAAAAACAAGTCGATGAAACACCTTTAAAACAGCACAGTTAAACAATAACAGCTGATCTGATTATAGCATTCCTCGAACTTAAGACCAACTAATTGTATACCACATATATCAAACCACCGTGATTACTAGCTATACTGAAGTGATTTAAGCACTACTATGAACGATTGTTCCACTAGTTTACCGCCGACGTCATCGGAAATATACCAGGTTCGACTAAGCTTACATAGCTGATTCCCTGCTTGTTATTTCATATTAGTTTGTTTATTAGATGTATCACCCCCCACATCACATCGAAGGATGATAGAGGTATGTAGGCGACACATTCACTGTACATAGAACACAAGATATAGATAGATTTCTCGAACACATTAACTCAAAGGTGGAGGCAATTCAATTCACTTATGAATTGGAAAGTCAGGAAGGGGAACTTCCAATGTTAGATTGCAACGTTAAAAGGAAAGAAGATGGGAAGCTAAACACTAGTGTTTACAGAAAACCCACACATTCAAACAGATATTTGGACTTCCGATCATTCCATCCTATGTTAGTAAAAAAAGAATTGGTGAAATGCTTAAGTAGTGCAAAGGGAAATCTAAGACAGGAAGTGAGGCATATAAGAGAAGCTCTGAAATTTAATAATTACCCTGATAAATTAGTCAGCAAGTATGTTGGAAAATGTAAAGATAAAATAAATAATGATGGTAATAATAGTAATATTAATGACGGCCTGCATGTCAAACAAACGCAGGATAATGACAACACCAACAATAAGGAATCCAAATCATCAGTAGTAATTCCATACAAGGAAAGAACCTCGGAAACCTTACACAGAATACTTAACAAGGCAAGCAGGAATAAAAGGGCTGCTGGCATTCAAACCAACCACCCACAAACTCAATTAGAAACAAACTTTGTCGGTTAAATGGTGGATCCTGTGGAGCCTTTACAACAAAACAATTTAGTCTATCTAATACCCTAGTGGAATGATTGTCAGTGAAGTCAAACACATAGGTCAAAGTAGTAGAACAGGGACAGTTAGTCAGACGAGCCGAGTATAAAAGCCTAGCAGCAAAATCTAGATTATTTGGTCCGAATAAGGTAAAAAAAAATCTAGAGAACAGTTCAGCCATAGCACTCACTACGCTCATTTACACACAACCATACAGTAGGATGGGATGGGATAAGATGACATTTCTGAAATCTAATGTAACAGCATGGTGGAGGGAGAAATTGATAACTGACTGAAGCTTTATTTATCAAATCAACTGAAAGGGAATACGTGTAGTGGGAATGATTCAACGCATGTCTACCCAGATATCTGGAAAATTCGACTACCCCTACGATGATAAATCGGAGAGAACAAAGAAAACTATAAAAGTCAAGTTTCGAAGTCGTGTGATTATAATTGATGAAATGATTGTGAACAGTGATGAATTGTGTTGGAAACATTGTCATCCACTGTGTGATACATCTAATAAACAAAGTAATATGGAATTACTTGTTACCAAAGTGCCCAGGTTTTATGCAATCATTAATCTTTACTGGTTACTGTGAGGGGTATACAACTACTACTGAATTCAATCAATCAGTAGTTTATAGCTTCACGTTTGTCTTCTTCTGTTGTCATGTATGATATCGATCAGATCGTATGAATTGGCCACTGAGAAGTGGTCATTAGTCAATATATATATGTATATACTTATATGATAAAAATAAAGATAATTAACTTGAATTTTCTTTAAGCGGTTAAAGTTTATTTGGCGGAATTACAAAACAAGAGCTATGGTAATAAGATTTAAAAAGTAAGTAAAATGTTATTAAAATATTACAAACATTTTCAATAGTGTTAATAATGTGGTGTGTGCTACTGATACATTTCATGAGTAGTATACAACGAGAAGTTCATCAGCATAAAAAACATCAAATAGCAGAGAGATAGATTTGACCTCGGAGAAAGCAAATGATACAGTGTTGAGCAGATACATAGGAGACGATATGATAGGAACACAAAGAAACACAGACAATATGAAGGAAGGCCACAAGTGGCGAGCACAACGCGGAGGATCTGTGCAAATAATGCGTTGAAGATAAGGTGTATATAATTTTGCTACATAGGGATACAACGTCTCTCGTCTTCTCCCGTTCCCCTGATGATAGTAATAAGAAGGAAGGTGATAAAATGGTGTGCACGGCTGCTAAAACATAACATTAAAAGAAACAGGAACTTTACGTTGACATAGGTAAAAATGAGGCGGTTTAACGAAACGTCCTAGAATACATAGTTTAGTAAAGGTTTCTTGTATTTCCCAATTTAATAAATAAAATAATTTTTCCTTCACGTTCCTCAGTGGAACATAGGGCTTCAAGCTAGTGGCCTGAAGTTTCTGTAGCAGTGTTTATTTTTTACAGGATGGGGTTGCTAGCCTCATGCCAAACCTTTCTTCTTCACCAGCAGTATTTTTGGCTAGCGAGGTAAAGGAGTGCGTCGGCCGGGAATCGAACCCCGGACCATATTCATGGTTGGTGAGCGTCTTAACCGCTATGCCACCGACGCTATTTCCCAATGAATAAATGAAAAAGAGCACAACGATACTGTCGTTAGTTTTACTCACGTTTCACTGTTTAATGCCGGTGCTAATAGCCTGTATCAAAGTATTATTAAACTAGAATTTACAAAATATATTCAGCTTATATATAACAGCTTAATCATCGTTCCTCAGCATGGAGTTATTTTGGCGTTGCCAAATTGGCCAATCCATAAAGATAACAAAACGAAACCAGGTGTAGATTGTTGGATTTGATAGGTGTAAAAGATTATAAAATCAGCGTGTTTCTTTTTTTTAAATAGTGAAATTGTTTATCACATTCGTGTTGATTTTGTCACTTCATGGGGGGGGGGGAGTTGCGTGTTGGGTGTGTTGTTAACCAGGTGAAATTCTGTCTAAGTCCACCATTCCCATTCAGATAAGTTGGATTCCATTTGATGATATAAAGTGCTTCTGATGATGTGAGATGTTCTTCTTCGTGATTTCTGAAATCAATTTTATGACCTGATTCTATAGTGTGTAAAGACAGACCCGTGGCTGATGATGGTTTTTCAAGCTTTTCTAGTTCACTAACTGGATTTCTGTGGGGTCGAATTGATGCTCAGCAGTGTTCATTTCTTCTGATTGCCTTGTTTTTAATCTGGCGATGTCTGTTCAATGTATATTGCATCACACATTGCAAGCATCTTATTTTATAAACACAATTAGAGAATCTTTAGGGATTTGGTCTTTTATATGAACAAGTTTGTTTGGCAGTGTGTCTGATGTTTTTGAAGAAAACTCTGGTTTCGAGCTGATTGAGTACTCTTCTGATATTGTCTGACGTTTCTGATCTATATATGGAATGACAACTGTTGATGTCCATGTTTTCGGAATTCGTTTTCAACCATACTTAATGTCTGTGTTGATTTTGTTGATGGAGTTCCTTGTGGAGTTGTTTTGCTTGAGAGTTTCAGTAAGTTTCAATTTCAGTAGATTTGTTGACCCAAATATTATAAGAAATCTACAGAATAGTTCAGCTACAACACTACACTACATGCAATCACACACAACCATACAACAGGATGGGATAGGATAACAGTTTCAAAATCTAATGTTAAAGAGTAAAGGGAGAGATCAATAACAGAAACTTTGTTAATCGAATCAACTGCTAATACGTGTAATAGGAATGATTCATCACCTGTCCACCCGGATATCTGGAGAATTCTACTACCCCAACGACAAGAAATAGGAGAGAACAAAGAAAACTATAACACTCAAGTTTCAAAGTCGTGTGATTACAATTGATGAAATGATTATGAACAATGAATTTTGTTCGAAACTGTGTCATCCAGTAAATAATAATACTGTTTCACTCACTGTGTGATACATCTAATAAACAAACTAATATGGAATTACTTATTACCACAGTCCTAAGTTTTACACATATATTAATACGAATTGGGATAGAAGTTAGAATTCATGGGATAGCCAGTGAATCAGATTCCAGTGGTTGAATGGTGTACGAATTAGCCTTGTAACTGGAAGGTCCTGGCTCGAACCTCAGTGCAATGGGTTCGTACTGCCGATGAGTCCCAAGCACTAGGCTGAAGAAACAGTGCTATATCACGACATCCTGGGTGGACACCCTGATATCGTCTGATGTTTCTGATCTATATGCAATGACAACTGTTAAGATGCATGTCTTAGGAATACGTTTTCGTCCACATTTAATGTCAGTGTTAATTTTGTTGATGAAGTTCTCTGGGTAGTTACTTTGCTTGAGAGTCTCAGTAATGCTTGATATTTCTTCTTATTTTCCCATCCGTAAACACCAAAGAGTGTGACCGTCGAAGAAGACTTGAAACAATGAAACCTTTTCACTGATGGAGTGTGATGATCCAAAGTCTAAATATTTGTAGTTGGAGTGGGTTTTCTTCCTGAATATGGATATACTAAAATGTCCGTCTTCCCTCTTCTTCACTAGGCAGTCTAGAAATGGTAGTTCTGCTTCCGAAGTGAACTGGATTTTGGGAGATACACAGTTTATTTTCTCCAGGAATGAATTGTGTAAATCTTGTTTTAGCATTACAAATCTATCATCTACATATCTTAATCATATTTTAGGAGTAAGTATGCTTGAAACGATATCATCTCCGAATCTATTCATGAAAAGATCAGCGACTATTGGGTATACTGGTGAACCCGTCGCAACACTATTTCTCCATCTAAATAAATCCCCTTTAAATGTAAAATAATTACTTTCTAGACAGAATTTTATGCTCTTAATTAGCTCACTGGTGTCCACTGGAAATCTTTCTGATAGCATTGTATCTGATTCTAGTAGACTGGAAATGATATCAAGACTTTCGGTAACAGAGATACTAGTATATAATGAGTTAATATCATCATGGCTTACCATAATGTCTTCTTTATCAATTTCTCGGTGTTCTATTTGGGATTTGGAATCATATGAATTTCTTACAATATTTTGAGTGTCCATTTGTAGTGGTTGTACTACCGAGAGTAAGTATTTAGAGAGGTTGTATGTCGGTGAGTTGGTGAAGTCTAATACTACTTGTCTTAATGGAACTGTAGGTTTATGTATCTTTGGTTGACCATAGAATCTTGAAGGTACATATAATTTTGGTTTTAATTTAAACCAGAGAGAATTTCCAATATTGAGTTTCATTTCTTGAAGGATGAGTCTGTTTGTATTTAGTTTCATTTTGTTGAATTCGTCAGATTTCTTCTTTTCTTCAAGGAGTAATTAAGTATGGTCCTTCAGATAGATGAGGAACGATGATTAAGTTGTTATGCATATAAGCTGAGTGGATTTTGTAAATTCTGGTTTAATAATACTACTACTTTGATAAAGTTATTAGCAGCAGCATTAATGAATAGCGAAACGTCAGTAAAAACGACGACAGAGCATCGTTTTGTTTCTTGATTCATTCATTGGGAAATGCATTTAAAACTTTATTATAATGTTGATGAAGTATCTTCATCCTCGTTTTCTTTTTTATGTTCGCCTGAAATCTGAGTGTTTCAGTAGGCGTCGTTGACCGTCATTATAATAAATAGTCTTGAAAGCCGTCTTCACACCAGTCTTGTAATTTATATCAATTGAGTTCTTAGTGATAAACGAGATGGGTTGTTCGCCGCCACATGCGTCTAACGTGGTTTCAGAGTTCAGCTGTGTTTTCTAACTCTTTGGATAAATGTTCGCCCATGCTCATGTGAAAATTGGGATTACTCATCCCTGTGTAGGTATGACCACACACACACACAAACACACACATGTAAACTGGTGTATAGTATGGGATGTGACATAATCACTTGTGCAATGTTGAGGCTGTTTTATCAATCATAAGTTAAACTGCTTAGTAGGTTGATATAAGAATAAAACTTGTGCACTGTTGTAGAGTGTAATTCCATTATGGGTAAATTTTTGTTTTGATAAAGTCTCACAGTGTTGTTATACAGTAATGTTTACTGATGACGTTACGAACCCAATTTATTGCTCATAATCATATCAAGGCACTACTCACACGACTTCTCAACTTCATTTATATAGTTCCATTATTTTTCACTTGATATTCACTTGATTTGATTGGCAGTAGTATTTTCCATATTTCAGGTATGAGTGATGACTCATTCCTATTGCATGTGTTGGGTGTAGACTCGATGAACAAGGATTCAGTAATCAGCCTCTCTCTCTCCACCTACCTACGTAGGATTCTAAACAAAGCAGGAATTAGATTGGCATTTAAACCTACAAACTCACTCAGGAACAAGCTCTGTAGGTTAAAAGGCCAAGTTGACCCAATTAGACAAAATAATATAGCTTACAAAATACCCTGTAATGACTGTGAGTCAGGTCAATTGCATAGGTCAAACTAGTAGTCGAGGAGGGTAGTGAGATTATCAGAACATAAGAATTCAGCTAAGGTAAGAATGGTTGACCCCGAAAAGATAAGTAATTTAGAAAAAAGCTCAGCAGCAATAGCACTGCATGCATTAACACACAACCATATAATAGGGTGGTGGGAGAGGGTTAAAATTCTAAAAAGTAATCTAGATAGGTGGAGAGCGAGAGAGGTTGATTACTGAATCCTTGTTCATCGAGTCTACACCAAACACATGCAATAGGAATGATTCATCACTCATACCCGAAATATGGAAAATACTACTGTCAATCAAATCAAGTGAAAAATAATGGAACTATATAAATGAAGTTAGGAAGTCGTGTGAATACCTTGATATGATTATGAGCAATAAATTGGGCTCGAAACGTCATCAGTAAACATTAGTGTATAACACTGTGAGACTTTATCAAAACAAAAATTTACCCATAATGCTTAGTGGGTTCTACGGATGATGGAGTTGAGTCTCTGTCTTAAAATCCTGCTGTTTATTTTTTTCTGTGAGTTGATCGCGGATTGATATCAGTTAGAGAATCATTGAAAACCAGTACTGGAGTACTGGACAGCTGCTGTTTCATCCTAGTTTGAGAATCACTGGCAGTACTCACCCACTGGGATTCGAACCCAGGACCTTCCGGTTAAAAGGCAAGCTGGCTCGTATACCATTCAGCCACTGGGACCCGAATCAATGGCTCATGAATTCTAAATTCTACCTACTGTTTATGTTTCCCCATTGTACGGCGATTTGATGAAGACATCTTTTTCTCAGGCAGGGAATAGACTGTAGGTTTCAAGACCAACTGACTAACTTCTATTCCATGTTTAAAAATTTCAGAGTAGGATATCCATTTTCGACCAGATTATGCATCAATATTTCATTTTTGACATCTATAACATAACAGCTGAACAAATACACGGATATCAATTAAAATCTATCACCTTTATGATGCGTGATAAATAAAGCATTTTGAATATATTTCGTATATTTTACATATTAAACTGTTTACGGTTATATTACAGCTGAATACAACTAACGAAGCATATAATGATGACGTCATTTTATCCTATTCAATGTGTTTCAAAATTAACTGATCGATAGTTTCCAACAAGTGACAAACAGTACGGGATATGTGAACCACAACTCATCCATGAATGTACCACTTATGTAAATTTTACACTCCCCTGAAAACAGGCATTTTTGACGAGGATATGTGCACAAAACTAATGAAATGATGATATTCTCCACTCTCCTTCATTCCACGCCATTGCTTGTGAAGTAATTGAAAATTAAATTAGAGAGAAAAGAGCAAGAAGTTCAGCAAAGATATTGATCTTTTCAGCGATTTCATTCTCAAAAGCAGATGTACAATCGCAATTATATACATAGGTTTGCTTAGATACAATTGTCATTTAGTTACAGGATTACATCATAAATTGACATTGGTTGGAGAACTACAGGAAGACCAGCCCGCAGGGAGTACTGTCAGGCAGCTGTTTCGTCAGTCTACTTTGGGACTCTGCAGCAGCACGTACCCACCCACCACCAGGGTTTGAACACAGGACCTTCTGGTTACAAGGCCACTGGGATCCAATCCATTGGCGAGCCCATGAATTCCAACTTCTGCTATTTCACAGTATAGTTCGACCACTAACCAATGTCATCAGCGGCGAGTATTTGTCCTCACATTCGACCTGTTGCACCCTACTTGTCAAGACTTCTCACTAGAACCCCATGTAACTACCTACTTGAATACGGCTAGTCGATTGGTTCTCTAACCGATGTCAGCTCAGGATGAAATCCTCCATCCAGTCAAAAAATACAATTGGTTATGGTTATTTTAACTAAATAGGTGAAAACTGGTAGGTTTTGGGTGGAGTTAAATGATGTAAAAACTGTCAAAAAAATTGGATTTTAATGAGACTAGTGAAGTAACAAAGGTTTGTTAACTTCCGTATTCTGCCTATTATTCTCGATTGTTCCCCCTTAGTTTCTCCAGGGCTACACAAGAAAGACTATATCTTATCACGTAGATGTTAAAGGTTGTCAGCAGGGTAAGCAACGTGCCACTTGTCAGCTTGTTACATTCTGGTGGACAGGCACATGGACTCATGTGAAAAATGGGCGAAATCCATTTTATCTGACTCACAACACCCTCTACATTCACAACTCTCCCCATGTATCTCTTCAGGAAAACCAGAAGCCTATATAGGAAACTATATGCCCGCACTAGCAAGTGCAAAAACTCATCCATACCCTACCTAGCTCGAGTTCTGTGCGATAAAGAAAGCGTTAGGCGGAAAACCTTTAACTTATTAAATAGTCAGTAGAACCAATGGATCTCGTCTTTCCAACTCACATCATTTATAGGTACAACGTTTTCTCTCTACTTTTTTTCGTTCTGTATTTATTTTTGTTATGTGCTGTTTTGTTTCTCTCTTCCTTACAAACTCTACTTAAAACATTCTTGTTCGTTCTTTCACACTCTGTATATCTCGACCGTTTTGTACCGCTAACGCCAGTAAATATGCTAGTAGTATCTACTTTTCTAACACCTTCAAACACTCTGTTTAAATTTTGGCTTTGCTACCGACATGCTAATTTGTTGTTGTCAAAACTGACTGAGATAAACCTTAATCTATGTAGCACTATATTTATTGATAATGTACTAACTGGATGCAATATTGTAGTAAAATGCTGAGAATTCCATTCTGTATCACAAGTACTGATTTGGAATAAAGCTTACCTTATCTTAAAAAAGTAGTTACGTAATAATATTAATAGTTTGACGACTGAATTTTTCTCAGGATACACGTAAGAACAAAGTAGATAATACGAAATTACGTAAGAGTTTTAAGTAAATACAAGAATTACAGGCAATTAGAGAAACAGGCAAACAAACAAAAACTAATTAGGTAATACAAGAATGATCTAATATAGAAACAAGGTTAATTAGATAGCAACTAAAGTAAGATTGAGTTAGTTAGTAAGTTAGATGACGTAACATAATTAACTAAAGTGTTTCAACTTAGGTCAGGGTAGTAACAGAGGTAATTACAGGTAGAAATAGAGACTAAGTAGAGATGGGGTAGAGAATAATACCCTTTAAATTAGGACTAAAATTGAGCAAATAAATTGGATGACATAGCATAAATTTTAGTTCTTGAGGGGAGTAAACGAACTATGCTTTGATAAAGGTATCCTAAGACAAAGGGATGATGATGGTTAGAACTTAACTGGCCAAAAGAGGGATAATGGCTCTACGAAAGTCTTTAGAATGCATAGTTGTTCGAATGCCTATCGACTGATATATGTGCAGTAGACGAATGAATAGTGCCTTTGTTGGAAAGATTCGATGGGATGGGATGTGATGAATCACCTTGAATGCCTTCGTTTTCTTTTGCACTAAATAACCACTACTACAACTACATGTGATAAAACGGAGCTTCGAATGGTTTGTTTTCCCTGTCGTTTACCAAAAATGACGATTGAAGATGATGTTCAGTAACACATTGGCTGGCTAAACTGTCTGGTACTACGCCCAGAATAAATGTTTCAGGAGTAGTTGAATTAATAAATACACGCAGATGTGCCAAATTTATCCAGTTCATCCTTCGTTTCAGTCGCCATCATTCGCCAACTAGGAAATAGACCACAGCTCGAAAGATGTGTAGTGTAGTATATGTGTATAATAATAATAATAATAATAATTTTTGCTTTATTCCAAAAGCAGTACTAATGATACAGCAAGGAATTTTCAGCATTCAGTACAATATTGTATCTAATTTACTCAAAAACGACAAAAAAATAAACATTACGTAATAATAATAATGACAAAACGTTGTTGTAGCAGCTATGTAGTAATTACAGTATGCGATAAGGAGTAAAATATGCATGAAGTATATAATTATAGTAATAATAGTAATAACAACTAAAATAAAATAGCAAAGTTATAATTAAACGATAGAAAGGGTGACACCATAAAATTACAGAAAGATGACTGATGAAAGGGTTGATTCACTTTGCTAATTACATAGTAACTTATATGTTTCACGTCTAACAGTGTCTTCGTCACATAAAGTGCGGGCTAAATAGGGTGTTGTAGAATTTGTGTACTTATTGGTGTGAGCATATAACTTCTTATATTGACTTCTCGTCCTACCTGATAAGATACAAGGGGATAGGTGTGAATAAAGGGGGTGCAGAGGGTCTGACAGTATAGCCTTTGCCCATTTTGTACAGGAATTTATGTGTCTCTCGACTACAGTATTGGTGAGCTCACGCAGTGGCAGACCACAAGCCCTACGCACACCACTTAATACCCTTCGTAATATGATATAGTCTTTTTTGAGAAGCCCAGGAAAGATTAATGGAGAACAATAGAGTACAATAGGTAAAATACAGGAGTTTAAAAATTGCAAAACTAAAGGTTGGTTGATACCTGATTGTCTTAACTTTTTAATGTAGAAGGTAAGACGAAACATTTTCTTAGAGATAGATAAGATGTGGGATGACCATGAAAGGTCAGAGGAAAGAACTAATCCAAGGTATTTAATGCTTGATTTGGTTTCAATTTCCGTACCATCTATGCTACAGGGATCATGAGAGTTAACTAGTTCAAGTAAGTCACGTTGATGCTTGAAAGTAAAGTCAAGCGCCTGACATTTGGAAGGATTTAACATAAGACCATTTGACTGAAACCACTTGTTGATTTCCAACAGAAGGCTATTAAGTTTGGAGCAGTCAGACTTGGAAGTGATAGGCAGTGAGTGATACAGTCAGATCATCCGCATATTTGACAAAGTTAGTTTCGTTTAAATGAGGCACGTCATGTGGGAAGAAAGGTAAAAGAAAAGAACGGAGGACCGCACCTTGAGGAACACCGTCTTTTGTAAGCGAGGCAGAAGAAGATTTGCCATTATATACAGTATATTGCATTCTATCAGAAAAATAAGAATGCAACCAACTCCTTGCCCAGGATCCTGTTTGTGTCAACGATAGCTTATTTAATAAAAGGCCCCTAGGTACAGAGTCAAAAGCAGAAGTGTAGTCTAAGAAAGCACCACAAGCATATTTGGCACCTTTGTCTAAACAAGAAACAACATTATGATATAAGACAACCGCAGCATCCAAGGTACTTCTACCATGTTTATATGCAAATCGTTTAGTAATAAATGCTCATGACTAATGTTCATATTGAATTGCATTTGTTCTGAATACAAACTTTACACTGATGAATGGTTACACCAAAAACGATGAGATACTGGAAAACTTGGTGCAAAGACGCTATAAACCTAGGACTGGAGAATCCTTTTCTATCTTCTATCGGATACTAAATAATTTGCTCTAAACAGTAGAGACTATTGCAATTCACTTTGAAACAGCCGTAGCTCCATGTGTGTGTGTATGCCAGCGTAACTGGTCTAGCCACCGTTGCTATTCAGGCCTTCTGTGGCATCTGTAAATTCACAAATACAGTGTCATGTTGTACCACTTTAAGTGTGCCCTCCCCTCCCTATACGTATAAATTTCCCCTACCTCTTATTACTACATTTGTAAAAACTAAAGTCTTATCTCCTTCATTTATCCTTAGTACTCCGATAACACAATAAGAAGTGGGAAGTCGTGACCCGTTTGGTCCACCTAGTCAGATATGAGTGAAGACATTCGCCCTAAAATCACGAATTGCTAGAAGCTAGAATTCATGGACTGACAACTGAGTTGGTTCTCAGTAGCTGAATGATATTCAAGCTTGCTTTGTAACCGGAAGGCTATGATGAAGAGTCTCAAATGTAGACGAAACATCTGTCCTGTAATACTTGATGGTTTTCCAGTGGTCCTTTAACTTACCACGTCAGTGCATGATTGAAAATCATAACAGCTTCTTTTCAAAGGTCAACACATTAGACTGAATAATTTTTCATCTTCAAATTATAGGATTCTTGCAAGAAATAATTAACAACAAGAAACTCTGCAGTAGAGCAGACCAACAGGTGACAACTGATAGCTCAACAAATATGTAGGCGAAAGTGGAAATTCGATGGGCACACATCAAAGAGATCATTGATTGGCATCGCATACAGTGTAGGCCAATACTCGAGTGGAATGTGAATAGGAAGTGACGACTGGTTCGTCCGTGTGAGGGTGACATTGAAGAGGTCGTTTGGGGAGGGGAGGAGGAGGTGAGAGATGATTGACGATCGTATAGCCTGCCAGGCGAAGAGGACAGCAGGAACTAGGAGAAAGTAGAGATGTGTTGCTGAAGCCCTATGTTCCACTCTGAACGAAAGGGAATATAATAATGACAGTAATAATATAGACTTTCGTGACGAACCAACACAGGTTAGACAGATCATTGAAAACCACACACTGCCAGACATCTGTTTCCTCCTACTTCCGGACTCTTGGTCACTGCACATTCATGGCCCCACAGCAAGAGTCAAATCAGAGACCTTCAGGTTACGGGATCAACCTGGCTAACCATTCGGTCACTTGGACTACAATTCAATGAACCCCTGAATTTCAACTTTTTCATCTTGTAGTGAGTGTAGCTTCGCCCTCACCAGTGTTTCCGACGAGCTCATCGACGGTACTGGTTGATGGTAGTGCTATAGTAACGACAGAAGACAAGGACCAGGTAACAGACCGTTTATTGGAAAATAAACAGATATTTATATAGATTTTTATGTACATTATTATTAGCGTTATTGTTAGCAGAGAAGCAATGTCTTCTAATTCGTTGTTTCCCTGCTGAAGATTATTCTGTCATGTCTTTGTTGCCGTTTCTTAGACACTCTGTTGATGTGACTGCGAATCGTATCCGCCCACGCAAAGTCTACTGTGATTGGTTGTTGAGTTAGTCTTTGTTCTTGTCTTTTTCTCGTGACGTCGTAAACAGCTGTCTGGCAATTTTGGCTAGCAGACAGCTCCCACCACACTAACTACATCACACAGTCTGACAAAGTTAGAATTCACGGCCTAGTGAATTCCAGCCGAAGTCAATGAATGGTCAACCAGCTCGATCTTTCAGTTGGAAGCTCCTGGGTTCGATAGCTAGTGGATTAGTGAGTTGATGAGCATTTCTCAAGAATCTGGAGCTAGAAGGAAACAGCTGTACAGTGATCTGTGGTTTTTGATGTTCTCTCTGACTAACATGTATGGTTGGTTCGTGACGAGAATCTCTTTTACCTGACTAGACTTGACCATAATGGTTATAAGTCTATGCCTCTTCTATCATTTATTGCATTCTATGTGGTCAAAACATGCAGGGATTCGGAGATCAGCCCTTCTTTATATGAATGAATTCAGTCTTTCTTTCTACATTTTTACATTGTCAGAATCGATATTATCTTCTGTTTTCACAGTGTGAAAAATTCTACTTCAGTACAGGTTTGATAGAATGTTTATATGGAGGATTTCATCATGAGCTGACATCAGTTAGAGAACCACTGGAATACCTGGGAGTACTGGACAGCTGTTTCGTCAGCCTAGTCTGGTACTCTGCAGCGGCACGCATCCACCAAGTGGCGTTTGAACCCAGAACCTTCCGCTTACAAGTCAAGCTAGCTAGTAGACCATTAAGCTACTCAGTGGGACCCGATTTATTGGTGAGTCCGTGAATACTAACTTCTGCCAATTCCCGGCACAGCGTGACTATTTTGCAATGACTTCTTCGATGAGTTACCGCCTCATCTTCAACCTACTGTACCCTACTGATCATGGCTTCCCATTGAAACCTCAGGTAATCGCATGAATAGGGCCAGTCGCTACAAGGGAAGCCGTGACCTGTAGGGTACAGTAGGTTGAAGATGAGACAGTAACTCATCGTAGAAGACATTACGAAATGGTTACATTATGTCGTGAATTGGCAGAAGTTAGAATTCTTGGGACAGCTATTGGATTGGGTCCCAGTGGCTTAATGGTCTACTAGCTAGCTCACCTTGTAACCAGAAGGTCCTGGGTTCGAACCCTAGAGGTGGATGGTTGCGTACTGTGGAGAGTCCTAAATTAGGACGAAATAAAAATCCCTAGAAAACCATTACTTGAAAATGTCTATAGAAAGCAAACTTGAGTATATCTCACTTGAAAGTTGTAATTATCGATAGACGAATAGGATGTAGGCAAAAAAACCTGTCTTGTGAATAATAATAATAATGAATATATAAGATTATTCGATTTCACTAGCATACTCACATGGAATGACACACAGACACACACACAAAATACTAAAATCAAGATACTTCAAATCAGATTCTACGGATAAATACTAACAGAGAAAATAAACAAACTGAAATATTGAGTATCGTTCATCCTATGTCTCCTAATAAGAACAAAATAATAATAAGACGAAATCAAGTGAGTTTTGTTACATTTGTCCCCACCCCCCCTCCACCATCCTAAGATGAAGACGATACATGATGAACAAACCTTCAGTCTTATCTGATCATATTGTTTATTCTATCTCGGAGGGTAGAAACATGAACAGATGGTTTTTGTATCAACGAGTATCCAATCAATATATAAGAGGAGAGAACAGATGAATCCAGTCAGGGGATAGTGACTAGCAATGGAATCCAGGATTTAGATTGCATCCTATTTGGGATTTGTCGTTTAAGTTCAAATGTTCCCACTTTCACTCGAAACCTCCACTCACTGTTCGAACTCCAGTCCGTTATCTATTCATCTACTGGGTTACAAGTGTCTGGTTATGAAAGATGAGAATGATGCAATGAACATCCTTGACAAGTTTAATAATGCACATTCGGCAATAAACTTTATCATAGAGAATGAAAGTAATGACAGTATCTCATTCCTAGATGTCTCTTCATGGCGAGGAAAGAAGATGGGACATTAAGAAGAGTGTGTATAGAAAACCCACAACAACAGGTCAGTACACTCATTTTTTTGAGTTTTGTACCTTTGAAATATAAACGTAACCTCGTGAAGTGTCTGGTCCATAAGCCGATTTAATCTGTTCAGACGACTGCCTCAATGAGGAGCTTAAGATTATTAGAGAATTACTTAGAAAAAGAAATGGTTATCCAGATAAATTCATTGAGAAAAATATGAATTCAGCACCTAGGAAAGTCACTATGGCAACAGTGCCGAAAAAACACTGTTCATAAAACTACATTTCCTTACTGACAACATCAGAGAAATAATAACACAGTGAGCACCTGAAGAATGCAGTTAAAAGAGCTTATTATGTAGCAGAGGTACGTTGCCTCTTCACAACCACCCCTATTTTACATTCGACAAATAAGGATAAACTATCTAAATTTGCCTCTTCTATGTGTATCTACCAGTTCGACTGCACCTGCGGAGTCAGCTACATTGGGCGTAGAATTAGGCAGGTTCATCACATCGTATTTCCGAACATCATCCTGCAGTATGGTTAAGCAAGGGACAAACAAGATTTATTCGTAACTGTATTTTAGCCCCACCTTGTAGATAGTGAGCATATGATTGACGTTAATATTGCATTTAAAATTATTTATCGCATTCCGACTAATCTTAATTTTGCTCTAGGAATTCATCTTCTACAGACAGCTGAAGCGATAGGAATCCATCTGAAGAAGCCAAACCTGTGTGTGTGTGTTGAGAAGAAATTTGTACAGCAACTTTCCTTACCTTGGCCATTGTTATATGAATGTGTAAACGGGACTACTTCGCGCCCCTCCCCCTAAACCTTTAAAAATTATAACTGTGCAAATTATATTATTTTACATTTTATTTATTTTGATCACTTCATCTTTAATTACGTGTTATCCTTGTAAAATTAATTTATTCTAACCATTTCTACCTTTTAAATGTGTGTATTGATTTTCTTCGTTAATTATCATCCCACTGCTTGAATTTTGACACTGACTAATTATTATCACATATTCCGCGACATGTATCGACTATTACTCTCTCAGACATCCAACTGACCACTATTTATTTTTATTTATTATTCCCTTGACCTTCGAGTGGAACATATGGCTTCAACAACACATCTCCACTGCGTTCTGTTTTCTGCTATCCTCCTCAACTGGGTTCATGATTGACCAAACTGTGTCATCTCTTCCTCACATGATCTCCTCCACGTCTACCCCGCGCATTGATGACTCACTCATCGCTTCCCATCTGGATTCCGCTCAAGCACTGGCCTGGCGTGCGATGTCATTCAGTGGCCTCCTCAATGTATGCCCGCTGCATCTGCACTTTCTTCTATATATTTGTTGAGTGACCTGCTCTTGCCTGTTGCTTTGTTCGCATAGTTTCTTGTTGTTTATTCTTTCTGGCCAGCCATTTGATCTTCAGTATAGAGAGAAGGCAGTCTCTGCTTGTTAACTGGCTTGCTAGTTTTCTAGCTGATCCCAAGCTCGGGTAAAGAGGGAGGATTGGGCATGGGGCCAGCAAATCCACACCATTAAATCTTCCAAACCACTAGAGGAACTTCCACCTGAACGTACACTTACTTAAACCTCAAAGTGTGGTTGCGCAGTGTTCTACCACTGAGCAACTGACAAACGCCGAATCCCAAAGTAACAGAAGAATCGACAATACATCATTAGAACACAGTTTTTTGTTCAGTGAAGAAATTTCTTTTCAACGACTTCATTTTCAAGCTGTACAGTCACATTTATATTACAGAAAAAGGTTATTAAGAGGCACTAAATAATTGCTCAGTCAATATACATATTATATGTGATAAGAATAACGATAATTAAAATGTTATAACGGGTAGAGTTGAAGTGGATGAATTACAAAATTATAAAGATTGTTTTATAAGTGAATCGATACCAAAATTTTTTTAATGTCTAGCGTTGTCTAAAAATTAAAAAAAATTAGGAGTACGATTACGATAAGAATAAAGACGTGAAGTGAAATGGAATGAATTCAAGTGGTAAAATAAAATAAAAACTAGAAAGAACATTACTATGATCAAGGTAAAGAAAGGGGTTTGACAAAACGCTTTTGAACACATAAT
Organism: Trichobilharzia regenti; assembly: GCA_944472135.2. NCBI lineage: Eukaryota > Metazoa > Platyhelminthes > Trematoda > Strigeidida > Schistosomatidae > Trichobilharzia > Trichobilharzia regenti. The sequence goes on from OX235266.1 coordinate 58,408,904, forward strand.
TTAAGTTTCTGTTCATGTATAGCTAAAGCTTCCACTAGATGCATAAGTGAAGAAAACGTAAACTTTTGGATCGATTCGATTTTGCCATGTAGATAACTTTGAAGGCTGAATCACGTGGGGCTAAATGACCAGACTCTAACAGGTGATCACAAATAGACGACTTCGCAGTTCTACGTTCGCCTTTCAGCTACACGTTTTCGGAGATTACGCTTACAATGTCCAATATAATCAGCTCCACGAGAGCAGGTAAAAGAGTAAATGCATATAGATGTGGACAAAAGCGGTAATCTATTCTTGACACATTGTCTAATCATATTTCGGCTGGTAAAAACTAGTTGCAAGTCAGCTGCAGGAAAAGTGCGTTTAATACATTTAATACATTTTTAATCAATTCAGAAATGGTGTCACCTTTGAATGCAAGACTCCTAAACAGGTTTTTCCGTGGCACTGTGATTTGTCTCGGGGTGGATTCTTTCTTGATGTTACGTTCAACAAACCATTTAGGATATCGATTGTTAAGGAGATTTGATCGAAGGTTATCTAGTTCACTACCAATTGTCTCTGTAGGGCAGATTTTGCGAATCCGGAGCATAAGGAATGAATAAGATTTCTCTTTCTCCCTAAAGGTACCCAACTGTTGAAGTTAGTGTACTGCCCAGTGAATGTTGGCTTTCGGTAAACCGACCTTAACAGCTTACCATTCTTTCTTCTATCTAGCTTAACGTCAAGAAAGTGAAACGAAGAATTCGACTCTTCTTCGACTGTGAAAAGCAAAGATGGGTGTGAACCATTAAATATTTCAAGAAGTTTGGCAGTTGAAGAGTTTTCCTCACAGACAATCAAGGTATCATCTATATATCTTTTATATATAAACAAACTTTTGATGGTCTCTTTTAGAGGGTCGTTGTCTAAGCTTGCCATCAAGACATCCGCTAAGAGTGGTCCTAAAGGAGACCCCATGGCGACTCCATCTCGTTGATTGTAAATGACTTCATTAAATCTAAATTGCATATTCAGTGTGCATCTCAATAATAGTTGTTTAAGATATTCAGTTAGTAAGCCGATGTTCATGCTATTTAAATCAATATACTCGCATAGATAGCAGATAGTGTCTACTAGTGGTATATTTGTTAACAATTAACAAATATCTAACGAAATCATATGCTTACCGGTCGCATAAATTTCATCAACGCAACTGACAAAGTCAAAAGTGTCGGAGAGACTATGTTTACATAGATTTAATCTAACTACTTCCATAATTTCCGCAAGCCATTAAGCGGTAGAGTGATACAGCGAGTTCAGGATATCCAATACAGGTTGCAGAAGGACATCAAAAGATTTCTTATAACATTTTAATTATCGTTATTCTTATCACATATAATATGTATATTGACTGAGCAATTATTTAGTGCCACTTAATAACCTTTTTCTGTAATATAAATACGACTGTACAGTTGGCTTGAAAATGAAGTCGTTGAAAAGAAATTTCTTCGCTGAACAAAAAAAACTATGTTTTTACTTGTGAATAAATAGGTATACATCATTAGAAGGAATACTGTTCTATGCAAAGTATGCTGCAATGCCACTTTCCAATGTTCTTCCCCGATTTCATTCAAAATCTCCTAGCGGTCTGTAGAAACTAAATGAAAATTGTAAGCAAGTATAGATTGCAAATCAATATGTGTGGTAATTAGAAGCCGAAAACAAGTTTTGAACAGAAGAAAACGATGCATTTTGAGAGATACTAAATTTAGGTAGCGGAATAATTAAGATAGACCGCCGTACATAACCTTAATTATATGCAAACTAATTTGTTGTAATTTACATTTCGTACCACTAATTGCCACAATAAAAAGTACGAGTAATTTTCCCCTTTCATTATGATTATTATCATTATTAACAATTATCGAATTTTGACATTTCCTTATCGGATATTGATTGTTAAATGTCACCGATAAGCACTACGACTTGATAGTACACTGAATGAGAGAAGACTAATTTAGCATCCCCGTAGGAGTAATTTATGAACAAAATTTATTGTTCATAATCATTTCATCAATTATAATCACACACGACTTCGAAACTTGAGTTTTATAGTTTTCTTTGTCCTCTCCTATTTGTAGTCGTTGGGGTAGCAGAATTTTCCAGATATCTCGGACAGGTGTTGAATCCTTCCTGTTATACGTATTCCCTCTCAGTTGATTCGATGAATAAAGCTTCTGTTATCAATCCCTTTCCCCCTCTTTGTCATCTTATCCCATCCCATCATATTTTATGTTTGTGTGTAATTGCATGTAGTGAGTGGTATAGCTGAACTATTCTCCCGATTTCTTATCTTATTCAGGTCAACTAATCTAGATTTTGTTAGGTTTTATGTTCGGCTAGTCTGACCGACTGCGCCTGTTCTACTGCTTTGACCTATGTATTTGAACTGACAATCATCTCAGGCAGTGTATTAAAGTAAATTGTTTTGTTGTAAAGGCTCCACAGGATTGACCCTTTAACCGATAAAGCTTGTTTCTAATTGAGTTTGTGGGTGGTTTGAATGCCAGCAACCACTTTTATTCCTGCCTGCCTTGTTAAAAATTTTGTGTAAGGTGGTTTCCGAGGTTCCTTCCTTGTATGGAATTACTACTGATGATTTAGATTCCTTATTGTTGGTGTCGTCATTAATATCATTATTATCACTATCGCTTCTATCATTATTTATTTTAATTTTACATTTCCTTACATACTTTTTGACTAATTTATCTGGATAATTATTAAGTTTCAAGGTTTCTTTTATGTGTATCACTTCCTGCCTTAGATTTTACTTGGTACTACTCAGTTTTTGTGCTCTGTCATTTAAACATTTCACTAATCCTATTTTTACTGATATAGGATGGGATGATTGGAAATTCAAATATCTGTTTGAATGTGTGGGTTTCCTGTAAACACCAGTGTGTTTAACTTCCCATCTTCTTTCCTTTTTACGTTGCAATCTAACATTGGAAGATCCCCCAATATCCTGACTTCCCAATCCATAAGTGAATTGAATTGCCTCCACCTTTGAGTTGATGTGCTCAAAAAATCTATCTATATCTTGTGTTCTAAGTACAGTGAATGTGTCATCTACATACCTCCACCATACTTTTGGGGTGGGGATGAACGTTTCAATCGCAATCTTATCCCACCTATCCATGAATATATCTACCACAACTGGGGATATTGGTGATCCCATGGCAATTCCCTCAGTTTGTATCAATGATGCTCTGGCCATTCACATGGAAAAACCAGAGCTGTGCATACAAAAGAAGATTACTCAACCACTTCTACTCTCATGGTAACAATGTTTTGATTTGTTTTGAGTTTTTATTTTTATTTTGATGACTTAATTTTGTTTCTTTGCCTGGTCTTTAATTGCTTATAATTCTTGTATTCACTTAGATCTCTTACATAGTTTCGTATTATCTACTTTGTTTCTATGTGCATCCTGAGTAAAACTCACTCATCAAACTATTCATATTATTATTACATAACTTCTTTTAACAACTGTGTGTGACAACTCATCACCTTTGTTACTACCCTAGCACTTAATTGTCTTGACTTATAATCCCAACCTTTACCTGTTTAGTAAAAATAACCTTAAGCAATTATAATTCTTGTATCCACTTAGATCTCTTACATAATTTCGTATTATCTACCTTGTTTCTATGTGCATCCTGAGTAAAACTCACTCATCAAACTATTCATATTATTATTACATAACTTCTTTTAACAACTGTGTGTGACAACTCATCACCTTTGTTACTACCCTAGCACTTAATTGTCTTGACTTATAATCCCAACCTTTACCTGTTTAGTAAAAATAACCTTAAGCAATTATAATTCTTGTATTCACTTAGATCTCTTACATAATTTCGTATTATCTACCTTGTTTCTATGTGCATCCTGAGTAAAACTCACTCATCAAACTATTCATATTATTATTACATAACTTCTTTTAACAACTGTGTGTGACAACTCATCACCTTTGTTACTACCCTAGCACTTAATTGTCTTGACTTATAATCCCAACCTTTACCTGTTTAGTAAAAATAACCTTAAGCAATTATAATTCTTGTATCCACTTAGATCTCTTACATAAATTCGTATTATCTACCTTGTTTCTATGTGCATCCTGAGTAAAACTCACTATTATTATTACAACTGTTTGTGACAACTCATCACCTACCTTTGTTACTACCCTAGTTTCATTAACACTTAATTTTCTTGACCTGTATTACCAATCTTCACTTGTTTAGTTAAAAGTAACCTTAACCAATTGTAACTTTGTTTGACAAACTTAATGTACACATACATACAAAACAATGCATATATATTTGCGATTGTACAGCTAAGAAAATGAATTCGCTGGCGAAAATAGACTCTTCGCTGATCTACATGTTTTGTTTTCATTAATGCCTGGATGGGGATTATCCATGGATTAGATATTTGTACAGATTCGTTTGTTTAGCTATAAAATGAATTCGATCGCGTTAATTTGTGGAAAGGATTATTTAACAGAATCAATAATTTCATCTGTTTACAGTATCGATTTCATTATAGCTGTAAACCAGGAAGATAAGACCGAGTGTTTCGACACCACTTGAGACTCTTCAACAACAGAATGGCAGTTCCTCTACTCAACAGTTCATATCATTTAGAATCTACTCTGATAACCATGAAGAGTACAGTTCAGAATCACTATCTATGTCGATCTACCTAGAATGGCGGCCACATTGCTGACCTGACTGATAGAATTCTGTTGGTTAAGATTGTCAGTTGTTTAACATCATGAGATAAACTGAGAATGGATTTGATCGTAAGTTGATATGAGTTAGAGAACCATGAGAAACTAGAACGGAGTACAGGACAGTTGTTTTCATAGTAGTTTCACACTGTTCATCAGTAGCCACCAACTGGGGTTCGAACTCACAACCTTCTGCTTAGGAGCCAAGCCCGTAGAGCATTTCACTGGATGATGCATTACAACTTCTACAGATTCGCGATTTTGGCCTGACCATTCGCCAGTGTTATAGGCGACAATTTATCCTTACAGCTAACCAGTTAAGGCAGACTGTTTAGCATCCAGTGGACGACCGTGTTTGACTCATCTATTTGGATACGGTGTTCACAAATATACTAAAAGAGATAAGAGAGAACACAGCTGCGTTCAGTGAAGAAATATTTTTTCTCAACGACTTTGTCAGTCGTCGAGTAATTGATGATGTGTAGACACCTGGAATTCATACTCACTGAACTAGACAGATTAACGAAAGGTCGATGAAAGCAACTCAAATAGACAGTCATCGTCAATCCTATCTATCCCAAACATCACAACAAAATTCTCAACGTGATCCTAAAGTTTCGTTGTCTTTCGTCTCCCCATATTTTACATCACTATTCTCATTATCCTGTGTATTGTAAAGGCTTTGCTAATCATGACGACGGTTATGAATAAAGCTGCACATTCACAGCAAGTTCACATACGATTATGTGTCCATGCAATATATATATATTGAGTCTCTTCAAAATTGAAGACAAGTACCAACACTTTTTACGATAACTTTACGCTAACTGACAAGTACCTCTGATATCATCTAAGTTAGGCATGAACATGTAATTCTATAAGAACTTGGCATCAACAATATATACAGAAGACAAAATGCATCGGGCTTCAAAATCCTATTTTGAATTATATTGTATTTTTTGTTGAATGAAGTTAGACAGAGTGGACGACAATTATCTCCGTCAGTTCCTTTGATATCGTTGCGTGAATATTCCTATATTCCCCTATATCACACACACACACACAGTTCTTTTACACTCCCAGTGGAACATAGGGCTTCAAGCTAGAGGCCTGAAGTTTCGGTAGCAATGGTGTTTATTTTTTACGGGATGAGTTTGATAGCCTGCCTCATGCCCAACCTTCCCTCTTTGCCAGTCTTATTACTGGCTTAGCTAGTGAGGTAAAAAGGGGTGCGTCCAGTGGCCGGAGATTGAACCCTGAAACACCTTTGGCGTGGTTGGAGGCGAGCATTCTACCGCTGTGTCACAGACGGACACATCTCCCTCACCCAATCAGCATTCCATTAATCCTGAATCCAGGGAGGAAGTGCTTTTAGAGGCTAAAGGTATTGACGTTCACGGATAGCACGAAGTACACTAACTTAAGATCTAATACCCACAACTTCTACAGTATTCGTTCCGTGTAGACCAAAGGCAAAGCAGTTCACCACTTTGTTCATTAATTTAATAATTCCCATTGTAATATTAAGAAAACATAATATTCAGCGAAGAGACTCTTTCCAATGAATTTCTTATTGAGCTGTACAATCTGATATATATGTGGCTGTTTCAAATTTCAATCACTGGGCTACCAGAATTTCCATCCATCGAAATGCTGCTTAAACTCTTCTGTACTTTTTATTGTTTTAATTGTGCATTTATATCAAATGACCAATACATAAAAAGGTGGGCATATCTAATTAGCTTGCCACTGTACGCGGTGAAATTCTTAAAGGAAATGAAAAAAGAATGTGGAGAATTGATACCCCCTCTTCATGTGCAACAACATTGTGGCGAGTGATGTACTTCAGATTATTGCTTTACATGTAAATTCTCTGTGAAGACGAAATGTTGTGGAAGTAAATACGCTGAAAATTTCTGTCATATATCTGTTCACCTACTGTGTGATTTAAGGGATTTATTACTTCTGTGTACGAGCAATATTAGGTTTACATTTGACAGAGATTGTTTCCGTCAGGTTGATGGTATTGCTATGGGAAGTCCGTTAGGGCCTGTTTTAGCAGATATCTATATGTCGTACACTGAGAATTTATCGGAGAAGCTAATCGAAAACGTGCCACTTTCTAGAAAGTGTGTAGACGACATTGTAATCATCAGTGATAAGCGTCTTGTTTTGAAACCTCAATTTTAAACCCAATGAATGAATTTCAGAATAGCATACCACTTACATCCGTCTGTGGAATAGGAAGATAATTGTTTATCTTTCGTAGACATATTGCTCAGTCGACGACCTTGTGCATCAGTCAAAGGGTCTATTTATGCAAAACCCACCTAGACAGAACAGTATCTAAATTATCATAGTTTCTGTCATGTTCGGTACAAAAGAGCCTTAGTGAGTGAGGTGACCCTTCAGTAGAATCTAACGAATATGCACTGAAGACAGATACACTTGATGAGGAGAAAGAAAGTTGACACAAACTCTGGTTGCCATAGTAGTTATCCAGACAAGTTCATCAAGAGATATAAAGTAGTCAGTGGAACACCAAGACCCACTCTCTACAACTCGCCACTAAGAAAGACGTGTACATCAGTCTACCCATATGGAGTATCATAGCAGCTTGGTAACTAGACAAAGATTGAATGCTGCTGTTAAAAAGACTTTTTATGCGGTTAATATCATAGTAATTGAGAATGTGAAGCCAATATATGCATCTATCTAAGCCCTTCGAACCAGCAAAAAAGATGTCACATCCCAATGTATTTACCATTTTGAATGTACGTGTGGCCACACATACATAGGAAGGAGGTCTCAACGATCTCTGCAAGTAAGGGCTGGCTTCACAGCATATTTCTAGATGGCTTCAGAAGCAAATAGTATCCTCAGAACCCATTAATGATGAGAGCAGTCGACCTAGCTCTTCTAATGCGAAATATGTTACAGAGGAGACAGGACATAAAATTGATGTTTATTGACATCTTTTAAGTCTGTCTATAAAACGTGTTTAGGGCGTATCTTAAAGTTTATGGAAGCCCCAAGTGGCGATCAGAAAGCTTAGAGCAGCTTTGTTTGATCAAAACAACAATCTGTCATCACACTAAACCGCCTTCCTTGGTAAACTCTGTTTCGATACCAGTGAGGACAGATGTACTATTCGCTCTGCTATTCGGTTTGGTGGTCTTCATTGTGATTTTGACCTTGAATATGGAGGCCTTTTAACTTGACATAAGTAGTCTATTTTCTCACCTCTTACGTCTTTATTAATTTCATATATATATATATTCCTATAACAAGTCCGTGTGTGATGGATCAGATTGTTCGAAATGTGTGTTGCGCAAATACAACAACAGTACATGATTCAGACAAATTACATCTTCTTATTGCTTTGTCTGAATGGATAGATATTTGTTGACTTTTTAATTTTTATTTATTTTGTTTATTTAGTTAATCAATGTACCTTTCTCTCATTACTACGACTATTCTTGTTACTATTACTATTCTCACTTTGGACTGTTTTCAGTTGTTCCACTTGTCTGTCTAAAACGAACAGGAACTGTGATGGTAGGTTCACTATTTGACATTTCAGCATGATCCTTCTGTTTGTTATCTGGTAGTGTTCGAACGTACACTCAGTTTGCTCCATTTGGAGTTTCTATTTTTATGATACTCATAATTCTCATGTACCATTGAGTATAACGCATTCATACCCCTGAAACATATTTTGTTGATTGTAAATACACTAATATTCACATTTTATCTTATGTACTGAATGACTGAACATTTGAAATAACAGTTAAAGCCGATGGACTAATTTCCCCACTGCATACTTTTACCCTAATACAGTTTCTAATATAACTAACTCGTAAATCATTAATCCGCACACTGGGATCCAATCCAATGACCAGCCATGAATGCTTACTTTTATCATGTCATGATATAGAATTCATTGTATCAGGTCCCAGTGGCTTTATGGTCTACGAACTAGCCCGTCTTGTAACCGGAAGGTCCTGGGTTCGAATCCTGGCGGTGGGTGCATACTGTCGTCGAGTCTCAAACTTGGACGAAACAGATTTACATTACTCCCAGCTGGTTTTCTAATGGTTCTCTAACCGATATCACATCGTGATGAAATCCTCCAACTAACACATAATTGTAGAAAAGTGAGGGGTAAATGAAGGCTCAAATTGCCCAAGTGGTAAAGAATTAACAAAAAAGTAGTCAGAATAATAAAATAATTAAGACAATGATAATTTGTATAAGGCTTTGGGAGGTGGAGACTGTAATGAGGACCAAAGTGGAAGTAGTTTTATGATATCACTAGTTTTCTCAGGCATCTGGTGAGAAATTTTGTGATATAGGCAGTGATTCGGCTTTCTCGGCTGAGTTAAATTGAGTACAGTGGTGATGAGGTCGGCTGCAAATGACAGAGAAATGGCCGTCCAGAACTGTTTAGGTCCCTTCAGTCTGGCTAGTAAACAGTACTATTTCATGTGAGTGGTGAACAACTACTCATCTCAATCGACTAGGAGTATACAGTTGTTTTTTTTATTACAGCTTGATTCCACACCCCATATTTTCGGTACAAGTATGGAATTTTCAGCATGTGATATCGGTAGCCGAAATTGTGCAGGCTGACCATAGATATCAGGTGTGCGTCGGCAGGGAATCGAACTGTTGACCATGTGCATGGTCGGCAAGAGTCCTAACCACTGTGCTACCGACGGACATATTGTCACATAATGTCAGTAGATGCAATCAAAAAAAACTTCAGTTATCAATCTCTCTCTTCCCTCCTCCCACATTAGATTTGTAGGCCTTTGATTTGTCCCATCTCCTATTGTTATTCCATCTTACACAACAGTCTTCCAGGATGTGTGTTTTCATCTCAATATTCAAAAGAAAGATGGGTCACTTTAAAGGAATTTCAGTGCTGATAACTACTACAGACTATACAGAATGCTGATACGCTGTGCGAGAAAAATTTCAATCGAAATGAATAATTAGTGTTATAATAAACCTCGTACTACTTACTAGTAAAACAGTAGTATAAAATAAAACCCGTAAGAAACAAGACATAAAATGTAGAGTTAACAGTGACTTATAATGAATTTATTCTTTATGCTTGACAGTTATATATACATGAATATTAGAGTACAAATCAAATCAAATGAGAGATTAACACGGTCAACTGACTCAATACTTATATAAAACAATTTTAACTAATGACGGTGATTTTGTGCATCAAATACTAATAATAGTAATAATAATAATAATGTGGTAAACGTCTTGAACGTCAGTAATAACGATGATTATAATGATAAGAAAATATTGACAATAAGGTTTATGCAGGTGGCGATAAGAATAAGAGCTGTCTAGTAGTACGCCCAATATAACTGTCACCGCAGGTGCAGTTGAATTGATAAATACACATAGATGTGGCAAAACTATCAAGCTTATCCTTCGTTTGCGTCCCAATCATTCGTCGGCTAGAGAATGACAAACATAGGTGTGCTGCGTAAAATGTTCTACGTATGCTCCTTGAAAGTCTTTGGAATAGAATCTCACTAGATAAGTCCCCATTAAATTGTAACTTAATAAATAGAGGTTTCTTATGTGCAGTCAGAGTCACAGGTTTTTTCTCTGATGGTTTCATATGTTTCTTTATGAAACTACTCGGATAACCCATCTCCGTCAAGGAATCGTGAATATATTCAAATTCCTTTTGTAAGAGGTCCTCCGTACATATCTTCCTTGCTCTGCTCGCGAGACATTTTACAAGATTCCTTTTATATTTAATGGGCACGTAACTAAGGAAGTGTGTGTACTGCCCTGTGAATGTGCTTTTTCTGTACACACTTCTCCCAAGTGACCCATCTTCTCTCCTACTTAGCAAGACATCCAGGAAATGTAGTTTATTCTCCTGCTCCTCTTCACAAGTAAAGGTAAGCGAAGGGTGGATGTTGTTGAATTTAAGTAACAATTCGTCTGTGTTAACCTTCTCATCAGCTAAGATAAATGTATCATCGACATATCGGTAATACATATCCAACTCCTTGATGGTATCCTTCAATTTCCCGTTTTCAAGTTTTGCGAGAAAGAAGTCAGCTAATATTGGGCCTAATGGTGAACCCATAGCTATTCCATCTACTTGTCGATAGTATGAATTATTGAAGACGAAGTGAACATTCATTGTGCATTTAAGAAGTAATTCTTTGAGGCTACACAAGGGGATTCCTAAGTCTAATTGCCTATCGGTGATTTCTTGACAAATATAATCCACTGTTTCCAAAAGCGGTACGTTAGTGAATAGTGATGATACATCCATGGATAACATGCGTTTATACCTCACATTAGTCTCGGATATTTTAGAAATAAAGTCGAAAACATCACTAATTCTATGTTGCACATTTCTCTGTGCAAAGGACCCAGGATCTTAACTAACCACTTCGCTGTTCCGTGAAATGGAGAGTTATACATATCTAAAACAGGGCGAAGAGGAAGACCCGGTTTGTGCACTTTTGGTAGACCGTAAAGACGTGGAGTATTGGTACCCGTAGGTTTCATGGACTCATACGTGGTTGATGATAATACTCCTATTTGGTTCAGTTTTTTGAGGGAGTCAGTCATTTGTTTCTCAGCTCTTACATTGAGGTCTTTGGAAACACCAAGCGATTGGAATTTAGTTTGATCACTCAAAATACCTTCCATTTTCTCAACATAATCGCTTTTGTCCAGTAAAACTATACCATCACCTTTATCCGGCTTGCTAATGATTAAACTTTCGTTGCTTCTAAGTTCTCTTAGAGCTTCTCTGTGTTGTTTAGATAAAAGACTATTTACTGAATGTTTATTATTCTTGTATTGCTGGCAGCTGTCCACTAGCGTCGTTTTGAACCTAGTTAGTTCATCGTCCGACGATGGGGTAAGATCTGACGTTTGAGAATACAAATTTTCAAACTGTATATCAGTGTCTAATTGATCAACTTTAGGAGCATAATCACTAAATTTGGGACCTAGGGATAACACCTCTAATTGAAACTTATTAAGCACGATACTGGAAAAATTGTGAACATACCGGCCCGGATCTGACGGAAATTTCCTTTCAAGCTTTTGGCTTTCGAGAGATTTGACAAGACTAATCCTTTTATTATTACTTCTGTTTACTGTTACGTTATTAACATATTCAATGAACATCAATTGTAATTCCTGAGGTAAATCATCAACTGAAAATTGTCTTTGTGATATATTCCTTTCTAGATCATTTATAAGAGTTTTAACAGAATCAATCTGATTAAGAGCATGTCTTTTTAAATTCTTAGAATTAGGATAAATCCTCATTCGTCTTAACGACCTCCAATATAGTTTGGGATAACGTTCGGTTTCTACACATTCTTTGAAAAATTCCAACGATGTTTTCGCTTCAGCGAGCCTTGCACTAAACTTCAGGTACTCATTGAGCGCCTTAAATGCATAACATTACGTAATCGGTTCCTTTGTTTTACTAGCCTTTATCGACTACTTCCACCTGAATAATTGTTTGTTTAATCATACTGTTTTTCATTATTCGTGTTATCACAGATTGCCTCATTTTTTCATCCTTATTATTGATAAGACCATTATTATTATTATTACTACTACTATTATTAATATTATCATTACCACTATTATGACTAATTGCACAATTTATATTCACCACCGTATTATCCTATAGACAAAACACCATGATTGGTTTATATTTGAATTTTTATTTGTAGTTATGTAGGTATATTAGAGTTAAACCTGATGAGATCTAATTGAAACCACAATATTGTTCGCTTAAATGTGTTGTTCTAAATAAATAAGGTCAAATCTTAAAAGTTACATAATACTAAAGATAGGAAATGTGGACAGATATTCAGATTTTTAATAAATATCGTACAAGTATATAGGAAATTGGAAATAAGAAAGGGTGGGAGGAGGGATTTTTTAAAATTAAACTTCGCCCAGGCTAATCAAGGGAGAGACAAAGGTGGAACAAACTTCTTCTTTTGCATGCAAAGGCTCTAGGATTGTTTTCTCAAATTAATCCCCATAGTTTCGGCTATATGTCTAGCAGGCGGTTTCGAATTCCGTTCGGAAGGCTCGATGGAATGCGATAGATAACTAACTTTGGAAACACTTCTTCTTCTGTCCACTTGGTGACGGCTTTCATCAACCAAATGGGATAGAATAGAACTTATTACAGATTTTATTTGGGCTTTTCCGAACCATGAGGGAAGAGAGATGCTCATTATTGCTTTGTTAAGCTGTCTAGTTGTTCGCCCTATATAGCTCTCTTCAAAAGAACCACGAAATTTCTAGATGCAGATAAAAGTGGCACAGTTGGGTAGCTTATCTTTCTCTTGAGCGATCATAATTGATGGGTAGCTTGAAAATGACAAACAAAGCGTGGTGTATTACGTAACTTCGAAGATCTGACCTAATTTATTTACTTATTGAATTGCTTGAAAATCCCCATGGAGTCATATGAAAAAGAGAAGACGTTCAGTGAAGAGACTCTTTTCGATGGCGAATTCATTCACATAGTTGTACAATCGCATTTATATATAATAATATATAATTATTTGTGTGTATGTGTGTGTACATAAGGTTTGTCAAGTTTCGATAATTGGTCAGGTAATACAAGAATGTTCCCTACCCCCACCCGATTTAATTTCAGCACCTCACTACCACTGTTACTGACTTGACCAACGCTCAATTTCTAGTCATTTATGCTACGCCATCCAATTTATTTGCTCAGTTTCAGTTCTAATTTAAATAACTTGAAAATCCCCATTCAGTCATATAAAAGAAAAGAAGACGTTCAGCGAAGAGACTCTTTTCGGCGAATTCATTCACTGAGCTGTACAATCGCATATATACACAAATTTGTTTGTGTGTGTGTACATTAGATTTATAAAGTTTAGATAATTATGTAATGTAAGTATTATTTGGCTTGGAGACAAACGTTCAGATAGAAAATAAAATAGAATTGATTAAGTGAATTGGATGACGTAATACAGTTGAGTAGAATTCAGAGTAGGTCAGGTTGGCAACAGTGTTAATGAGTGGTGGTTAAAATTAAATAAGGGTGGGGTTAGAGAATAATACAGTTGAAAATAAGTAAGTTAATCGAGTGACGTAACATAGTTGACTAGAAATTGGACGTGGGTCAAGTTAGCAACATTGTTAATGAGGGTAGAAATTACAAAAGGGTGGGGTAGAGAATAATATAAATGAAGATGTGAAATAATAAAATGATAAAATAAAATGAAAAAGACAAAATAATACAATTAGTAAGACTGAAATTAAGAAAGATTACGTCCATTGTAGATTTAATGAATGAACGAATTTCTTTTGTATGCAGAGTTCAGGATTTAGCAGATGAATTGCCATTGCTTCTGCGATGTGGAGAAGTTTGATCCGTACACTTTTAGCAAGATTGCCTTGTATTCTGTAGATAACTTTGAAGTTTGTTTCTGGTTTGACTTGGTGTCCAGAGTCGATCAAATGTTCAAGGATCGAGCTGCGAGGGCATCGGTTTTCTCCTTTATAAAACCATGAAGGTAAATGTTCGTTGACGCGTTTGGATAGCGAACGCTGAGTACGGCCGATATACCTGGCTCCACACGAGCAGGTGAATTGGTAGATGCACATAGATGAGGCCAACAGCGGTAGCTTATCCTTCACGTTCATACGAATCATTGGTCTCGTGGAGAACGTCAGTCGTAACTCAGCTGCAGGGAAGGTTTTCTTCAATGAGCGGGAGAGCCGATTTCTCAGTATTTCTGTAGATTGGTCTCCATTGAACTGTAGGTTCATGTAGAGGAGTCTTTTTGGAGCACTGGGTGTTGGCGGATTCTCTGGTCTGGGTTTCATTGATTTTGTGATAAATCTTTCTGGATAGCCATTTTCAAGGAGGATTTTCTTAAGAGTGTTCATTTCGTCTTCTATGGCATCCGGGCTGCAAATTCTACGTATTCTGTGGCTTAGTGAACGGATTAAGTTTCGTTTAGTATATAGAGGCACCCAACTGTGGAAGTTAGTGAGCTGTCCGTTCCACGTTGGCTTTCTGTAGATGGATCTTTTTAGTGTACCGTCTTGTTGGCGTCTCGTTAGCTGAACGTCAAGAAAAGATATCTTTGAGTTAGACTCTTTCTCTAGTGTGAACTGAATCGCAGAATGGCAGTTGTTGAAGAACTTCAGGATATCTTCTAAATTCTCTTCGTTGTTGCAGATGATGAAGGTGTCGTCGACGTATCTCTTGTAGAGTTCAAAGTTGTCAATCATATTCTTTAGGCAAGTGTTTTCGAGTTTTGACACGAAGAAATCCGCAAGCAGAGGGCCTAGTGGTGAGCCCATAGCTATGCCATCCTTTTGACGATATATTTCATTTTTAAAGGAGAACTGGATGTTTAGGGTGCATCTCAGCAGAAGTTCTTTTAGGTGGTCGGTGGGTATGCCGATGTTTACTCCTTCTGAGTGGATGAGCTCGCATATGTGACAAATTGTTTCAGTTAGTGGAACATTTGTAAACAATGAGACAGTATCTAGTGAGATCATCGTTTGATTAGAAACATTGACGTTTTCGACGCACTTGACGAATTCAAATGAATCTCGCACTGAGTGACGGGAGACTTGTTTTCTGATTGGTTCAAGTAAGTCTGCTAGCCATTGGGCAGTGCGGTGGTAAGGTGAATTAGTCGTGTCGAGGATCGGTCGAAGTGGAGTGCCCATCTTGTGTACTTTAGGAAGTCCGTAGAGTCTTGGTATAATTTATTTATTTATTATTTATTTTTTATATATAAATGTTTTTACGAGTTGATCATGGATTGATATCAGTTAGAGAATCACTGAAAACCAGCACTGGATTACTGGACAGCTGCTTTATCCTAGTCTGGGAATCCTCGGCACTACTCACCCATACTTCCGGGTTCGAACTCAAGACCTTATGTTTACAAGACAAGATGGCTCGTATACTATTTTAAGCTACTGGGACGCAACCCCTCAATGGTCAGCCCATGAATCCTAACTTCTATCAACTATAGAAAATATATAAATTTATGTAAATTAGAGCAAATTCTAAGGAAGACCTAATTGAAAACAACTATATTGTTCGCTTTTATGTGTCTTGTTCTAATATTAATAATGAGAATATTCAAAGATTTGAAACAAACTGAATGTACATACAAGGTATAGTCATTTAGAACAGAAAATGAAATGTGAATAGACAGTTGGGTGATATGCTAATGTATTTATATTTCTGAACATGTGCCGGAAAGCCTACATCTCCAAGGAACAAACTCTTATAGCAGCGCTACTTATTACCAGACATCTCCTTGATACGGGTCATGAGGTGGAAATCGTGAAATCCTTTAAAATTATCAATAGACAAAGGAGCTCTATTCTCCTCAATTTTTTCCTGAAACAGTTTCTATCAAACGCTTGAAACAAGATTTATGTGTTCAGAACGAAGCAGTTATTAGTCTTTCCTTGCCCTGGTATAATAAATAATAACTTTTCCTTCACGTTCCCAGTGAAACATAGGGCTTCAAGCTAGTGGTATGAAGTTTCTGTAGTAGTGTTTATTTTTACAGGATGGGGTTGCTAGCCCCATGCCCAACCTTTCCTCTTTACCAGGATTATTTCTGGCTTAGCGAGGTAAACGAGTGAGTCGGCCGGGGATCGAACCCTGGACCATGTGCATGGTCGGCGAGCGTCCTAACCGCTATACAACCGACGCACTCCTTGCCCTGGTAACTGGATGTATTCGTTCTCTCCTTCACTTGATTACGTAATCCTTGTCTTTAATCTCACCCTCCTTTTATAATCTGTAATTTTGCTTGTCTCTTGTTTCTATGATTTGAGTTGAACTCAGTTCATTGTTACCTAACTTAATAGTCACGCTGCATCTTACGCACCTCTCTCGTCTTTATTACATAACTCTCTTACCATTTTATGCATTTGCCTGTGTAAAAATTAAATAAGCGCAATTTTCTGAGCACTGTTCACTTATTGTGGAACTTTCTGTCTGTCAACTGACATCTTGTATAATACGCAAGTATATTAAAACTTTTTTGTACATAAAATTCATAACTTATTTAGACTGTAAGCAGCGGCTGATGAGGAACTAACGAAATAAACAATGATGGTACCATGCATTATTCTGCACAAACCGCCACTGTTGTTCTTGCTTTATTCAAATATATTTATAATCGTCGAAGTATTATTTTAACATTAGGCTGGGGTGAGTTATATGTTCATTGATGCGTGAGAGAAATGCAATGACCACAAAAGTATCGACACATAAATGAGGTACACTGAATGTGCAAGTTTCTGTGGGCTGAAAAATAACTTATGGATGAAATAAACAGGTTGAATCGTGAGCAGTAATCACAAATAACAACCAGAGCTGACAAATGGGAATAATGATAATGATGGTATGAAGCAAAATAGTTGAAATGGAATAAAAAGGATGCAAAAATAAGTCATGAAAATATATATGATCATCACATCTCTGATGAGGTCATAGAGTATGCCAGGGGTAAATGAACAGGAGGAATGCGCTGCTTTAGTATACATAGATTAGGTTGATTCTCCGTCAATGACGAATCTCTTTTTGGTTGTGATGTTCAGTATCTCCTAGATGAGATAGCACAGCATTATTTATCGATTTTGTTACTCAGGGGAGATATTAACAAAAAAAATGGATAAGAAATGAATCACGAAATAAATATTTCTGAAGTTGTAAGCGGTTTACACAGAATTTGTTTATGACATTCAACGAATAAAGGTAGATATTCTAAAAATGTGATAAAATCAATTTTACCGGTATTCTGATAATCTAAGTATTGAATTAACCTTTCCACATGACTTTGACGTATATTACCAGCGTAGAAAAATAATTTCATATCGTCAACTTGAATATATTCATCAAATGGGGTCAATTTTCTTTCTGCGCTGTTATTTTTACCTTTTGTCTTTTTACTACTAATAAATGTATCAGTAGTAGTAGTAGGATGAGATTGAGTTTGATTGGTTGATGATTGGAATATCGATCGGTTGTTACTGGGTTGTTTACAGTGTTGTCTACTGTCGAACCCGCCAATTAGTGCAAACAATTCCTGTTTGATGAGATAAATGGGAACAAATATAAAACTTTTAAATCGAATAAGTTTTAATGGCGACTGTTAAACACCTTGAAAATTAAAAGAACGGTTATGTGCTCCATCGACATAGAATGTTTATTCACTAATGTTCCTATTCATGAGACTGTTGATTTCATTTGCAATTACGTCACAAGCGATGGGATAAACTTACCTACTCCTGTCAATTACATCAGAGACATTATCTTAATATGTACAGAAAATATCAGATTCACCTTCCAAGAAAAGGCATACAAACAAATCGATGGTGTTGCGATGGGGAGTCCCCTTGGGCCCCTGTTAGCAGATATATTCATGTCGAAAGTGGAGAAACAAATGCAAGATATGCTTGGATGTGTGTGATACACTCATTATTGGTAATAATAGTAAGTCTACTGAAAACTTTATTACTCTATTGAATCATATTCACCCAAATATCCAAGTGACTTCCGAACTCGAATCGAATAACGAACTCGGTTTCTACGATATCTCAATGACCAGGAGAGACTATGGAACGATCAAAAGATCTATATTTTCGTAAACAGACAGAGTGGACAATATCTTCATTTCACTAGTTTTGTTCCTATCCAGTATAAACGTCCTCTAGTGAAATGTTTGTTCTCGAAGGCCCGAAAAATATGCACGACAGACAAATTGATGGATGACTTTCGACATTTACATTCAGTTTTATTAGCTAATGGTAATCCAGAAAACTTCATCAATTGTCACGGTAAGGATAGACCACATCTTGGAAAGACAGCTTCTGTACCAAAGAAAGCCATCTTTATTAATCTACCATTCAAGGGCGACCAGATTATGCAGTTGACAGCTAGCTCAAGGACTTCGGTCAGCCATCAAACGCACATTCTACGCCGCCATATCTCTTTTTCTCACTTGCCGAACATTTTCGATCCCTGTTCCTACGATTAAAGGACGAAATTCTGTGGACTCTACTTCAATCTGTATCTGCAAGCCCAACTTCTGTTGTGAGGACACTTATATAGATAGAACCAATAGAATGTTCTGATGTCATCGTCGGAAATGGTTATTGAAACATATAGAAAATCCCAATGCATTTAGTCTGAATAGGAATCCATCATCCATTGCAAAACACTTATTAATGTCAGCTCACAAAATCAATATCAATTAATGACTGCTTCACAATTATTTCATCACATAACTCTAATTCAAGGTTGAACATTAAATATGATGGAAGCACTTTTGGGGATTAACCACATACAGCCTAAACTATGTGTACAAAAGCAACACAACAGACTTCAACCTTCGCCTACCATGGACTGACTACTTGACCTATTTAAGTGTGATGATTGGTCATTAGTATGTACTTTAGTTTTATATAACTGAGTAATTGTCATGCCTTTAATTTAAATTAATTATTGTTAACCATATTGCTAGTTGTAAAGCGGTTGTAAAGAAACTACAAAATGAAGATATTATCTCGCGAAATTTGTCTTCTAAATGCGTTATTCAAATGTTAGATCTTCTTCACGAACCGCCAACAGTTGGATAGATCATTGGAAACCAAGAGACACTGGATCACTGTTTCATCCTATTTTCGGGGAGGGGACTGTTCAGCACTTCGCATCCTTGACCCAAATGGATGGATGGAACCCAGGACTTTCAGGTTACTAAACCAAACTGGTTGACTATTCAACCACTAAATACCATCCCCCAGCTCACTGGAGGCTATTATACGGATTTCTTGAAGCTACAATGAGAAGTCGTGACTGGTGGCGTTCACTGTGTCAAGATGTGAACTGGATGCTTATTGAAGATGGCCCAAGTGGTCAGTGGACAGACGAGCTTTGTCATGATCCTTGATGTGATTGTGACTGGGCACTTATTAGAAGTCCCAAAATATGAGGAGACAGTTATGTCCAGTGCTCTCTGGCATTCACTGACTTCTCCAACTGCTGTTGATTCATGGTGAAGTCTTACAGTTGAATTAAATTCATCTAAATCATAGCAAATTCGATAGTCTGGAACCGTTTCTGTTCCATATGCGTCAGTTTTTCAGAGGTAGAACGCCAAAGAACCACGCATCTTGTCCAAGGTTCAGTCTTCAGCTGACGCACTTCTCAACCCCGCTAAGCCAGTGGTAACTCCGGTAGAGAGGAAAGGTTGGGGATGAGGCTAGCAGCCCACTGTTACTGAAACCTCATAGCTCTAGCTTGAAGATCTATGTTCCATTGGGAACGTAAAGGAATAAGATTTTTTCAAAAGAATGGATACTGAACAAAGAGTACTCTTTTGGATAAATTCCTCATGAGGCTCCACAGTTATATCTACACATTATAATGAATGAATCAATGAATTAGTGTTATGAACAACAATAATGTTGAGGTGTGCAACATAGATGGCACTGATATAGAAACCAAGTCAGAAATTAAATACCTAGGCGTCATTCTATCTGCTGATGATGATCCTGGTCGTCTCATATCTTGACGATTTCCAAGAAAGTATTCCGTCTTACCTTCTACATCAAGAGGTTAAGACATTCTGGCATAACCCAACCTTTACTGCTATTATTCGTTAACTCTTGCATCCTTCCTGTAATTCTCTATTGTTCCCCCTTAGTTTTTCCAGGGCTACACAAGAAAGACTATATCTTATCACGTAGGATGTTAAAGGTTGTCAGCAGGGTAAGCTACGTGCGACTTGACCAGCTTGTTAATATTCTGGTTGAAAGACACTTGGATTCATGTGAAAACTGGGCTAAATCCATTCTATCTATCTAACTCACACCACCCTCTTCATTCACAACTCTCCCTCCTTGTATCTCATCAGGCAGAACCAGAAGCCTATGTAGAAAACGATATGCTCACACTAGCAAAGACAAAAACTCAACCATACCCTACTTAGCTCGTGTTCTGTGTGATAAAGAAAGCATTAGGCGTGATACCTATAACTTATTGAGTAATCAGTAGAACAATTGGCTGTCGTCTTTCGAAATCATATCATTTATAGGTACAACGTTTTTTTCCTTCTCTCTTTTCCCATACTCTCTTTTTCTCTGTTATGTGCTGCTTTGTTTCTTTCTTCCTTACTAATTCTATTTAAAACATTCTTCTTCGTTTCTTTCAGACTCTGTATATCTCGACCGTTTTGTTACCGCTAACTCCAGTAAATACGCTAGTAGTATCTACTTTTCTAACACCTTCAAACACTCTGTTCAATTTTTGGCTTTGCTACCGACATTCTAATATGTTGTTATCAAAAACTAATTGAGATTACGCTTAATCTATGTAGAATTTTATTTATTGATAATGTACTAACTGGATGCAATACTGTATGTAGTAAAATGCTGAGAATTCCATTCTGTATCACAAGTACTGTTTTTGAATAAAGCAAATTATTATTATTATTAAATAACATGGAGTTGAGGTGTCACTTTGAGGAGAACTGTAAAAGCTGAAGTTTTATCAGTCTTGTGTTTCATATCCACAACTATGTTTGCCAGTATGGAATTTGATTTTTGATTGATTGCACCGAAGTGCTCGGTCTCAGGTTGACATGTCGGCTTCTTGTGCAGATGCTTCGACGATGTCTGGGCATTTCATTAGTATAAAAATCCCTGAACTCTGTTCCGATAAGGTATAATTATATTTCAATGGTTTACACACAATGATAACTGTTTTGTTATTGGTAATATTTGGAACAAAATTACTACTGCCCGTGATCACACACCAACTGTTGGAATTATTTTGTTCACACACACATTTATGATTTCTACTCATATATATACATATATATATATATATATATATATATATATATATATATATATATATATATATATATCATTAAATTAAATTATTTCATCTCATTCTGTCCCATGTTGTTATTGTCCATGCATATTAAAAAACTATATGACTATTGTTCCATCCCATCTTATACTTGTTCCACAATACACTTTCTGATATGATTCTAATTCGCCTTTACTGGCTATTGTATGCTTACATTAATGGATTTATAATTGTAGAGCCTGAAGAAGAATTTATTGAAAACAATTCTTCGCTCTAAATATTTTGTTCTGAATATATAAATATATAAATCATTTTCTTGTTCATTCATGTTTTTTTGTATTCAGAACTATATTCCAAGTTGTTGACACAGTTGTGTTGCTGAGTCACCCTTGTCACGTGTATTCGCTGTGACCTTAATGAATATAGATTCTTTATAATAAAGGTTTTTTTGTATTTCCCAATGAATGAAAAACAAAACGATATTGTCGCTTTTACTGACGTTTCGCTATTTAATGCTGCTAATAACATTATCAAAGTATTATTATTAAACCGGAATTTACAAAAACTCAGCATATATGTAACAAAGAGTTGAGGGGTGAGAAAATAGACTTAGGTCGAATTAAAGGGACATATTGAAAGTCAAAATAACAATGAAGATCACAAGAGATGTACTGTTACCTTTGTCATTTGGTTTAGTGATCTTCATTGTTATTTTGACTTTCAATGTGTCCCTTTAACTTGACTTAAGTCTATTGCTCTTTGCACGTGAGGGTGGGAGAGCATATCGCAAAATGGTTAGAAAAACAGATGAACTGTAACAAGCCAATAGATACTGGTGTCACACTACCATCTTCGTCTATAGTTAAACATCTAATCGAGATGAACCATAAGATTGATGTTAATTCAGCCTTTAAGGTCATCTATAAAGACGGTCAAGGGCGCTTAAGGAAATACGCTGAGGCTATAGCTATTCATAAACTTAACCCTCCCTTCTGTGTATTCAAAAACAGTTTGTTATTACTCTTAACCTAACTTGGTAATCTTTTGTAAAAAAAATTATATTTGTAAAATATCAGCGATATTGAAATGAGTAATTCCAACGTTTCGTTCGGAAAACATTTCCGAACGAAACGTTGGAATTTTGTATTTCTCCTCACCATGCTGCTATATCAACAGAACATTAGATTCAATAATCTATAACATGCTAAAATTTCCAAACTGAATCGACAATACTGTTTGAAAGAAACTCACTGTTATTATTATTATTATATTTAATGATCTCACTTCGTGCTTCAAATATTTTTGACTCTACATCGTAAATGTTGACAAATTCCTCTGGTTACTTTTGTTCCAATTTTTAATTTTACTTATATTTTAAGTAAATCAGGTGGAATATTGTGACAAATGCTGAGAATTCCATTCTGTATTGCAAGTACTGTTTTTGGAATAAAGCACTCAGTATGAAAAATAAGATCCAGGTTTCCAACTCCAATGTAAAGTCAGTGCTACTATACGGATCAGACACTTGGCGAGTCATAAAGAGCATCTCAAACAAACTTCAGACCTTCATTAACAGTTGTCTTCGCTCAATACTCAAGGTCAGATGGCCGACCAGAAAGGATCAGAAACAGGGATCTCTGGGAGCAAATCAATCAGGAACCGATTGTGAAACAAATAGGCAGGAAGAAATGGAGATGGATTGGCCATACTCTGAGGAAACCATCAAGTGACATCACTAGACAAGCCATCACTTGAGTGGAACCCGACGGAATGGGAAGCGGCGAGTTAGTTGTATCACGGTGGGGTGACTTGGAGGAGGTGATGTGAACAGGAGATGAAAGCGTGTGGGAGACTTGGAGTGGGGTGAAAAGTTTGGCAGAAAACCGAAGGTAATGGAGACGTGCAGCTGAAGCCCTATAATCTTCTAGTAATAAAGGATATAATAATAAATTATTATTATTACTATTATTATAATTATCACATAAAAGCTGACTATTAATTCTTCTTCGTCTAATTTAGTGGTTTTTAGTCGTTTCACTAATGCAAATGAATCTGTTATTATAGATTTTGAGTTGTCTTTTGTCAGTTTCAGTGATAAAGACACAAAATTCAGAGAAGAGACTCTTTTCAACGAATTTTTTTATCTAGCTGTACAATCGAAAATATGTATATGGTTTTAAAGAAATTATATCCGGTTGTCGTGAGAGCAGGCTGCTAGCCAATTGGTAGACATTAATTTACGTCAATGTCTAGGTCACTAATATTGGCCGTGAGAAAATATGAACAAGGCTGATTCATCAACAACCAATCACAGCAGACTTAACGTGGGCAAATAAGACTCGCAGATAGATGGCTTAACTTTCCGAGAAACTAGAAACAACCAATCAGAAGACTGTGTTTGTCTGCTTGAATAAGCTATAATAATGTACGTGAAATATCTATAAATACGTGCTGATTTCCGTAATAAAACGATCTATTGCCGTCCCTTGTTTTGTTACATAGTGAGGGAATTAGGTCAGTGGTGTGAATGCATAAAATGGCAATAATAGTAGTCTGAAATGCAATTAAAATATTTATCATTATAATCATAGTTTAATGTCAAGTAGCAAAACTATTAGTGTCATATATAGAATAATACATAAGGTGTATAGATTTTGGGAAGGGGTACATAATTATAAGATTAGTAGACGAATATAAAATGATTTATAACATGGTGTGAAATTTGATAAGATAGAATTGAATATTGTAAAAATAAAGCATAAGAATTAATAATTCTTTGTTCAGAATGACAAGTGGGTCAAGTGGAAACAATTCAGGGTGAGAATAGTAATAATAATAATAATCGTAGCAATAAGGGAAAGGTATATAGAATAACTAAATAAACAAAATAAATAAATAAATGTCTATCCCTCATTACGTCTACTAAGACATACATACAGAAATGGAATACTTGGTTGAGATTCCTATTCTATTCCATTTCTGGATGTGTGTCTTAGTAGACGTAATGACGGATCTCTCAAAAGATCCATCCACCGGAAACGTACACAGAATGGACAACTAACTAATTTTTATAGTTGGGTGCCTATCTCTAGTGAAAGGAACTTAATTCATCCGCTCTCCTTTAGGATAAGAAACATTTGTAGTTCTGATTGTGTTGACTCATAACGTAACTTCTTGAAAGCCACACTCACAGAAAACGGTTACCCGAATCGACTTATTGACAGCAACACGAAAGATAAGCAGTTTAAACTGGTCACAGACTCAGTTCTAAAGAAAACCATATTCATGAACTTGGAATTCAAAAATGATCAGATGTTCTCAAAAACCGTCTCTCTAAAGCAGTCAGCAAGACGTTCTATATAGCAAAATACAAATGACATTCACCAGCCAAAATTTGTCCTTCATTTCTGTAAAAGATAAGCTCTCCCGTCCGGCCGCCTCCATGTGCATCTATCAGTTCACCTGCTCTTGTGGAGCAAGGTACATTGGCCGTAGTCAGAGGACGCTTTCCACATGGATACCATAACATATTCCAGCTGCATAGTTTTACAAGGGAGAAAGGAAGTGAATGCGAAGCTCTATTCTGGGACACCTGATTGACTTCTGTCACTGTGCCAACCCTGACCATGATTTCAAGATCACATATAGAATCCACGCTAATTTGCTGGCCGCGTTTTCTTCGTTACAGACTTCTAAAGGCAGCAGAGACCTTGGTAATTCATGACTTTAAGCCAGCCAGACCTTTGTGTGCAATAGAAGTATGTACAATGCCTACTTCTGCCTTAGCCGTAGAGGGATGGACATTCATTTATTTATGCATTTTGTTTATTTAGTTATTCTATGTGCCTTTCCCTTATTACTACGATTATTATTATTATTACTATTCTCACCCTGAATTGTTTCCACTTGACCCACTTGTCATTCTGAACAAAGAATTATTAATTCTTATGCTTTATTTTTACAATATTCAATTCTATCTTATCAAATTTCACACCATGTTATAAATCATTTTATATTCGTCTACTAATCTTATAATTATGTACCCCTTTCCAAAATCTATACACCTTATGTATTATTCTATATATGACATTAATTATTTTGCCACTTGACATTAAACTATGATTATAATCACAAATATTTTTTTAATTGCATTTCATACTACTACTATTATTTTATGTATTCGCTCACACCTTTGACCTAATTCCCTCACTGGATATAATTTCTTAAAAACCATACACATATTTACGATTGTACAGCTAGATAAAATTCGTTGAAAAGAGTCTCTTCTCTGAATATTGTGTTTTCCTAATGCTGAAATGGGTCTTATTATTGTTGAGAGAATGTTGACAGACGCAGACATATTGCTGTTAGTTTTGCACAAGCTTAACAACAACTGCTTCTACGCCTTTGGATAATGCTTTTGTTGAATTACATGATATGAACTGCTTTCACCTTTGTGAAAGATAATAACTAAAGTATTTGAATTTTTTTAGTATTTTATTTACTAATATTCTGTTGGATTCCAGGTGGAATGTATGGTGGCAACAACAAATCTTCATTTTATTCTATTCTCAGCAGTCCCTACGATTGTCCACAGGTTTGCATCTTCTCCTCATTGAACGATTTTCTCCATTTCACTCTTGGACGCTCAACACATTGTTTGCTATTGAAGTTCTACTTTAAGGTTCGGCCTGGATGGTGGGAAATGTCAGTAGGCGGTCTTCTCAGCGTGTGCCCAATCCACCTTCATTTTCTTCAGTACATATTCCTGATCGGTTCGTATACAAAGTTTCTTGTTGCTGATTCTCCCTGGCCATTTGATGTTTTGTACAGGTCTAGGAAAGTTAGTTGCTGATAAAGGCCTGTTGTAAATGCACTTAGTGCCGCTCCAAGACTTTGGTGTTGAAAAGCCGAATTTTGTTCTTCAACTTTAATGCAGCTGATCTCCACTCTGATTTCAGAGTGAGGAAATTCTATCTTGTCTTTCAGATTCTGGTTTTGACATCCTTATTTGTGCCGCCGAGATAAGTGAAAAAAGTGATCTGCTTCAAATTTCTACCGCTGTTAGTGATTGGTGCTTGTTGTTATTGTTGGTTGGTTGGTTACATTCATTGTTATCTGTGTCCACTTGAAGTCTTGTCTTTCCTGCCTGCTTCTTCTGTCAGCCAGTTGGTTTTCTCCCGTAAGTTTTCAAGTTCATGTGTCATGAATCATCCACGAAGTCTAGATCATCTAGAGTCCAACGTATTGCTGTCTTTTCACTTCCTCTTGTATTCTGCATAATCCAATCCACCACAGTTAGAATATATATATATATATATATATATATATATAGACTTCGCCGATAATATATTTCTGACTTCCCATAAACTGGAAGATGTGCAAGTGATGAAAAGCAACAAGTTGGCAGAAGAAGCATCCAGAGAAGAAAGGACATTATGTGGACATAGAGAAAAAAGAGGTGATGATGAAGATTCCCGGCCAACAGCGACAGCCATAGCAACAACAACAGACGACAGTCAACCAGTATAAATGTGAAAAATCTGAAGGAAACAACCTCCTTTACCCACGTACCTACCTGGGAAGCATCGTCTCTACTACAGGCAGATGGAACTGACGAGGATTTCAAAGCGAGGGTCGGGAAATTAGGGCAAGCTTTCATTTCTCTGAAGTCTGTGTGGAGATTAAGATTCAGCATTCAGCATGAAAAATAAGATCAGGACTTTGAACCCCATTGTGAAGTCAATGCTACTCACTAGACAGATCAGAGACTAGGCGCCATACTGAGTCACGAAGGGTACTATGAACAAACTACAAACTTTCATTAACAGCTGTCTTTGCCCAATACTTCGCTTAACATCAGATGGCCAGCCAGAAACGATCAGCAACGGGAATCTCTGGGAACGACGAACCAACCCAACAGGAAGCAATCGAGCAACAGATATGCAGGAAGAAATGGAGGTGGATTGGGTTGGCCTTACTCTGAGAGAAAAAACCATCAAGTGAGTGATATTACCCGCCAGACCATTGCTCGAATGGAACCACAATGGAATGGGAAGAGGCGAGTTGGTCGTCAGTAGGAGGGTGACATGGAAGAGGAGGTCATGCAGAGAAGAGAAGATGAAAGCATGTGGACAGATATGGAGCCAGGCGATGAAATCATTCGCAGAGAACCAAACCCAATGGAATTAAAGGAAACAATAATAATAAAAATATATATTCAAAAATTTGAACTGTACACTTACTCTCGCTTTCTTAATCTTTGCGCGTAATGACTGTGCACCAACTTTATATATATTATTTCTTACCAGTGATCTGAAAATGTGTAAGAAACCACTTTTATCAATTATTATTATTATGGAGGTATCATCTGAACAGAATTATACATTAATTAGTTACCAGACAGTACAACTGTGCAATCCTCAGGGCAGATCGACTTTGTTAGTCATATATATATATATATATCAACTAAACTGGCTAAATGTCGGCGCTGACTGAATTCTATCAGTCAAATTTTGCGATATAATCAACAACTAGGTGACTTCCCATTGCAATACACTATGAATTAATGTTAGTCATAGGCGGAAGCAGTAGACAGGGGACCCTTGACGTAGGTTACACGCATGTCGACATATGTGAACAAGGTTTATCTGCAACGTCGAATGAACTGAAGTCACTTTGGAGTGCATGAGTAAACTCGAACTCAGATTTATATTTAATGTTGTTTTTTGAAAAGAAAACGTTAAATGCAACACGGGGTGACGCGGGTTTGAAACTCAGAGGGAACATGAGTCCCTACAAGATTTCAGTTAAGTTTTGTTGACGAGTATCAACAGATATGAAACCGAGGTCCAAAGCTTCTTACCGGTTGCCATCAACCATCCAACAACAACACAGAGCAAACCATGATAGTGGATCGTCTAGCATGGTGACTACATTGCAAACTTATTTTTTTAAATTATTTTTTAATTTTTGGTAACAGCTTGATTCCACACTGTATTTTTGGTACAAGTATGGAATTTTCAGCGTGGATATCGGTAGCCCAAATTTTGCAGGCCGACCATAGATATCTGGTTTGCGCTGGTGTGGGCTCGAACCCCGGACCATGTGCATGGTCGTCGAGAATCCTAACCACTGTGCCACCGACGCTTTAACTCAGTTAGCGTAACCTAGTGATTAATCGAAGTATAAATGTATAATTTTTTTTAAACTTTGGTAGTCAGGTAATATCGATCATGATTATCAGATGACCATGAGTTCATTGAAATATTTATTTGATTACCATTAATCGCCGGCAGAATCGAATTTATCCACGCACCAGACACTCCGTTCGTTCTTTTGAGGTTGAGCTCATCAACTGTACCCAGTTTAATATTCAAGTATTAATTTGTAGGGATTTGATTAATCGGTTACAGGATTTCATCACGAGCTGATATGGGCTAGAGAACCATTGGAAAACCAGCTTGAAGTACTGGAAAGAAGTTTCGTCCTAGTTTGTGACTCTTCACAGTACGCATCCACACCACGGGGTTTGAACTCAGGACCTTTTGGTTACAAGACGAGCCAGTTCGTAGACCATTAAGCCACTGGGGCTCCATTCAATAGTCAGTCAGTGAATTCCAACTTCTGCCAATTCACGATATAGTGCGACCATTAGTCAATGTCTTCGGCAAGTATTTGTCCTCACGCGCGACTTGCTATATCCTACTGGGTGGGTGCGTACTGGTGAAGAGTCTCAAACTAGGGCGAGTCCTCTGTGCAGTACTCCCTGTTGGTTTTCCAATGGTTCTCTAACCAGTGCTAGCTCCTCATGATAAAATCTTGTATCCAGTCTGACTTTGCTCAGAGAGTCAAATGACGTCGAAACACTTGGGCGAACTGATAATACACTGAACTGACTCAGGTCTCTGAGTTTGGTCAAATCGGCAACACCAATGATGAACTCAGCCTTAAACTAGAGATACGGCCATCCAATGTTTAAACCACCACCACCACAGTAGGTCAATCGCCAGCCCGAATAGCTCAGTGGCAACGTCTCTGACTGCAGTCAGTACTGGGTGACGCAGGCTAGAATCTCAGAGGGTTGGGACATAAGTTCCTTCAAGTCAGTTGCAGATACGCCTTTCTGACTGGTGAGTGTCAACTAGCACGAAACATAGATCAGGCCAGAATTCCTGTGGCCGATTGCCTCCAACCATCTAATATCATCAAATCAATGTGCACCGTGATGGTGAACTACCTAGCTAGCATGGTGGGCACATTGCAAACCTGAGTGGTAGAAGTCAGTCAGCGTCAAACACCAAGGACTAGACACATCGCTCTAGTTGCTAGTATCCAATCAAAATATAAGAAGACAGAAATATAACGTATATACAAAGTTAGCTATAAATGGTGACAACCACAAATATTCAAGGATAAGTGATATTGATTGGTGGACTGTCATCATGTCTGTCTGTTGCAATTTAAAAAACGTCAACTGCTTAAGTAGCTACCTGAGCGATCAACGAGGCCGCAGATTCGACTCCTGGTGGGATCGTGTGTGTCAATTACTGAAGAGTTACAAACTAGGACAAAATGACTGTCTAGTGCTCTCTGCTTTTCATGACAAGATTTATACTGAAATAAATGTATATGTTTGATTAACAAAGCTTGACAACATTAAACTTACTCTAGGCCATTATAACGTTCAGCCAGTGATGCCAGGACAATGAATAGATTGATATCAATACACCAGTGAGAAACAGCTTCTACAATCTGAAAAAGATAAGAAAATTAAGAAATGACGAAAGTATTACAGTTAAATGATACACGTAGGCAATGAATACACATATTTCAAACTTGAAATTGTTCCATTTTAATGATAATGATCAGTGATACGACCTAGTGGGTCCTGGTATTCGTAACTGCTCACTAGAACTCCAGGTAATTTCATGTATAGAGCCAGTTGCTGGTTCTTGCTAGACTAAGGCAAGCTCGTAGGCCCTGTGACATGAAGGCTCTTGGTTTCAACTCTTGCGAGTGCGTTTTGCTGAAGACTTGCAAATTAGGACGAAACAGCTACTCGGTACTCTGTGTTGGTTTTCATCATTTCTTTGTCTGATATCAGCTCGTAATCAAACCGATAATCAGTCAAACCAATGTAAATCAACACTTGCTAATTAATTTGATGCTAAATAGCGACTACTAGTGGGAAATCGTGACCAGTGGGATCCATGAAGTCAGCTAAGAGAAACGTTACTCACCAATAATAGGACTTAGTGGATTGAAAGCTATACAGACTTAATGCCTTAACAAAGACTACCATATGATCTGCTTTTGACTCGGTCCCTAGGGACATCTTATTAAATAAACTTGCTACAAGTCAAACAGAATGTTGGGCTGTGGTTAACTGGTTACATTCCTATTTCTCAGAAAGAAAGCAGTACACTGTGTATAAAGGGAAGTCTTCCACTTCATTGCCTACTGAAGCTGGTATCCCTCAAGGCGCTGTTCTTTCTCCTTTTATTTTTTCTTTCTTTTTACATGACTTGCCTCACTCTAATGAAATAAACTTTGTGAAGTAAGCTGGTGACTTAACAGTTTCAATGGCTGTTAACTCCCAGCTAGATGATTGTACTAAAATAAATAGTTTTCTGTCAGGAGTCAGTAAATAGTCTGAGTCTAACGGTCTTAAACTGAATCCTTCTAAGTGTCAAACTGTTAATTTCAGCCTAAGATGTAAAAGACAGTTAAAAGAAGTCATCGATTCTCATGACAGTTGTAAAATTGACGACAATGATATAGGAATCAAATCAGAAATTAAGTATCTTGGACTTATTCTCTCTTCTGATCTCTCTCTCCTGGTCTACCCATGTCTTAGCGATCTCCAGTAAAATATTCCGCCTGAAATTTTACATTACGAAGTTAAGACACTCGGGTATAACTCAACCCCTCCTCTTACAGTTCATAAACTCTTGCATCCTACCTATTCTTCTTTATTGTTCACCCTTACTTATTCTCTCCTGGTTTGCTTAAAAAAGACTATGTCACAATTCGTAGAATACTGAAGACCGTCAGTAGGGTGAGTGGTGTCCCAGTGGACCACATAGTTAACGTCGTTGTCGATAGGCATTTGACTTCGGGCAATAAATTTGCTAAAGGGATTTTGTCTGACTTGGAGCATCCGCTTTACCCTCAGCTTTCACCTTACATCTCAACAGGTAGAACATGAAGTAACTTCAGAAAGCTGCATGCTCGCACGTCTAAATATAGAAATTCTATGATACCATACTTGGCATGTATTTTATGTGATGAAAATAGTGTCAGGCAACAATTAACTAACCTTTTTTCATCTAGTAAATAAACAATTTCCTCCATCCATGCTTATATACCTTCAAGTTTTACTTTTATTATTTCTATTATATTTATGGTCCTGTTACTTCTCTGTTTTACTCTCATAATTGCAAACACCAACTTATCTCCATGACGGCTGTAATCTTTGTTTTTCCCCTCACCATATCATGTAAAGAGAACATTATATTCAATATTTTTAAACATGTTAGGATTTCCATAGCACATTGATATTACTGTGTGAAAGAAGCCCACGGCAATTTCACTTGTATTACTATTATTACCTTAGCTGTTATCATTATTATTTCCATTTTATACGCTGCATGTTTCTGACATTACCCCTATTGTAAATGTGGAAAATTTTCTGTGTGAATAATTTGTTTTTGTAATTTGAGGAAATTAGATGCAATATTGTGATTAGTGCTGAAAATTCCATTCTGTATCACGAGTACTGTTTTTGGAATAAAGTAAATCATTATTATTATTATTTACAAGGCTAATCATAATCACCAGTGCCATCGACACGCCAAAAGAAAGTAGACAATGGATCGTTGGCAAGACTGTGTTCACAGTCTCAAACAACAGTTCAAGCATTGTGCAGCCTTTTTAAATATATAGATCTTAAATGACTACTAAAAACATTAGTTAGCAACCTGAGAGAGAGAGAGACATAATTCAGCTTTGGTTTCTGGACGATGCACTCCTCAAAAGAGAGAAGCTCAGGCATGAGGTGAACCACCTCACCTCATAAAAGGGAAACAATACCATCATTGCTGGAACTTGAAAATTTCTCTTTGGAATACTCTGAGGAATTTCGCAAGACAAAAAGATAAAACCAAAGTTACACAAATCACACTTGTCAAGTGAACTAACACTTACTTCTGTCACCTTAACATTCATAAAATCCACTTCCAAATGTTTATTAAGCTTTTTGAAAGCATATTCAAGGTCATTTTTGTCAAGTTGAATACTCTAAATTGAAGAAAAAGAATGGTGAAAAACAGGATTATTATGTACTGGTCGAGAATTGAATAGTCCTGACGCAAGAAAGACGGAAATCAGAAGACCACTAGGTTTGCGATGATACTTCTATTTTCCAAACACAAGGAGAATCAATGTCACACAAGTGTAAGAGAGCAAAATATATATAAGAATGTCCGAACAAGTGTGTGAACACAAGTGTGTGAACGAATATTAAAAATGAACAAATCAATAGACAGTCTTAACATGATTGGCTAATTATAATGGAATATCGATCCATATATACATAGCAAAATATATCAGACTGTCAAACAAACACACAATTTATATGGATATATATGTCGGTGGCACAGTGGTTAGGACTCTCGCCGACCATGCACATGGTTCGGGGTTCGAACCCGCACCGACGCACACCTGATATCTATGGTTGGCCTGTAAAATTTGGGCTACCGATATCCATGCTGAAAATTCCATACTTGTACCTAAAATACAGTATGGAATCAAGCTGTAAATCAAAAATAAAATAAAATAAAAATAAAAAATAAAGGATTGACAAAAGAAGCTAAGTAGCTGATTTAATGATAGACAAAGAATCGGTGTCTCACTCATGCATATGACCTCCGATTCCTCAGGGTTCAAAGTAGAAGACAGAACTTCAACAGCACATCTCCAATTCACGCTAACCTCTTTAGTCCCCTTCGGCTGACTCGACGATTCCCCATGAGCTTTCCCTTCTTCTATTTCAAGCGTTCTACGCCCAATACTCCACTTCCCATTCGAATTCCACTACAGAGATTTGGCCTGAAAGGCTAACCGATTAGTTCTTGGTTGGCTCATTTTCAGGATTCCTTATTTATTATCCTTTCTGGCCATTTGGCCTTCAAAATCGAGTCAACGAAGACAGCTGTTGATGAAATTATGCAGTAGACGGTTCGAAATGCTCTCGGTGATACACACACACACACGCCAAGTCTCTGAATTATATTCAAGCAGTGAATGTTGTACTTCATTCTAAGTTCAATAGACTTCCTCACTAGTGTCAGGGTAATGAATGTCTGGCCTGACATTCCGATGCGGAACAGCTGTGATATCCAGCTGATGAAACGATGATATTCACCCAGGTAAGTGGAAGTAGTGACCAGATTCAAACTTCTTCGGTTGTTAAGGATTGGTACTTTTGAAAACATTTATTTCCCGATACGAATTTAAAACAAGCAATAAAGGTTAATAAAGCAGGATTTAATGAATTCATCAAATTTCGGTAGAACTCGTCAGCTGAATACTCTACATACACGGATATACATATACCTGTTGAAATTACATAGGGAGATATAAGACTGATAAGTAAACAAACTACATTGAATTAATCATGCAGAGAGACAGGTGCGAATATTTTCCAGGTCATGTTCAAATAGATAAGGGGAGAGAGAGAGTATGAGAGATCAAAATTAGATAAATTGCATTACGCTTCAATTACATCACTTAGATAAACAATTAGTCATTAGGGAATATAACGAGAATTGCAAACAGACTAATATCAATAGTAATAGTTATAATAACAATAATAATAATAGTGTTGAAGTGAGTTAAGATAATCTTACGGATAAAGCATAGATTTAAATGAATCAAGAATAATAATAATGGTAGTAATAATAACAAAAATAAGAAGAAGAAGAGGTAGAATAATAACAAGTAGAGAATAAAACGTATTACCATGGTAGATTCAGAGTTACGACCATCTCCTTTTGTATACAGAGAGCTGGTTTATAAATTCGAATTGCACAAGCCTCTGCAATTGCAAGCATCTTCTTGTTTCTTTGTTTGCTGACAATGGTAAATGACTTGACTGCGTCGATATCATGTCCGTAATCCACGAGATGTTTTGTTATTGAGGATTTTGGCACTTTGCACTCAGCTGTTTTCAACCATTTTGGCAAATGCTCCATCATGCGAGTAGACAATCGCCTTTCCGTACGATCTATGTATTTGCTGCCACAAACACACTCAAATTGATATATGCAGTTTGAAGTAGTGAAACGAAGACTCGACAAAGCCATCAAGAGAACTTATTATGCTGCAAAACTTGTTATCCTTAACACCACCAAGCGAGTGCTTCAACAATCTGGGAAAGACCAGTCGCCAATCCTCGACACTTCAAACTGCATATATCAATTTGAGTGTGTTTGTGGCAGCAAATACATAGATCGTACGGAAAGGCGATTGTCTACTCGCATGATGGAGCATTTGCCAAAATGGTTGAAAACAGCTGAGTGCAAAGTGCCAAAATCCTCAATAACAAAACATCTCGTGGATTACGGACATGATATCGACGCAGTCAAGTCATTTACCATTGTCAGCAAACAAAGAAACAAGAAGATGCTTGCAATTGCAGAGGCTTGTGCAATTCGAATTTATAAACCAGCTCTTGTATACAAAAGGAGATGGTCGTGACTCTGAATCTACCATGGTAATACGTTTAACTTGTTATTGTTATTATTCTACCTCTTCTTCTTCTTATTTTTGTTATTATTACTACCATTATTATTATTCTTGATTCATTTAAATCTATGCTTTATCCGTAAGATTATCTTAACTCACTTCAACACTATTATTATTATTGTTATTAAAACTATTACTATTGATATTAGTCTGTTTGCAATTCTTATTATATTCCCTAATGACTAATTGTTTATCTAAGTGATGTAATTGAAGCGTAATGCAATTTATCTTAATTTTGATCTCTCATACTCTCTCTCTCCCCTTATCTATTTGAACATGACCTGGAAAATATTCGCACCTGTCTCTCTGCATGATTAATTCAATGTAGTTTGTTTACTTATCAGTCTTATATCTCCCTATGTAATTTCAACAGGTATATGTATATCCGTGTATGTAGAGTATTCAGCTGACGAGTTCTACCGAAATTTGATGAATTCATTAAATCCTGCTTTATTAACCTTTATTGCTTGTTTTAAATTGGTACTTTTGGTTGTTGTTGTTGGTTAGTTCATTATCTTCATCACCTTCGCATGCTTATATGTTCACTCGAGCTTGTGTCTTTGTTACCTGCTTCGTCTGCCAACGTGGTGGGGTAGGACTGCAGTGAAATTTTTACCCTATAGGTATCTCTTCTAGGCAGAAAAAAGAGACAGGACAAACAGTGGTGGCTCACTACGGACACTTGGAAACTAATAGAAGAGAGAAGGATGGTGAAACAAAAGATTATCCAGTGCACCGATGAGTAACAAAAATAGGAGTTGAATGCAAACTACAATATGCTGAACAAAAGAGTGAAGAAAAGTGTCAGGGAAGATAAAAGAAAATATTATGAAGCCATGGAAAATGAAGCAGAACAAGCTGCGGTGCAGGCGAAGGAGACCTTGCAACACTCTACCAAACAACTAGCCACCTATCGGGCAAAAGTTCGACACAGATTAAGCCAGTAAAGGATGACAATGGAAAGTCAATCACCAAAGAGGTGGAGCAAAGAAAACACTGGGCTGAACACTTCAAAAGACTTCTAAATCGACCGACACCTACAACACGCCCAACAATACCAACAACGGAAGAAGAACTACCAGTGAACATCGACCCCCAGACGAAATCAGAAGTCCTGAATGCAATCAAGATGCTAAAAGCTGGGAAAGCAGCAGGACCAGATGGAATCACAGCAGAAGCATTGAAGATAGACCCAGAGACAACAGCGGACTTGATGACGCCATTGCTGAAGAAGGTGTGGAAAGAGGGCAAAGTACCCGAGGATTGGAAGAAAGGATACTTATTCAAACCACCAAAGAAAGGAGACTTAAGTCAATGCAAGAACTGGTGCGGAATTATGCTCCTGTCCATCCCAAGCAAAATACTAAGCCGCATCATCCTGGAGAGAATCAAACACGCCATTCTGGATGAAAAACTTCGACCGGAACAAGCTGGATTCAGGAGAAACAAGTCATTGATTGATCACATCGCCACTCTACGAATCATCATTGAACAAAGCTTGGAATGGCATTCGGTCACCTCTCTATCTCAACTTCATCGACTTTGAAGAGGCCTTTGACAGATCAGCGTCGATCCAGAGGTGATTTGGCAACTACTTCTCTACTATGGGGTCCCATCGACAATTATACATCTGATCCAACAGTTAGTTGTACGACGATGCCGCATGCCAAGTAATCCACAACGGGAAACTTGCGGAATCCTCCAAAGTAAAGACGGGAGTAAGACAAGCTGGGTGCCTACAATCGCCAGTGATTTTCCTGATTGCAGTAGATTGGATAATGCGACAGACAGCGGGCAATGAGGAAACAGGCATAAAATGGACTCACACAAAAAACTTGGAGGATCTGGACTTCGCCGATGTGATATATGTCTGATTTCCCATAAAATGGAAGATATGGAAGTGATGAAAAGCAACAAGTTGGCAAAAGAAGTATCCAGAGAAGATAGGACTTCAGATAAACATAGAGAAAACAGAGGTAGGTGATGACGATTCCTGGGCAACACGAACAGCAACAATAACAACTAACAAGATAAATATATATAGATATCAACACAGCTTTCAGGGTTATATACCGAATTCCGAAGTCGTTATCACGTACAGTTCGTTTACGTCTCCTGCACATAGCTGAAGCTGTTGCAATAAGACTGACTAAACCGGAACTTTGTATCCAAAAAGAAAAGCACGTCCAGACGCTGTTCCTACCGTGGCCAACCTTGGATTGAAGATCCTTCTTCTCACTAAGAGTGTTTCTTCCCTCAACCCTCTTGGTTTTTTTACTTTGCTTGTTATTACAGTTATTATTGTTATTCGTCATAATTTATGCCCTTTATGCAAACATTCCCTCAATACTATCGAATTTTCATTTATACGGACTTATTATCAGTGATATTATCTGTTTTAATTCCTGTCCAAGAGAATTCAAGAACATTATCCAGCATGGTTGCGAAAAGGTAATACTGGTGCAATAAGGAGTGCGATAATTGAACACCTGGTCAACACTGATCATTGCATTTCAACGAACGCCTCCTTCAAAGTAATCTACAGAGTCAAGAATAACATATCAAAGGCAATACGGTTTCGTCTCCTTTGTATCGCTGAAGCTCTGGCCATTCACATGGAAAAACCGGAGCTTTGCATACAAAAGAAGATTACTCAACCACTTCTACTCTCATGGTAACAATGTTTTGATTTGTTTTGAGTTTTTATTTTTATTTTGATGACTTAATTTTGTTTCTTTGCCTGTTCCTTAATTGCTTATAATTCTTGTATTCACTTAAATCTCTTACATAGTTTCGTATTATCTACTTTGTTTCTATGTGCATCGTGAGTAAAACTCACTCATCAAACTATTCATATTATTATTGCATAACTTCTTTTAACAACTGTGTGTGACAACTCATCACCTTTGTTACTACCCTAGCACTTAATGGTCTTGACTTATATTACCAACCTTTACCTGTTTAGTTAAAATAACCTTAAGCAATTATAATTCTTGTATCCACTTAGATCTCTTACATAGTTCCGTATTATCTACTTTATTTCTATGTGCATCCTGAGTAAAACTCACTATTATTATTACGACTGTTTGTGACAACTCATCACAATTTTTTTTACTACCCTAGTTTCATTAGCACTTAATTTTCTTGACCTGTATTACCAATCTTCACTTGTTTAGTTAAAAGTAACCTTAACCAATTGTAACGTTGTTTGACAAACTTAATGTACACATACATACAAAACAATGCATATATATTTGCGATTGTACAGCTAAGAAGATGAATTCGCTGGCGAAAACAGACTCTTCGCTGATCTACGTGTTTTGTCTTCATTATCTGTTTTCTCAATATGCGTCTCCACCTGTTTCATTGATATATTCGTTATCTCACCATGAACCACCTCTCATTGCAATCTTACTATCTCCTGTTTAACTCAAACCACTTTGTACTAGACACTCCACTCACCTGACACCTTTTATAATCTTGAACTGATTTGTCAATTTTCCTACCCCACACTCTACAATTCTATTATGATCAATCACCATCATTGTTTCCCGTTTTACAATATTTTCTAATCGATTTCAGCCTAGCATGACCTTTGTCACACAAATATGACTATTTATTTCGACACCCCATAACTGCTGATCTGTTATTCTACGTTAAAAATGTATCCGCCGCATAACTGGCTATTGTTATTGTAACGACAACAAATATTGCATATTTTATAATTGTAAGAACCTGAAGAGAAATTATTGAAAAGAATGTTCTTCGTTCAGATCGTGTGAGGTAGAAGAGGTGAAAGCACATGGGGAATCGTCGAGTCAGTTGAAAGGGACTACAGAGGATGGGGTGAAATGGAGATGTTCCACTGGGAACCCAGGGGAATAGCAATAATAATAATAAGACAGGCACTTGGACTCATGTAAAAATGGGCTAAATATATTCTATCTATTTAATTCACACCACCGTCTTCATTCACAACTCTCCCCTTGTATCTCATCAGGGGAAACCTGAAGCCTATATAGAAAACGATATGCTCGCACTAGCAAGTACAAAAACTCAACCATACCCTACTTAGCTCGTGTTCTGTGTGATAAAGAAGAAGGGTGCATTAGGCGTGATACCTATAACTTATTAAATAGTCAGTAGAACAATTGGATCTCGTCTTTTCAACTCATATCATTTATAGGTGTAGCGTTTTTTCTTTCTTTCTTTTCTTTTTCTCTTTTTTTTGTTATGTGCAGCTTTGTTTCTCTCCTGCTTACAAATTCTGTTGAAAACACTCTTCTTCGTTCTTTTACACTCTGTATACCTCGACGATTTTGTTACCGCTTACGCCAGTAAATATGATACCATCTACTTTTCTAACACGTGCAAACAATCTGTTCAATTTTTGGCTTTGCTATCGACATGCTAATAAGTTGTTGTCTAAACTAACTGAGATTACCCATAATCTATGTAGAATTTTATTTATTGTTAATGTACTAACTGGATGCGATACTGTAGTGAAATGGTGAGAATTCCATTCTGTATCACAAGTACTGTTATGGAATAAAGCAGATTATTATTATTAAAAAGAATACACAAAATCATAACAAAACTTAGATGATTCCTGATGATTATAGAATGCATGCATACCTTCATTATCTCAGGGATATTATATTTCCATAAATTATGACGATATATCCGTGTTCCACTGAAAGCTGAATGTTTCCAGTTCAACTGAAGTTTAATTTTTTCTTTTTGTAATTGTATATAACTCTTCAATGTACTCTTAGCTAAACGTCGACTAACATACATTTGATTGTAAACACTCAGGAGATTCGATTTCTCAATAATCTGAAATATATCAGAAAAAAAATGGGCGAAATATATACTTACTTTGATGATTAGACATGAAGTAGTAACTAACGTCATGAGTGTATGTATGTCTCCTCGTTCATTCAGTGCAGATTGAATTCTATTATACAAGTTTTAAATGTGGCCACCATTGTAGGCATGTCACCATCATGATTGCTTCCAGGTATAGAGAAGATTTGTAGCTCCGGTGGATGATTTGCAATTAATAGTGTTCTCTGAGCTGATAGGTTTAGTTGCGGAGCTTTCGTCACCCCTCTTCTGGACAACATCCCCTTTCAGAGTAATATTTAGCATAAAGTGAAATTATTCAAATTTTTCTTCATGAGTGATATAATTGTGTCGTCTCCCGGTAACCATCTTTACATATGCGTATTGACCATTTTCTATTGACTTGGATTTTAAACTTTCTGGTCATCTGATTTACCTTTTATTAGTTGGTATATTTGGTCTATATTAATGTGCTTTTTAATTGAGTTTTCGTTTGAGTACCAGGCTTCTAGGAATTCACACCTGACAGCACTTTTGGTGTTTCCTCTGTACAAGATTTCGACATTATCCCAATCAAATTGATGTCCATAATTATCTACATGCATTGATATGAAAGAATATATATCATGTCTTTTCACAGGTGATTTGTGTTCTTGGATTCTAATTCGAAGAGGACGCCCACTTTGGCCGATGTAATACCTGTTACAGTTCATACAATTTACATTGTAAATGGAATTAATTTTATCCCCTTTTTCTGTTGGATGGGTCTTTCGGTTTCTGTAATATCGAATTAAGCGATTTTATTGGCTTGTGTGCTATATCTATATCAAACGGTTTCAGTATTCTAGCTGTTATTTCACAGATATTTCTCATGTATGTTAGGATAAATTTCCTTGTGGTCTTTGATGATGACGCAATTATATCATTCATGAAGAAAAATTTAAATCATTTCACTTTATGCTAAATATTGCTCTGAAAGGGGATGTTGTCCAGAAGGGGGACGACGAAAGCTCCGCAATTAAACCAACCAGCCCAGAGAACACCATTAATTGCTTCCAGGTATGTAAAGGAAAACAATTAAAGGTTTGATCATGGAATCTCAGCTGGAGAAACATAGGAAAAACAGTGGGTACTGGTGTCGACTCGTCATCACACCTGGAACTAATCAAATCTTTGAAAACAAATATATTTGAAAATTATTCTGATGATCCATTATGGATAAAATTTTATTTTGATAAAGTCTCACAGTATTTGTTATAAAGAGTAATATTTACCGATGACCACGTTCCGAGCACACAACCGTTTATAAGAAAAGCCAACGCATTCTGGTAATAGATAATTTAGACTTTAATTCATCTCATCCGTCGTTATCTGTTAAGGCGGGCTTAGTTGAATACAAGAAAAGACCTAAATGATGAAATGAAACAGATGGAAGAAGCGTCGCTATCAAATAACTATTCTATAAAAGGTCAAAATAAAAATAAAAATAATTGTGAAACTAGTAATGATAACATAAATAAGAGGGAATATAAGGCATCTACTGTTATACCATATAAAGGAGGACATCTGGGACCCTCCCTATGTAGGATTCTCAATAAGGGAGGAACTAGAGTGGCATTCAAACATACAAACTCACTTAGGGATAGGCTCTGTAGGCTGAAGGACCCAGTTGACCGAATTAAACAAAATAATAAAATTTAGAAAATACCTTGCAATGACTGTGAGTTAGATCAACAACATAGGTCAGACTAGTAGGTCGGAGGTAGTCAGGTTTTCGGAGCACAAGAATTTAGTTAAGGTAAGAATGCTTGACCCCGAACTTGAAAGAAACAACCTCCTTCACCTACCTGGGAAGCATCGTTTCAACTACAGGCCAACGGAACTGACGAGGATATCAAAGCCAGAATCGGAAAAGCAAGACAGGCTTTCATTACCCTTAAGTCTGTGTGGAGGTCAACAGCCCTACTCAGCATCAAAAATAAGATCCGGATTTTCAACTCCAATGTGAAGTCAGTGCTACTCATTATAGGGATCAGAGACGGCGTGTTATGAAGAGCATCTCAAACAAACTACAGACCTTCATTAACAGTTGTCTTCGCTCAATACTCAAGATCAGATGTGGCCAGCCAGAAAGCATCAGCAACAGGGATCTCTGACAATGAGAGAACCAACCAGCCCAGCAGGTACCGATTGTGAAACAAATAGGTAGGAAGAAGTAGAGATGGACCGGCCATACCCTGAGGAAACCATCAAGTGACATCACTAGACAAGCCATCGCTCGAGTGGAATCCGAAAGGGAGGCGGCGAGTTGGTCATCAGTACGAGGGTGACTTGGAGGAGGTCATGTGAATAGGAGATGAAGGTGTGTGGGCAGACTTGGAGCGGGGTGAAAAAGTTGGCAGAAAACAGAAGGCAATAGAGGTGCGCAGCTGAAGCCCTATGTTCCTCTAGGAATTAAAGGATATAATAATAATAATATAAATAATAAGAATGCTTGACCCCGAGAAGATAAGTAATTTAGGAAAAAAACTCAGCACTACAATGCCCTGCATGCATTAACACACAACCACATAACAGGATGGTTTCGAGAGGGTTACAGTTCTAAAAAGTAATCAAAGTAGGTGCAAGTGGAGAGAGAGGTTGGTTACTGAATCCTTATTCATCGAGTATACACCAAACACATGCAATAGGAATGACTCATCACTCATACCGGAAAACGGAAAATAGTACTACCAAACAAAAATCAAGCGATGAAAAATAATGGAATAACATAAATGAAGCAAGAAAGTTGTGTGAGTGAGTACCTTGATATGATTATGAGCAGCCATAAATTGTGCTCGAAACGTGTTCATCAGTAAGTATTACTGTATAACACCACTGTAAGACTTTATCAAAATAAAATAGAACTATACTCTACCACCGCAGTGCACAAATTCTATTCGTTATATCAGCAGAGAAATTTAACTACATTCTGTGCATGTGTAATTACTTGGGTCTTCTAATCCTAACAGTAACCCTAATCTTTCCTGAACCTAACCCTACCAATAATCCTAACTCGAACCAACCCTAATGTCACCTCTTTTAGGTTAAACTAACCCTAACTTGTCCTTGGCTAAAATCGTAACTTAATCTTTCCCAAACACCTAAGCTGTAACCTACCAGATATCCCATTTAATAATCTAACACTTTGATGAGCATATTTTAGCGATGCTAACAACATTATTTCCCAGGTTTCACTAACTTGCTCATTGAGCGTTTCAAGATCATTGGTAGTTTAGTTAGTGGTGCTTAAAGTCTAACTAGGCCATGTATTTAATGTTGATTCGATGAACAATGATTCATTTACTAACTTCTTACTTTTCACCTAATTGTATCATATTTTCATAATTTCATTTGTGCCACCTGCTATGTGATTCCATTGCAATGGCTGAGTTGTTTTCCTAGATCACAGTCGTTCTAGAACTAGGTAAATTCATGTCTTCCAAATATCTAAACGATCCTAAATCTACCAGCCTTATCTCTCTAATTGACCTGACAGTCATTAAGCCGAGAAATTTTGTCCCTAAGAGAATTAACTGACGTGTTTAAATGCCAACCTAATTTCAGCATTATTAAGAATCCTTCTGCCGTTCCTTCTTTAAATGGTAGTA
This sequence comes from Trichobilharzia regenti, assembly GCA_944472135.2. Lineage (NCBI taxonomy): Eukaryota > Metazoa > Platyhelminthes > Trematoda > Strigeidida > Schistosomatidae > Trichobilharzia > Trichobilharzia regenti. Next base: position 58,452,906 of record OX235266.1, read on the forward strand.
CTGTAACAACAGAAGATAAGGGCCAGGCAACAGATCGTCTATTAAGAAAATCAACACATATTTATAGATTTTCATGTACATATTATAGATTGTTATTAGCAGAAAAACACAGTCTTCTGATACGTGGTTGTTTCTCACAGAAAGTTAACCTTGCATCTCTTTATGGCTTTTTGTTTAATGTCAGATCATCTATATGTTAACTGTATCCGCCTACGGAAAGCCTTTGTTCTCATTTTTCTCACGACCAATATTGGGGACCTAAACTTTGACGTAAATTACTGTCCACGAATTTTGACTAAAAGCCAGCTCTCATCACAGTACTATCAGGGCTTTGAATTCCTCATTATTTGTATAATTGTGGCGAGCGCTGTCTGCAAGACGAAAATTGTGGACAACAGTTTTGGTCAATGTTCATGTCCCGAATAGAAGTCATGAGAGGAAAAATAATTACGAAGCTTAACCTTGAGGAACTCAACAACCAGTCATAGCAGAATTAATGTGTGCAAATATGATTCGCAGATATATCGCTTAACTTTGTAAGAAACGGCAACAAGCAGTACAGAATAACCTTCAACAAGAAAATGACCAATGAGAAGACGTTGCTTCTCTGCTAACACTAACACTGATAAAAATCTATAAATATCTGTTGATTTTGTCAATAAAGAATCTGTTGCCTGACTCTTGTCTTCTGTCGTTACATTGTTGCTACTCTTATTTTCCCCTATGCATTTTCATATGTTGTTCACTGCTTTAGGACGGGTGACTAGTGACCGAAAATACCAGTGGAAAATCAGAATAGTCAGTTAAAGCTGTTCCCTGCTAAGATAGGAGAATTTTCGTAATAATTTGATTGGAAAGCAATGTATTTCCTTCCTGTCTAACAAAGCAGTTAATTCTCATCGGCACAGACTGTGAGTCTCTTGTCTTCTGATATTTTTTCCTAGGCTATCGGCAGTAGAAGGGTAGTTTGAAGAAGAGTGTAACAGCAGATCGATTTATTACGGAAATCAACACGTATTTATATAAATTTCACATACATTATTATAGCCTAGTCAAGTAGACAAACGCAGTCTTCTGATCGGTTGTTTTCGAGTTCCTTGGAAAGTGGAGCCATCTGTCTGCGAATCATATTTGCCCACATTTAAGTTTGCTGTGATTGGTTGCTGAAACAGCCTTGTTCATATTTTCTCACGGCCCATATTAGTGACCTAGACATTGACGTAGATTAATGTCAACCAATTGGCTAGCAGGCTGCTCTCACCACAAGAGTACACATATTTGACCTTCAGTAGAGTTGACCGTTGCATTTTAGTACCACTTCGAAATTCTAGTAACATTATACGGTGTTATAACACTTTCTTTCAGTGTACATGTAGGATACAGATATCGATGGGCGTGAACTTCAGAAAAAAAGGATCACTGTTACAATAAAACAATAAAAATGCTGGAAAACTTTAATTTGTGGATGGTGACTAGCAGTGGAATCCAGGATAACGCGCATTTCATCCTATTTGGGACTTATCTTCTAGCTGGATGTACCTGCATTTCCCAGTGAGTGTTGATGTTCCCACTGAGGCTCGAACCCAGTGCCCCATTGTTTCAAACGTCAAAGCACTGTTATGCACTAGACCACTTGGGCCACGAGAGCCACCTCTTGCGCAGAGGGTCTTATGAATTTAATTGAATTTTAGATTTTCCTGTCGATTGATTGGCTAAAGTGTTCGGTCTCAGGTTGACATGTCGGCTTCTTGTGCAGATGCTCGATGATGTCTGGGCATTTAATTAGATTTTAATTTGTGGGTGGTGAATTAAATTCTAATTAAATGCCCAGACATCGTCGAAGCATCTGCACAAGAAGCCGACATGTCAACCAGAGACCGAGCACATCAACCCTATCAATCGACGGGAAAATCTAAAATTCACTTAAAATACTGGAAAAAGTTAATATAAAAAGTCAAGTGAATTTCTGCTATGGATATTTTAAGTGTAGGAAGATTGGAATGCACTTCAAATGGAATAATTTGGCTCACGCGATGTGCTATCCATCATGATTTTACTTTAAGATATTAGAAGAAGAGAAAGTGTTAGTTTACAGGAATCTGATTGGTTATAGGACTGATCGGTCCCATTGGTCTATGAAACCACCTTGGCGAAGTTAAACTATTTAGGCGAAAGTTTTCAAGTATTCGTTTTGTAGGATTTTGTTTGATTGGTTGAAGGATTTCATCATAAGCTGACATCAGCCAATACCCGAGAAATTGGCTTGATGCTCACCAGCTAGCGACTGGACCTATTTAGGCAATAACCTGGGGTTCTATTGGGAAGTCGTGACCAGTAAGTTGAAGCAGGTTGAAGGTGAAGCAGTAAATCATCGGAGAAGATATTGTGAAGTGGTCGCGCTATGCAGTGAATTGGTAGAAGTTAGAATTCATGGACTGGCTATTGAATCGGGTCCCTATAGCTTAATGATCTACAAGCTCCCTAACCTTGTAGCCAGAAAGTTGTGGCTTCAAATCCTGGAGGTGGGTGGATGCGTGCTGCTGCAGAGTCCCAAACTAGGCTGACGAAACCGCTGTCCAGTATTCCCAGCTGGTTTTCCAATAGCCCCCTAACCGATGTCAGTTCGTAATGAAATCCTCCGACCTATTATAGCCACAGTCAAGGTCTTTCAAAAGTTGACCTTGAAGAACCGATCATACACAGAGAATGCTATGAAATGTTATTCCAAATGAAATCCTGCCTGCCTTTTTGGACTTGGAGAGAGTAGATACAGTATTCTGCCTATTTATCAGGCACTTTTTCTGCAAATCTCTACAGTTAGGTAGGGTTATAGCTCTTTTGAGATTAAGGTTTAGAGTTAACGCTAGGATTAGGAGTTAAGAGTAGGGTTAGAATTAGCAACAGGTTGGAGAATACTGTCAGAAATATCTATGGGTCTCAAAGTACCATGACCTACAGTCATCTGTACGAATGGGTATATAGCGCATTGCAAGATTTCTTTGTAGATGATCTGTGTATTGACTGACAGACATTCTTAAAACACATAAGCTACAACTATACAGGGTATTATCATGTTTGCAATATTTTTTTAGTGCATTTTTCAACGATTACGTCAATTTTTTGTACCTGAATTCTGATTGGTTGTTCAAGGTCACTGTGATAGTTTAAATTTGCCGTCACCTCGTGTCCTGAGGGAAACGATTTCGAACTCCAGTTGGCGTGTACTGTTGAAGAGCTCTAAACTAGGACGAAACACCTGTCTAGTACTTCCAGCTGGTTTTCCAATGGTTCTCTAACTGATGTTAGCCCGCCATCAATCCTGTGAAACTTTGTGGAGCAAGTCATTCTGTGCATTGTATAGACGCTTTGCCCAGAATCAGACTTTCGTTATTATTATTAATTTTACAGATATATTGATATTGGTCAAACAATCCACCCACCTGGAAGTATCTTTTGTAGCCCAAAATTTCTCTTAATCCATTTGGAAAAGGCTTTTTCGAATCCAACTAAAAGAAAGAGGAAAGGAAGAAATTATGTTAACATTTTCATACTACTTATATAAGTAAAAGAGTAGATGGGGAAACTTTAATAAGAAAAAAAAGGGGAAATATGGTTGAAAGGAATTTACACAAACTTATTCATCACACGGTTGCATGTGTTTCCCAGAGGTCATAACATGCAAATATATAAATATATATTAGATAACGTGGGAGGGAGAAAGTGTATTCTGTGATTCGTTATTCTCTTAGGTTACGAGTGGAACATGGGCTTCAGTAGACTACTTTGTGGAGTCCTTTATAACTGGCTCAGTGATTTCTCATAGGCCCTCATCTCCTACTGAAACTGTGTACTACCGATTAATAGATATCAATGGTTATATACCACTTACATCAAGCAGTAGTATTTTAACGACAGAAGACCATGGGCAGGCAACAGATCGTTTATTGAGAAAATCAAGAGATATTTATAGATTATTTGTGCATTATTATTAGCTTTATTACTAGCAGAGAATCAACGTCTTCTGATTGGTTGTTTCCTTGATGAAGGTTATTCTGTATTGCTTTTGATTGTTGTTTAGAAAGTTAAGCCATATATCTGCGAATAATACCTGTACAAGTTAATTCTGCTGTGATTGGTTGTTGAGCTCATCAAGGTTAAGATATGAAAGAGAAGATTTGTAGCTCAGGTGGATGATTTTGATGTGTTGGTGTCCTCTGAGCTGGATAGTTAATTTGCGAAGCTTTCATCGCCCTACTAGACGACATCTTCATCTCATACTTCAGTTTGAAGTGAGCTTTTAGATTTCTCCACGAGTTTGTTAATCATCTCTCCTGGTGACCAATTTGGACGTGATTGGTTGTTTTTGTGTGTTTTCACATCTTCTAGATTACTTGTATTGAAACTGATTGTTTATTTGACTTGAACTTTGACCCTTTTTGTGTGTGTGTGAGGTTTCTTTCTTATAGGTTGATAAATTTAGTCTTTCTCGACGTGTCTATTGATTGATGATTCACTGGAATGCCAAGCTTCTAAAAATTCCTTAGCATTCTTGTTATTTCCTTTGTCTAATGTTTGAACGCTGTCCCAGTCGAATTGATGTCCGTGGTTGTCTGTGTGTAGTGATATGAGGGAGTGGATATCATGTCTTTTGACGGCTAGCTTATGTTCGTGGATACGAAGACGAAGGGGACGTCCACTTTGGCCAATGTAGTGCTTTTCGCAGTTGTTACAGATTTATTTTGTAGATGATGTTGGTTTTGTCTTCTTTTGCTGTTGAGTCTTTTGGTTGACATAGAATTGAGTGAAGCGACTTTGTTGGTTTGTGTACGACGTCAATTCCTAAAGGTTTGAAGAGTCTTGTAGTGATTTCTGAGATATCCTTTATATATGGTAAGGCAATTTTCTTTGTGCTTTCCTTGGTGGCTTTTGCTTTGGTAGGTTGGCTTGGGGGTATATGTCTCTTGATGAAATTCCGTGGATATCCATTCTTTTGGAAGACGTCCATGAGATACTTTTCTTCAATTTTCCTTAAGGTGGGAGTGCTGCAATGGGCCCTTGCTCTCTTGAATAGTGTTTGTATGCAATTCCTTTTGTGTGTTATTGGGTTGTTGCTGTTGTAATTCAGTATTTGGTCTGTGTGAGTTGATTTCCGATAAATTTGAGTTTCTAATTCTCCTGTAGTTGTTCGCCTGACTAAGACGTCCAAAAATGGTATTTTGTTCTCGGATTCCTCTTCTCTTGTGAATTTGATGTCGTTGAAGACGTTGTTTATTAAGTTGTGAGTTTTATCTAACTCGTTTCTTTTGATTATTACGAATTGGTCGTCTGCATAACGTATCCAAATCTTGGTTTTGATCTTTGGTAGGATTGTGTTTTCAAGCCTTTGTATCACTGCTTCCGCAATCAAACCTGATATTGGCGATCCCAATGTGTTGGAAATCCGAATCTTGTCCTTTTTGCTACGGAACGCAGCAGATTTTCAAGATGATTTCAGGTTTTGATGAAGGCGTAGCTTTCCTTTCCGATTCTGCCTACGTGAACTTGACATCTTCATCCGTTCCGACTGCCTTTAATTGAAACGATGCTTGCTGGTTAGATAAGTGAACGGAGTGACCTCTTTCAAATGCCTGATGCTGATAGTGATTGGTGCTCACTGGCGGAGTTGCTGTTGGTTGGTTGGTTACCATTATCCCCACCGTCCTATTTGCCAGTTGATAGTTACTTTAACAGAATTACAATTAGTATCCGATGATTACTTAATATTGAAGTATTGGTTTGTAGGGATATGATTGATTTGTTGGAGGATTTAATCATGCGCTGACATCAGTTAGAGTACTGCAAAACAGCTGTTTCGTCAGCCTACTTTGGGACTCTTCATCAATACGCACCCGCACTGCGGCGTTTGAACCCAGGAACAAATGTCAACTCATTATGAAATTCTGTAACCAACCAATCAAATCCCTACAGACCAATACTTGACTATCAATGAGATGCTCACTAGCAACTGCCTTATTTAGGTAGGTAGTAGTTACCAGGAGTTCTAGTGGGACGTCGTGATCAGTAGGGTATAGCAGGTCGGGTGTGAAGACAATTACCTAGCGAAGATATTGGCTAGCGGTCGAACTATGTCGTCGATTGGTAATGAGCTGGCCACCGATTAGGTCTCAGTGGCTTATTGGTTTACTAACTCGCTCGCCTTGTAACCAGAAGGTCTTGTGTTTAAACCCCGTGGCGTATGTGCGCACTGATGAAGAGTTTTAAACTAGGACGAAACAGCTCATGATGAAATCCTGTAATTAGTTAATTGATACTTACTTGTGTTATATTTTCACTCGACACATCCTTGAATTGCTCTTTGGGAAATTTTTCAATCTTTTCATTACTTCATTGTCAAGTCTGTCTATAAAAGATAGAGAAAAATATATATTGTCGTGATACGATTGTGTTTATCAGGGAACATTAACGTCTTCAACGTGCGGATTAATAAACGTTGCCAGAATATAAAAGAAAAAAAACGTTCAGTGAAGATTTACTCCTCTTTTCGGCGATATCATTATCAAGCTGTACACAATATATATAATAATTTTTCCTTCACGTTCCCTGTGGAACATAGGGCTTCAAGATAGTGGCTTGAAGTTTCTGTAGCAGTGTTTTTTTACAGGATGAGGTTGCTAGCCTCATGCCCAACCTTTCCTCTTTACCAGAATTATTTCTGGCTTAGCGAGGTAAAGGAGTGCGTTGGCTGGGGATCGATCCCCGAACCATGTGCATGGTCGGCGAGCATCCTAACCGCTGTGCTACCGACGCATATATATATATATATATGGTGAGAGCTGGCTGTTAGTTAAAATTGGTGGACAGTAATTTACGTCAAAGTTTACTTCCCCAATATTGGTCGTGAGAAAAATGAGAACAAAGGCTTTCCGTAGGCGGATACAGTTAACATATAGATGATCTGACATTCAACAAAAAGCCATAAAGAGATGCAAGGTTAACTATCTGTGAGAAACAACCACGTATCAGAAGACTGTGTTTTTCTGCTAATAACAATCTATAATTTGTACATGAAAATCTATAAATATGTGTTGATTTTCTTAACAAGCAATCTGTTGCCTAGCTGACCCTTGTCTTCTATTGTTACATATATAGTAAATCCAAGAATGTATTATTAGAATTTCAAATTTTAGGTGACAAATTACGTAATACATGAAAGGTGTTAATCACAGAAAAAACTAAAATCAAGTAAGTCAGTTGACTGATGCAATATAATTGACAGGGTTGAGTAGAATTCAAACTAAAATTTGAACCAGAGTCAGGTTAACAACATCAATGGTAATAAGGGTAGGGATTTTATAGGGGCTGATGGAAGAAAACATTATACAATACAATTAAAAAACGAAAATTCCGTATCCAGTGTTAAGTGAGCTCAGATCCCCTGAAGATTTGATGACTGAACAAACTGCCTCTTTTGAATGCAAGAATTCAGGATTTAACATGTAAATTGTCATTGGTTGCAGGATTTCATCATGAGCTGACATCAGTTATAAAACCATTGGAAGACCAGCTGGGAGTACTGGACAACTGTTTCATCCTAGTTTGGGACTCTTCAGCAGTACGCACCCACCGGAGTTCGAACCCAGGACCTTCTGGTTACAAGGCTAGTGAGCTCGTAGACTATTAGGCCACTGGGACCCGATCCAATGACCAGCCTATGAATTCTAACTTCTGTCATTTCACGATATAGCGCAACCTGCTGTACCCTAATGGTCACGACTTCCCACTAGAACCCCAGGTAACTACCTACCTGAATAGGTCCAGTTATCAGTGATTGATATTCATTGATATTCAAGTATTGGTTTGTAGAAAATCTTGTAACCAATCAACTAAATCGCTACAAACCAATACTTTAATCGTTATTGCTTCTGTAGGGTTTGAAGAAGTTTGATATGTACTCCTAGTTTAGCAGGATTCCCACATGTTCTGTATATGACGTCGAAGTTGGCATATGGGTTAGCTTAGTGTTGAGATTCGATCAGGTGTTCCCCTTTAGAAAACCATGACTGTAGGTATATGTTCGATTGTATGGTTGGATAGCAAACACTCGGCAGTGTCGAAAGACCCAGCTCCACACGAGCACGTCATCTGGTAGATGCACATTGATAAAGCCAACTGTTGCAGCCTGATCCTCCACTTTCATGGGAATCATTGAACTCTGTACCTAGATGCCTTTTGTTAAACAAGCTTAGCTTTACATAAACTGAGTCCTCGGCTATCAACTGGCCGCACTCTTACACCTCTAATAGGATGCAGTACATGGTATATAATGGTGTGTCTTCCTCTCCTTCGCTTAATGAAGCTGGAGTTCCTCAGTGTGCTGTTCTCTCGCCGTTTCTCTTTTCCTTCTTCTTACATGAGTTACCTCTTTCAGACGAAATCAACTTCGTCAAATATGCAGATGACCTGACTGTTTCGCTTCCCGTTAAGTCTCAATCGGACTGTTTCAAATTAAATAGCTTCCTGTCGGATATCCGTCATTGATCTGAACTAAATGACCTCATGCTGAATCCCTCAAAATGCCAGACTATTGACTTCTCCTTGAGGCATAGACGAGATCTACAAACACCAGTAAGTACTCATGAAACCTGTAATATTGAGGGGACTAAAACTGAAACTAAGTGTGATGCAAAATACCTCGGACTAGATCTATGTTCCAACCTTACTTGGTCATCCCATATCCTAAAGATTTCTAAGAAAGTGTTTCGTCTAACCTACTACATTAAGAAACTTAGACTATCTGGAATCACCCAACCTCTGCTTTCACAATTTTTCAACTCTCGTATCTAACATATTCTACTTTACTGCTCCCCATTAGTCTTTCCTGGGTTACTGAAAAAGGACTGTACCATCCTGAGAAGGATGTTAAAGGTAGTTAGTAGGACTACTCACACTACCACTACAAACACCGCACTAGAGTAGACAGTAAAAAACAACAACCTGAAATGTTTATTTTATGATTGTTTAGTGTTTGTTCAATCAAATTAACTGGTTAGCATGGCGATAAACATTCTTAGATATCATTTCATAACTTCTTGTATGATTATAGCTTTACTGTCACCACGCATAAACATATCATAGCTTCCACTACCCAATACTGAGATATTATTCATTACGTCGTTTATTTTCCATTCTACTTCTTGGTACTTTTTTTGCATTTTTTGTCTTTGTTGTCGTTGTTTTTATATTTATTATTTTTTTGAAATACTCCTTTTTAAATGTTTGATAAAATTAGATGCAATATTGTAAATATATGCTAAAAATTCCTCAGTGTACCACTAGTACTGTTTCTGGAATAAACCAAATTATTGTTATGGAGAAAGTTAGTTGAAGTTCAGTCACAAACGAGATTTACTTCAATGATTGGAACAGATAGGTCCTTAGTATTTCTGCTGATGAGCCTCCATTGGATTGTAGATTCAAGTAGAGTAGTCTTTTAGGAGCAGTATGTGTGGGCAATTTTACTGAGTTAGGCTTCATGAAATTTACGACGAAATGTTTTGGGGAGCTATTTTAAACGGAGAATCCCTTTCAGAGTGTCTGACTCCTCTTCCATAGTGTCACATCTTCAAGCGCTACAGATTCTGTGAGTCAATGAACAAGTCAAGTTTCCTTTTGTATATGAAAGTTAATGAGTTGTCCGTTCGATTTCAACTTTCTGTACATAGATCTCTCTAGTAATCCATCTTGTTCACGTCTTATTGGTTGTAGCGAATTTCGTGTTGATGTCAAAGGTGATAATCGAAGGTGAAATGAAAATCTAGGCGTCTGCAGCACTCAAACTACCTGCCTCCGCCTTACCTGTCCAACAGTCTAACAAAAGAGATATGAGACCCGATTGCTATCAAAGTCATTGAAATGACCCCAATTAATGACTAGTTGCCATCCAAGAACTCATCAGAACTCTAGGAAGCTCGGTCCTTTATCCAACTGTCATTAACGAGTATCAGACAAATTCTGTCATATGTGGGCGCATCTATATACTGTTCAATTTGGACAAGGATTGTTCTCTATCACTAAATGTCAACATTTGGTAAAAAGACTTCAATTTGACGTTACCACTGTAAAAAATGGTCTAGAATGTCAATGAAAGCTTCACAACTATGGAATGTGACTCAAACAACAGAGAAATATCAAACAGAACGAAATATAAAGCGTTAGAGAAAGGTTTTTGATGACCGACTGCTTACAGAATGTCTAGTAAGTAGTCTTCGCGGATAGCACTACTTTCAAAATGGAACACTTTCCCAGTATATTAAAAACAACACACACTTTTATGAGAAATATGTGCTCTGATAAAAAAATCAGCCAGTTCACAAAAAGCTGCGCAGGAAATTGTACTTGACTGCATTGCATTCAGCTTACCTTTATATTTTTGATAGGTGTTTCGCTGTTGTGTAAAAGTATCCTTCAATGATTTCATCATACCATCGAGCTTTGGAATATTTCAAAAAAAAAAAAGTTTAAATCAACCGGTGATCAATTTATACGATAATAAAAACAACACATCGATTTATATAGTTCAATGTTAAATATGTAGAAGAATATTTAAATAGGTTCTCATTTAAAATTTAACCCCGTATGGTGTGTAATTTATTTCATAGATAATGGTTAACAGAAGAAACTAAAATGAGTGTTTCAGGTAAATTTGGACTCATCATTTGGATATTTGCTTGCATCCAAGTAAGTAAACCTGTTGATGTTCTACAGCCAGGTGGTTGGTAAAGGCACTAGAACCATTATATCGCGATTTATTGAAATTCAATGTAAAAGACGTGTTCAGCTTTGTGGAATTTACCAAAAGCCTGAATGTAAAGGGAAAGAAAATGATGTCACTGGATGTAGCATCATTATTCACCAACGTCCTACTGCTTGAAACAGTCAACTACATATGTGACCAGCTGATAAAAAGAAAAATAGATGTAGGAATCCCATCCGAAAAAGTCATAGAATTATTATTGAAATGCACTATGAATGTTCACTTTATGTTCAATATTGGTTTTTATCGACAAGTTGATGGTGTAGCCAGGGAATCACCTCTGGGCCCTATGCTAGCGGATATTTTCCTTGGAAAGCTTGAAAATGGTCCACTCAAAGACACAATTAAAGGGATTGACTATTATTGTCGATACGTAGATGATACCTTCATCGTGTGACAGAAATCTTAATAAACAAGAACTTCTGACTGCTGTTAATAATGTTCACCCAACTATTCAGTTTACATGTGAAGAAGAAGACGATAAAAGTTTACCTTTCCTAGACGTTCTCTTTACCATGAAGACAGACGGACATCTACAAAGGAAATTATTTAGAAAGAAAACTTGGACGGGTCAGTACCACCCATTTCCATAGCTTCACACCGATTCAATACAAAATAAACTTAGTTAAGTGTCTTAGCTGTAGAATAAAACGCATATGTTCAGAGGAATGCATTAAGGAAAAAATGTATAAACTGAAATTTACACTACAAGAAAATGGATATTCAGAGACCTTCCTAAAAAAGTATATGTCAATACCTACAGACAGGGTGAAGGTGGATACCGTTGACAAGAAACCTTTGTATCTTAAGTTACAAAGGGGAAATTGTAGCTGACATTCTAAAATGTCGACTTAACAGAACAGTAGATAGAACATTTCCTGGTACTCAACTTCCCAACTAAACCAGTACTCACACAGCAAGTTAAGTAGAAGTTACCAAAGATGACCTCATCAATGTGTATCTATGAATTCAACTGTTCATGTGGAACTAGTTACATTGGTCATACTCAGAGGGCTTTATAAATGTGCGCGCGTGAACATATACCTGTATGGTTGAGTAAAGGAGTAACCAAATGCATAAATAGTGCAGTCTTAACCCGCTTGGTAGATACTGGACACCCTATAAAACTTGACCAAGCGTTCTCAGTTATTTTCCGCCTTCCTAGTAATTTATCTAGAGGAGCTCGACTACGTCTTCTATCAGTAGCTGAAGCAGGTGCAATTAATACCAGAAGACTATCTCTTTGCATACAGAAGAAGTATGTTCAACCTCTCTGTTGTTTACCTTGGCCTACAATAAAGCCAACAAATCCTCCATTAACACTATAAATTCCTTTCACAATTTTCTTTTCTTTTCCTTCTTCTATTCCTCTGTTTCATTGACAAACGTTCATTTTCGACTTTTATGATTTCATGACCTTTCTTATGATTTCTATTACCACCTTAGGTTTAAATAGTGCTTTTCTAACTTGTCATCGTATTTACAAAATCCTGTTCATTCTATTTCATTATATTCATTATTAGTATTATTTGACAATCATTCACCAATGGTGCTTGTAATTTTACACCATCATATCATCGTTATTATTTTACAATCATTCTTATTGTTGTTATTGTCAACCTTGAACTTATGTCCAGTCCGCCCCATTCGTTGGTTTCTCGAAACCTGTATATTCTGCTGACTATATATACATATATATCTCATTAAATTAAATTATTTCGTTTCATTCTGTCCCATGTTCTCATTGACCATGCATATTAGAAAACTAACTGACTATTGAAAATATTTATTTCCCGATACTAATTTAAAGCAAGCAATAAAGGTTAATAAAGCAGGATGATTTAATGAATTCATCAAATTTCGGTAGAACTCGTCAGCTGCTCAGTACTCTACATACACGGATATATATGCACTTTGAAATTACATTGGGAGAAATAAGACTGATAAGTAAACAAACTACATTGAATTAATCATGCAGAAAGACACGTGCGAATGTTTTCCAGATCATGTTCAAATAGATAAGGGGAGAGAGAGTATGAGAGATCAAAATTAAGATAAATTGCATTACGCTTCAATTACATCACTTAGATAAACAATTAGTCATTAGGGAATATAACGAGAATTGCAAACAGACTAATATCAATAGTAATAGTCTTAATAACAATAATAATAGTGTTGAAGTGAGTTAAGATAATCTTACTGATAAAGCATAGTTTTAGATGAATCAAGAATAATAATAATAATAATGGTAATAATAATAACAATAATAGTAAGAAGAACAGGTAGAATAATAACAAGTAGAGAATAAAACGTATTACCATGGTAGATCCTCGACACTTCAAACTGCATATATCAATTTGAGTGTGTTTGTGGCAGCAAATACATAGATCGTACGGAAAGGCGATTGTCTACTCGCATTATGGAGCATTTGCGAAAATGGTTGAAAACAGCTGAGTTCAAAGTACCAAAATCCTCAATAACAAAACATCTCGTGGATTACGGACATGATATCGACGCAGTCAAGTCATTTACCATTGTCAGCAAACAAAGAAACAAGAAGATGCTTGCAATTGCAGAGGCTTGTGCAATTGGAATTTATAAACCAGCCCTCTGTATACAAAAGGAGATGGTCGTCACTCTGAATCTACCATGGTAATACGTTTTATTCTCTACTTGTTATTATTCTACCTGTTCTTCTTACTATTATTGTTATTATTATTACCATTATTATTATTATTCTTGATTCATCTAAAACTATGCTTTATCAGTAAGATTATCTTAACTCACTTCAACACTATTATTATTATTGTTATTAAGACTATTACTATTGATATTAGTCTGTTTGCAATTCTCGTTATATTCCCTAATGACTAATTGTTTATCTAAGTGATGTAATTGAAGCGTAATGCAATTTATCTTAATTTTGATCTCTCATACTCTCTCTCCCCTTATCTATTTGAACATGATCTGGAAAACATTCGCACGTGTCTTTCTGCATGATTAATTCAATGTAGTTTGTTTACTTATCAGTCTTATTTCTCCCAATGTAATTTCAAAGTGCATATATATCCGTGTATGTAGAGTACTGAGCAGCTGACGAGTTCTACCGAAATTTGATGAATTCATTAAATCATCCTGCTTTATTAACCTTTATTGCTTGTTTTAACTGACTATTGATTGTTCCATCCCATCTTACTTACACTTGTTCCACAATACACTTTCTGATATGATTCTAATTCGCCTTTACTGACTGACTGGCTGTTGTATGCTTAAATAAGTGGATTTATAATTGTAGAGCCTGAAGAAGAATTTATCGAAAGCGACAATTGTTCGCTCTAAATATTTTGTTATGAATAAATTATGGGAATATTCAATTTAAGTAAAAATGTTCCCATTGTAACTCAAACCAGACAAACATTGCCAAATCGTTATCCACTAGGCAACCGTATCACGCCTTATTTACTGACTAATAGTGTTAATAAGTTTGATCACAGATTGATACAAGTTCGGAGAATAATTTAAAAAAATCAGCAAGGAGTACTGATCAGCTGTTTCGTCCTAGTTTGGGAATCCTCATCAATATATCCCCGCCAAGGGTCTTCGAACCAAGTAGCTATAGGTTGTAAGGCAAGCCAGTAGGCTATTCAACCACTGGGACATGATCTAACTTATATCAATGTGAGATCAAACTTGGAAAAAAATCAATTCCCTGCAAACAAACTCTTGAAAAGTGATATTTGTCACTCCTTGAAATTTCGAATTTCCCACTGGATTTTTTTTCAAATGGGGTGGGTTAAAACAACCAGTATCTGTGAGTACATCAACTCACCACCTAAATTCTATTGCTAGTCACCAGCTTTGAACTGACTAACTGGTTTCTGCATAGAACTCTGCACAGGTGTGCATCAGTTCGAGTTGCCACTCCCCCTCTATACAGCCCACAAAGCAAGTGAAGAGAATAAAGAGAGACTGAAAAGACAGTTAGTAAACAGAAGTGTGAGCGAAAAACAATACAGTCTTATTTAGTATTATAAATCACAAAGAGTGGATGTATCTGCGCCAGCCAGCCATATCACCAAGTGTCTTCAGCCGTCATTGGTTCTTACCGGCCCGATGGCCCCAACCAGTCAGGAAAGGAAGTCTACACTTCCCTACATGACTAGCTTAAACTAACTGTTGTAGATTTCATTGACTGATGAAACCATTTTTTTTCGTTTGACCAGCATGTGCTAGCTGTTCTCCATCCTGATCCATGCATCCTGTGTCAGCGGCTAACATTGCCGATTGTCGAGGAGGGCGATGGTTGGCTAAGAATGTATGCCTAACACATGTGTTAACCATCTCACTTAGCTCGAAATATTACCAATAACAAAACTTATCATTGTGTGTAAACTATTGAAATATAATTATGCCTTTATTTGATCTCGCCTAGCATTCACTCGCCCGACGCCTAACTTCAATATTGCTCACTGTGTTACACCACCTAACACGTAAGATAGAACGCAGGCATGAATGATCAAGGACAGATAGCCTTAACATTCATACTTCCCACTTCCAATGACAGTGTCTCACAGTCATGTAGGAAGACAGGGCGAATTGGCGTGCAGCACACACACTGGATATCACGTCTACTAGCCAGAAATGGCATAAGTTGACAAATGCCTTTGTGTTATTAACACTTATATCTAAGTATGTTTCATCTGTTTCCAGACGAAATTCACCTAAAAGTTATCTGCAAAGTCAAAAGAAGCTCCACCAAAAATGGCTGCACTTCCGTATAATTTACACTGTTGAAGCCTTAACGATTCGGATGGAAAATCTTGATTTATGTACACAGAAGAAACTTTTTCATCTCCTTTATCTAACGTAGGTATAATGACAAGTTCAACAACTATTATCAATATTTTGTCTTCGCTGAAGAGGTAGTGAAACAGAACTGCAGGTAAACACAGAGAAAACAGAGGGGATGAAGATAACCAACCACCACCAACATCAACAACAACAACCAGTACCAGTCACCATACCTGAGAGATTTAATAGAAGTTACATCTTTCACTTATCGGGTTAGGAAGCATCGTTTCAACAACAGGCGACAGAATGGACGGTAGTTGTCAAAGCCAATCAGAATCGGAAAGGCAAGATATGCCTTCACCAATCTGAAACCAGTGTGCCAGCCCTCTACACTCCTCATAGGGGACAAAATTTGGATTTCCAAAACAAATATGAAGTCGGCCCTTCTATGCGGGTTTCAGACCTTGATCAACAGCTGCCTTCAACGGCTCCATACTTACGATCAAATGACTAGAAAGAATTAGTGACAAGAAACTCTAGCTAGGAACAAACCGACAAGCGAGAGCCGATAGCTCAACAAATATGTAGTATAAAGTGGGATGGATCGGGCATACGTTGAGGAGACCGTCGAGTTTCAGGCCACAGTCCAAGTGGGAAGCGACGAGTTGGTCGTCCATGCCAGGGTGATCGTGTGCATTGGAGGAGGAGATGAGAGATTATGGAGAGCCTTGGAGGCAGCCAGCTGAATAGGACGGCAGAAAATAGAAGAAAGTCTAGATGTATTGTTGAAGTCAGCCCTATGCCCCCCCACTCGAAACCCAAGGGAAAAATAATAGTAATAACAGTAATAATGTAACAACAGAAGACAAGGGCCAGACAACAGATCGATGTATTACGGAAATTAGAACGTATTTATATACATATATTTCATGTACATTATTATAGCTTATTCAAGCCGACAAACACAGTCTTCTGATTGGTTGTTTCTTGCTCAAGGTTATTCTGTACTGCTTGTGACTGTTTCTCAGAAAGTTAAGCCATATATCTGCGAATCATATTTGCCACGTTTAAGTCTGCTGCGATTGGTTGTTGAATCAGTCTTTGCTCATATTTTCTCATGGCCAATATTAGCGACATAGACATTGACGTAAATTAATGCCTACCAATTGGCTAGCAGCCTGCTCTCACCACAATAATATTAGTACTATTCTATGGGGATTTTCGTATGACATTTTGTTGACATCATTTTTTTAAAATTAACCTTTTGTTTACTCTCTTCACCTCTATTACATAATTAATTTGAATACTTGTTGTCTCCATGCTCTTTCAGTTATAAACATCCCTTGTTTTTTTCCTCAGTGTTTTCCATGTTACTCAATTTTTTTTTTAATCTAAACTTATTATTCTGTATCGCCTTAGTTACAATTTAATTATTCATCAATGTTTTGAATATATTTTGATGTTGTAAACAATCCCCAGAACTGATGTTTACTCATCATGTATGCAAAAAATTTAATTGATAATGCAAAGAATTTGGTGAATGAATTTACTCCAAGTCTTTTTGTTTCATCTTGTAAGTGAATTGTTATCTTAAAAGGCTGTTTAATGAACAAAGAATATACTTTTGATGATATTAGATGGTTGGAGGCAGTCGGCTAGAGGAAGCCTTCAAAACCATCTAGGTTTCGTGCTGGTTGCCACTCACCAAGTCAGCCTTGAAGGAACTCATGTCCCATCCTTCTGAGATTCAAACCTACGTCACCCAGTGCTGACTGCAGTCAGAAACGTTATTATTGAGCTATTCAGGCTCACGATTGACCTCCCTTAGGGACTCTACTGGATATTTTTGATTGAACATTAGTAACTAGTGTGACGTGTAACACATTCGACTTTTTTGATTCAATTAAGAATATCAACAAGGCAGAAAAGAAAATGGTTTCCTTGGATGTCGTGTCTCTCTTCACCAACGTTCCACTGACAGAAACCGTATGTTTCCTTTGTGACTACATTCAGTCCAATAGCATCGATGCCGGTATGTCGATCCATTATCTGAAAGAACTGTTACTACGATGCACCTTCAACGTATACTTTAGTTTCAACAAGGAAATATACAGGCAAGTAGATGGAGTAGCAATGGGTTCTCCCTTAGGACCCATCCTAGCCGAATGCTTTACGGCTAGCTTAGAGAACAACGCCTTATCACCAACCATCAACGACCTCCATCTCTATAAGAGATACATCGATGATACTTTGATTATTTGTGATGAGAATTGTGATTTAAAAAACCTACATCAAATCTTCAATAACGCCCACCCAAACGTCGACTTTACACTTGACACTGAATCCGGCGGAATATTCCACTTCCTCGACGTCCATCTGACAAGAAACGACAACAACTCGATGAAAAGTTCCATATGCAAAAGGCCTACATGGAATGGACAATTCATCAACTTTCAAAGCTTCGTGCCCCTAAGCAGAAAGAGGAACCTGATTTACACTCTTTCTTCGAGGATTCGGAAGATATGCAGTGAGGAAGTGAAGTGAAGAAGAACTGCGTAATCTCCAAAAAACCCTTATGGAAAACAGTTTCCCACACAGGTTCATAGACAAGAATCTCAAATCTAAGAAGACTTCCGAACAAGTTCAATCCGTTCCAAAGAAAATATTTCTGCTTAATCTAGAATTCAAAGGTGATATTGAAGCAGAAATCCTTCGCAAACGCCTCTCCTAATCACTGAGGAAAACATACTTCGCCACGAGTCTATGACTGATGTTTTCCTGCAAGAAACTGTTCAGCCAGACTGCGAAAGACAAGCTGTCGCATTGGGCTACCTCAACGTGCATATACCAGTTTACTTGCTCTTGTGGAGCTGAGTACATCGGCCGTACTATGCGCCGACTTGAAAAACGCGCTAATGAACACTATGCAGCCTAGCCAGTAAAAGGAGACCAAAAACGTGTATGCAGTTCAGTGACAGCACATCTGGTCAGTTCAGGACATTCAGCGCCTTTCGAAAAATCCTTAAAAGTAATGTACAAGATTCAATCAAATCTGTCAAAGGGAGTGAAATCAGGACATCTGGGCACAGCAGAGGCACTAGCTATCCAAAAGCTCAAACCCACTCTATGTATCCAAATGAAATACGTTCAACCCCTGTCCCTGCCATCGCCATCATAAACAGGGAATTCTCTTAATAATGACCATCCCATCGCCTTTCTTATCTAAACTTCCTGTTTATTCATGTTACTTTTAAGTTTTTCTTAATCAATATTTACACTACCATATTTTCATACGCGAACTTCATGTTACTATTTCTACATATTTAATCCCTGATTGCATAAACAATTATTCATCACATTAGGTTTTTTATCCAGACATCCTGTCTATTTTGTTATTTCTACATTTCTAACCCCGATCACAAAATTCCGATCTTCTTAGTAGTTATGATGCTACTTTGTTTGAGTTTTATCCATCCCCCTGTTTATTGGGGTATTTTAATTCCTAAGTGTAATTTTCCCAAATTGCCCCTTGACCAGAAATTATTATGGAACTTTCCCATTCATTGGTTATAAATACATGAATGTACAGCCTAAATGATGACTTCGTCGAAAAGAAAAGCTTTCTTCGCTGCAATTGTCTTCTAAATAGCTCCTATGACGTGTGTGTGTTGTGTATCAAGTCCTTGAAGCTTGGTGCTGACTGAATTCTATCAGTCAAGCCTGCAATGTGGCCACCATTCCTCTAAGTAGCTCACAATCACTGTGCACTGTGAATGGTTGGTATCAGATGATTGTAGGAAATCGGCCACAGGAAGCTTTGGACACCACCTTGGTTTTGTGCTTGTCGGTTGGCACTCATCAATCGGTAAGGCGTATCTGTGTTTGCCTTGAAGGAAAAATTCATATCATTTCTAAGATTTGAACCCGAGTGGACAATTAAACCTATAGTTACACCGAAGATCTGGTTACGTTACAATGATGATACATTTGTAATAGTTAATAGAAATGATTTGGTATATGTCCACAAATTAATAAACAGCCTAGTTGAAGATATTTAATTCACCACGAGAGAAGAAGAATTAGATAACAAAATCCCATTTCTAGGTGTCTCAATCAGAAGAACTAACACAGGAAATTTAGAAACACAAGTATATAGAAAATCAACTCACACACGCAGATCAAATACTCAACTGTATTAGTAATGTATCCTTTAGTTCCTAGAGGAACATAGGGCTTCAGCTGAGCACCTCCATTGCCTTCGGTTTTCTGACAACTTTTTCACCCTGCTCCAGGTCTGTCCACATGCTTTCATCTCCTCCTCGCATGACCTCCTCCAAGTCACCCTTGGAAGACCAACTCGCCGCCTCCCTTTCGGATTACACTCGAGGGCTTGTCTAGTGATGTCACTTGATGGTTTCCTCAGCGTATGGCCAATCCATCTCCATTTCTTTCTGCCTATTTGTTTCACAATCGGTTCCTGATTGGTTCGCTCCCAGAGATCCCTGTTGCTGATCTTTTCTGGCCATCTGATCTTGAGTATTGAGCGGAGACAGCTGTTAATGAAGGTCTGAAGTTTGTTTGAGATGCTCTTTATGACTCGCCAAGTCTCTGATCCGTATGTAGCACTGACTTTACATTGGAGTTGAAAATCCGGATCTTATTTTTGATGCTGAGTGCTGTTGACCTCCACACAGATTTGAGAGTAATGAAAGCTTGTCTTGCTTTCCCGATTCTGGCTTTGATATCCTCGTCAGTTCCGCCTGTAGTTGAGACGATGCTACCCAATTACTCGCAAAAGAAACTATGTTCACACATTGTTCAAAAGAGTTCAAACACCCACTTTAGCACTTCAGCGTTGAAAAGGATGGTAGAGAATTGCCTATTAAGCTTCTTCAAAAAAATAAAACTACTGGTAAGGGGGAAAAGGTTGGGCATGAGGCTAGCAAAACCATTGCTACCGAAACTTCTCTAAACACCTCTAGTTTGAAGTCGCCCAATGTTCCAGCATTGGGGACGTAAAGGAATAAATAGTTTAGGAGGACAAGGGCGGTTTCCTGCAAACACACAGAGAGCTAGTATACAGCATATAAGACCAGGGTTATACATGAATGAATATATATATATATATATATATATATATATATATATAAAGATGTATAAATTAAGCATACCATGGCACATCTTTGATTATACTCATTCAAGGTGAGTTTACTGAAAGAATCCACCAGTTGATCTGTTGACTTTACTGACTTTCCTTGGATACCTCCTGACACTACAGCTTTCTTATTTGTTGACTGTAAATCACTTATCCTCTCTAATTGTGATACTGACGACGACCATGATGATGATGATGTTGATATTTGTGATCCTTCAAATTGATCCCCATCATTCAATTTCTTTGTAATATGACATATTCCACGCGGGTAAGATTTTTGTCCATTATTGAATAGGATAATCTTTTCAAGAATATTTTGTATTGCCAAATGATGATCCGTATCATTTATTGATTGTTCATGAATATATGCATGGAATTGTTGAACAAGTGTCTCTTCATCTTTTTGTTTTCTATTGGCTCTTTGTGTATCATATTCAATTGAAGTAGGAGAAGCAGTAGAAGCAGATATTCTGTCCAGTTGACTTTCCAGTCCAATGACATAAGCTGCCATAAAGATGTTCTCATAATCTTGGATACGTTTATCACTATGAGAGGTGTGGATATGAGGGATAAAAAATATAAATTAGGAGATCCCATAAAATTTCAGAAATTCAAAAAAAGAAAAAAAACGATTTTAACTCAGTTCAACAGTAAAGATCAGATGATCGCCTATTTTTAGAAAGAATAACCAATAGCGAACCAGTCAGGAAGCCTGTTTATTACCCAGGCAACAAACATGCAGAAAGAGATGAATTAAACATGAAATTGACGGAATCACTGACTGACATTGAGTGTCAGGAAGTCGAATGGAGCCTGAATGCAAAGCGATGGGTTTGACATGGTATCAAGAATGATATGAATAGCATGTAAGCTGGAAGCGAGAGCTAATAGACAGTTGAGGTGGCAGGTGTGGTAAAATATAGTTCCGCATCTGACATTTCCAGCACAATTTATTGTTCACAATCATGTCACTGTATTCACACGATTTTCTAAACTGATTTATATACCTCTGCCTCCCTGCGTTAGTTTATTGCAACTTAGCATATATCCTGTTTAAGAATTGCATTAATTTCAATGAAAGCAAAAATAAGGACGGGGACGTGGAATGTTTGTACAATATATGAAAACTGGAAAGTCTGCCGAGGTAGCCACAGAAATGAGAAGATATAGAATAGAAGTGTTGAGAATCTAAGAAAGCAGATGGAACAGATGTGGAAGGCGCCAAATATCAACTGGAGAGACACTAATCTATTCCGATCACCCAGAGAACAACAATCACGAGCATACCGAAGGAGTGGCCATCATGATGTCACCAACAGCAGCCAAAGTTCTCATGGAGTGGGAACCGATCTCCTGCAGGATAGTAACAACCAGGTTCAACTCAAAAGGAAGGAAGGAAGGAAGGTTACAATCATTCAATACTATGCGCCTACAAACGTCTCAGAACAAGAGAAGAAGAAGGATTTCTACAGACAACTACAAACAGTAATGGACAACGTCCCAAATGGTGATATCAGAATCCTGATGGGTGATATGAATGCGAAACTGGGAGGAGACTACCTCAACTTTATAGACTTTGAGAAGGCCTTCGACAGACAGCGTTGATCGTGAAGTAATTTGGAAATTACTCGAGTACTATGGCGTACCCCAAATATTCATCAACCTTATTCAATAGCTGTACGACAACAGCACATGTCAAGTGATCCACAACGGAAAACTCAGAGAGGCGTTTGGAGTGAGCACACGAGTCAGACAAAGGTGCTTATTATCACCAAAGATATTCCTAATTGTGGTGGACTGACTGGATTATGCGTCAGAAAGTGAGTGGGAAACGAGAAGACAGGGATATCCTGGACCGAAATGAAGAACCCAGAAGACCTGGATTTCGCGAGTGGATGATTTATGTTTGATGTCACTGTCACAAAATCGAAGACTTAGAAGCAAAAACCGACAAACTGGTCGAAGAAGCAGCCGGTAAAGACAGGACTCCAGATGAACATGAAAAAGACGGAGGTTATGAAAATAACCAGCCAACCAACAACAGCAACATCCAGCGTCAGAGGTTAGTTACTCCCAATCTGGAAATCTTCGTCACTCAGCCAGAATCAACAACAAAATTCAGTAGGATTTTCAATACAAACGTCAAGTCAGTCAGTTCTTCTATACGAATCAGAAAATTGGCGGGCGGGTCACAAAGAATATTTTCAACAGTCTAAATCAGACCTTTATCAACAACAACTATCCTCGCTCTATACTGAAGATCAGATGGCCGGGCTGGAAAGAATCACCAACAAGAAACTATGGGAACAAACAAACAAAACAAGAAGCAGTCGCCCAACAAATATGCAGGAGAAAGTGGAGATGGATCGGACACTCACTCGCTGAGGAGGCCTCTGCGTGACATGGCGCGCGCGTCAGGCCATTTCTCTAGTGGAACACGAAAGGAAAACCGCAAGTGGAACGTCAAAGGGTGACATGGAGGAGATGTGTGAAGAGTAGTTGAAACAGTATGGACTAACATGGATGGATGCAGGTAAAAAGTAATCAGAAGACAGGAGCAAGTGGAGACGTGCAGTTGAAGCCCTATGTTCCACTAGGAACCCAAGGGAACAATAATAATAATATAAGGCCTCAATAGAACTGTAACAAACAGAAGGCAAGACATGGAAGTCAAGGTATATATTTTTCATAGATTAAACTGCTGTTTATGTATATATATATATATATATGTTTATATTCATTAACTAATAACTGAGCGTGTGATACATATACATAGTGTTTTGTTGTTAATGCAGTATACAACCGTTGGAAACGTATTCTGTGTCTAACATCAAATAGAATGCTCAAATAGATACATTGTATTCGATTGCTTTCAGTGACTTGGGCTGAGAATATGTGTGAATCATATTTATAGTGAAGATATGATTATGAATAATAAATTGTGTTCAAAATGTTATCCAGTAATTAATACTGTTTTAGTGATTTATATATCAAAAAATGTATACGTTATACAACAATTTCACATGGAAGTAACAATGTGTACAGAGTTGCAGAATACATTTGTTACTAAGAATTGGGTTAGTACAACGGTGATACTCTACTGCGCAAAGAAACGTCGGATGAGACAAGGCGAATCCTTGACAATCATGACAACAGAAGAGTGTATTTTCGTGCAACTAACACTTCTTACGCTCATTACCACTAGTTAAGGTTAAGGATAAAATAGAAGAAGTAAAACCAATAGAATTGTGTGTAGCAGATCAGTTGTGGGGATTGTGACGCCATATATATGTAGGAGATACTTCTAGACAGGTAAATCTAAAAGATTGGAAGGGCATAAACAATGTCTAAACGTGGTTCCAAAAATCTCTTCAGATTTGAAGAGGCTAGAAAACTAATCGGTGACTGGATACTACACTCAATAGAAAAAGGACATAAGATCGACTTTGGTAGGACTAAGGTTCTACAGAAAGTTTTTGGTTCGTATAAGCAAAGACTGACTGCAGAAGCCTTACATATTTGAATGAATCCCAGACGTTTGAACGGGAGTGAAGGTGTGATGTTAGATAAGGCATGACAAGTCCGGATTAGTAAATAAAAATGGCTTTGGCGTTTGAAACTATGGACAATGGGTTCGAGCCTCGGTGGGAACATCATCCCTCACTGAGAGAGAAATGCAGGTACATCCA
The DNA here is from genome assembly GCA_944472135.2 of Trichobilharzia regenti. NCBI lineage: Eukaryota > Metazoa > Platyhelminthes > Trematoda > Strigeidida > Schistosomatidae > Trichobilharzia > Trichobilharzia regenti. The sequence continues at coordinate 58,477,354 of OX235266.1, forward strand.
GATGACGAGTCCCAAATAGGACGAAATGCGCATCCTGGATTCCACTGCTAGCCACCATCCACCAACTGTATACTATCATACGTGGTCTAAATTTCAGATTGTGTATATTTTCTTATGGAGAGGTTAACAGATGTTTTACAATTGTTTCCCCATACGCATCTGTACCATGGTATACCAATCATGAGTCATGAAACAGGTATCAACAGGTATAATAAACAAAAATTGAATGAACTATGATCAAAATTTGACCTCACACTTACAAAATTAGTCTCTTCTGTTAAAATATATGTGTATATGCAGTATACAACGGTCTCTGTGCCTTTGTGTATGGGTGAACAATCATAAAACATTCGTAAGCCTCTCCATAAGAAGACTGTCCACCCACACACACATACACACACCATTGTATGCTGCATATACACATATATTTTAACAGAAGAGACTAATTTTGTAAGTGTGAGGTAAAATTTTGATCCCAGCTCATACAATTTTGTTTGTTATACTTGTTGACTCATGATTGTACAAAAGTTTTGAAAAACAAGAGATGTTCCTTTTATATATAAACCTCTGTTATGTTAATTTCGATTAATTTCCTTGAAGAAGCTCGGAGTATTTCGCCTAACTCGGGGAAGGTTGGAATTACGCGTTTGAATTTCGCTGAGATTTTAAAAATATAGTTTTTATGAATTATTATTTATTATTGCTCCCTTGGGTTCCTAGTGGAACATAGGGCTTCAACTGCACGTCTCCATTTTCTTCTGTCTTCTGATATACTTTTCGCCTGCATCCATGTTAATCCATATTCTTTCAACTCCTCTTCACACGATCTCCTCCATGTCACCCTTGGACGTCCCACACGCCGCTTCCCTTTCGGGTTCCACTCGAAGGCTTGACGCGCGATGTCACCCAGCGGTCTCCTCAGCGAGTGTCCGATCCATCTCCTCTTTCTCTTGAATATTTGTTGGGCGACTGCTTCTTGTTTTGTTTGTTTGTTCCCATAGCTTCTTGTTGGTGATTCTTTCCGACCCGGCCATCTGATCTTCAGTATAGAGCGAGGATAGTTGTTGTTGATAAAGGTCTGGTCTGCAATAGCCTGTTGGAAATATTCTTTGTGACCTACCCGCCAATTTTCTGATCCGTATAGAAGAACTGACTGACTTGACGTTCGTTTGTATTGAAAATCCGACTGGATTTTGTTGTTGATGATGGCTGAGTGATGAAGATTTCCAGATTAGATTGGTTTCAGGTTGATGATGTCGATGTGTTTCTCGCCTTCCCGATTCTCGCTCGATTTGACATCCTCGTCCGTTCCGACTGCCTGTAGTTGAGACAATGCTCTCTAGATAAGTGAATGAAGTAACTAAACTCTTTCAAATCCCTCCCGTTGATGGTGATTGGCTGTTGGCTGGATGTAGCTGTTGTTGTTGGTTGGCTGGTTATTTTCATAACCTCCGTCTTTTTCATGTTCATCTGGAGTCCTGTCTTTACCGGCTGCCTTTTCGACCAGTTTGTCGGTGTTTGCTTCTAAGTCTTCGATTTTGTGACAGTGACATCAAACATAAATCATCCACTCGCGAAATCCAGGTCTTCTGGGTTCTTCATTTCGGTCCAGGATATCCCTGTCTTCTCGTTTCCCACTCACTTTCTGACGCATAATCCAGTCAGTCCACCACAATTAGGAATATCTTTGGTGATAATAAGCACCTTTGTCTGACTCGTGTGCTCACTCCAAACGCCTCTCTGAGTTTTCCGTTGTGGATCACTTGACATGTGCTGTTGTCGTACAGCTATTGAATAAGGCTGATGAATATTTGGGGTACGCCATAGTACTCGAGTAATTTCCAAATTACTTCACGATCAACGCTGTCTATCGAAGGCCTTCTCAAAGTCTATAAAGTTGAGGTAGAGGTTTGATCGCCATTCCATGCTTTGTTCGATGATGATGCGTAGAGTTGCAATTTGGTCAGTACATTATTTGCCTTTCCTGAATCCAGCTTGTTCCGGTTGGTGGCGGAGTTCTGTCTCCAGTGTGTCCTTTAATCTCTCCAGGATAATGCGACTCAGGATTTTACTTGGCGTCCTGAATACTCATGGCATATTTTTCGAAATCACTAACCCACCTTATGAGATGCGGGTAATATGATGTTAGTATCCATTAAACAACGTGAGTCGGTGGCACAGCGGTTAGGACGCTTGCCGACCATGCACACGGACCGGGGTTCGCTCCCTGGCTATCAACGCACTTTTCTTCCTCTCTAAGCCAGTAATAGAACTGGCAAAAAGGGAAGGTTGGGCATGAGGTGGCTAGCAACCCCATCCTGTAAAAACAAGCACTGCTACAGAAACTTCAAGCATCTAGCTTGAACCCCCATGTTCCACTGGGAACGTGAAGGAATGCAAAAAAAATTACAAAACAAGCATAACCACCGCAAACTGTAAGGTGATGCAGGTTTCATGTTACTGAATAATAACGAACTGCTTTTCCATCGGACGAAATCCACAGTCTATAAGAAGCTGATAAGACTTAGTTAACAGACGAACAGTAACCTGGAAACCAGTGGTCTGAATTCCTCAGCAATACTGTAAGTAGTCGGAGGGTTTCATCATGAGCTGACATCGGTTGGATAACGATCGGAAAATCAGCTGGGAGTACTGCAAGACAGCCGTTTCGTCAGCCTAGTTTGGGACTCTTCATCAGTATGAACCCACCAAGTGAGGTTCGAACCCAGGACCCTCTGGTTACAAGGCTATTGAGCTCATAGACCACTAAGCCACTGGGACCGGAGTCAATCCTCCAACCAGTCAAACACAATCCCTACAAAATCATTGCCACCTACTTGGATAATTTTGTGAATTAAATACAAGCAAGCAATTGGATTAGAAAATTATTGAACTTACTTAACAATACAGTATTCTTCTATACTGGTCATCGGATTCCATGTTGAATGACTCCCGTATACAGTACGCTTTCCAGACATTTACCTGTAGAGAATATTTTCTTGAGTAAATGAGATTTCGCTTATATTTGACAAAAAAATAATAATAAAGAAATTGGTCAGCGCTACTAACAAAAGTAACAGCCACACAGCACCAATGGAGACAAATGTCACCCATAAGGATGTTTGCGCGAAACCAAACTTCAACAATTGAGGTGATCACCCATTTCGAAGTTAATCACAACACTCAAGTAGTGATTCTATATTTAATTGTTGAGTGTGGGAAACGAGGGAGTGGTTTTTTTGAAGATTGTGGCTTCTTAGCTTAAATACTCGGTTCATAATCAAGCATGGAGTCAAACTCTGTCTACCTCAGCTTGGATAGATCATAGGTAAGACATACCTTTATGCAAGAAAAGAAACTATAGAAGGTCTGAACTTCGAAGAAATGATTTATGCCTGATGTAATATATAAATTTGAAGATCCACAAGCGAAAACTGGAATAAGTAGCTTAGATAGGACACAGAGAGGACAGTAGTGATGAAGATAACTGACGACCAACAACACCAACTACAACGGCAAGAATTATATTATATATTTTTCCTTCACGTTCCCAGTGGAACATAGGGCTCCAAGCTAGTGGCTTGAAGTTTCTGTAGCAGTGTTTAATTTTTACAGGATGGGGTTGCTAGCCTCATGCCCAACCTTTCCTCTTTACAAGCATTATTTCTGGCTCAGTGAGGTAAAGGAGTGCGCCGGCCGGGGGTCGAACCCCGGACCATATGCATGGTCTGCGAGCGTCCTAACCGCTATACCACCGACGCTATACCACAACGGCAAGCATTAGTCATATTAATATATACGTAAAACTTGAGGGAGGGGGCTGCGGTAGTAAGTAATTCCATGTTAGTTTGTTTATTAGATGTATCACACAGTCAACGAAACAGGATTATTCACTGGATGACAAGGTTTCGAACAAAATTTATTATTATTCATAGTCACACAACTTTGAAACTTGAGTTTTATATTTTTCTCTGTTCTCTCCTATTTGTAGTCGTAGAGGTAGTAGAATTTTCCAGATATCCGGGTGGACAGGTGTTGAATCATTCCTATGACACGTATTCACTCTCAGTTGATTCGATAAACAAAGCTTCTGTTATCAATCTCTCCCTCCAACCCGCTGTTACATTGGATTTTAGAACTGTCATCTTCTCACACCGTCCTATTGTATGGTTGTGTGTAACTGCATGTAGTGCTATAGCTGAACTATTCGCTAGATTTCTTATCTTATTCGGGTCAACCAATCTAGATTTCGCTGCTAGGTTTTTATGTTCAGCTAGTTGGACTGCCCCTGTTCTACTAGTTTGACCTACGTATTTGACCTCACTGACAATCATTGCAGGTAGGGTATTATTCCTGCCTTGTAAAAAGTAAAAGCGGCATTCAAACCCACAAACTCAATTAGAAACAAGCTTTGTCGGTTAAAAGATCAATCCTGTAGAATCTTTAAAACAAAACAATTTAGTTTATCTAATGCCCTGGCTGCAGTGATTGTCAGGTCAAATACATAGGTCAAAGTAGTAGAACAGGGGCAGTATGACTAGTCGAACATAAAAACCTAGTAGAATCTAGATTGGTTGGCCCGAATAAGATAAGACATCTAGAGAATTGTTCATCTATACCACTCACTATATGCAATTACACACAACGATACAATACGATGGGATGGATGGGATGGGATGAGAGTTTTAAAATCTAATGTCACAATGTTGAGGGGAGAGATTGATAACAGAAGCTTTGTTTATCGAATCAACTGAGAGTGAATACGTGTCATAGGAATGATTCAACACCTGTCCACCCGGATATCTGGAAAATTTCACTACCCCAACGACGACAAATAGGAGAGAACAGAGAAAAATATAAAACTCAATTTTCAAAGTCATGTGACTATGAACAATAATAAATTTTGTTCGAAACCTTGTCATCCAGTGAATAATCCTGTTTCGTTGACTGTGTGATACATATAATAAACAAACTAACATGGAACGACAAACGTTAGTCATCATCGACAGGAGAAATCTCTCTCTCTCTCGAGAGGGAGTCAGTTGTTTTACTTATCTATTCAATAAAGTTTCAACTACAAATGGCACAGATGATGACGACGTTAAAGCCCAGGCAGGATGGAAGAACCATGATGAATCTTGGTTCATAAGAAAAAGGCGTAAACAGCGAAAAAAATTTTACCCCTTTTTGACGATTCATTTCCATGACCTGCTGTACAATCGTGTTAATTATATTTGATTGCATGGAGGATTTAATCAAACAAAATCCCTACAAAACCAATACTTGAAAATTAATTATATTGAACAAAGAAATCTTTAGACCAATCAGATACTGGTAAACTTTGTCCTCGGAAAATGTATTACATAATGTGAGGTGCTACATCTAGAAGGGGTGACTAATTTTAAGTTAGAAAAGGCGGCAGAAGTTGGCATGACGTAATAAGTGTGAGATAATGATCAATCAATAAGCCCGTGTAGAATGAACAGGAACTATTGGAAAGGCTATAAAGTGTTTTTGTATAAAATCTGTATGAAAAAGCAGTGTTATTAATAAACGGTAATAGAGTGGTAATAAAATATGGATAATGGGAATAATAATGATAATAAAATAGTAATAATGATAATAATAGTGAACATACATAATAAAAAAAGAAGAGTTGATCACGGATTGATATCAGTTAGAGAATCATTGAAAAACCAGTACTGGAGTACTGGACAGCTGCTGTTTCATCCTAGTTTGGGAATCATCGGCAGTACGCACCCACTGGGATTCTAACCCAGGACCTACCGGTTACAAGGCAAGGTCGTATACCATTCAGCCACTGGGACCCGATTCAATGGCTCGTGAATTCTAACTTCTACCAATTCGTGATTTAGCGCAACCCCAACCATTGTCGTTGGTGGGACATCCATCCACACACGTGACATCTAATTGGACCTCACTAGTCACGACTTCTCACTAGAACTCAGGAAACTCCAACCTGTAGCAAGTCAGTAGCGAGCATCAGATTAATCCTTACAAACCAAACTATAGAAAAAAGAAGAGGCGAAATTATAGTAAGAATTTTACTCTGGTCATTGTAGGGCGAGAGAATGTATGCATTGCTTTTGAGTACAGAGATCCAGTTTCAGATCTCAAATAGCTAATGCTTCAGCTATGTACAGATGGCGTGTGTGAAATCCCTTTGTATGATACTGAAAGACTCTGTGTAGCACTGTGAAGAATTCATGCAAGTGGGGGGTACTCAATGTCAAGAGATGACAAGGTGTTCTTTCCTCCTCTGGCTAGCTAGCCAAGCTGAACAGTGTTCGAGAATACGTTTGTGTACCTGACGTTGTGTATGGCCGATATACTTTGCTCCAGACGAGCAAGTAAACTGATAAATATACACTGAAGTGACAAAAAGCGGTATCATATCCTTAACGTTAGACTGGATTAACTATCAGCTGATTGGTCTAAAAATTTATTTGTTAAACATTTATGAATACGATTGTACAGCTGGTTATGAAAATGAATCGTCGAAAGGGGAAAATTTTCTTCGCTGTTTACGTTTTCTTTTTTTATCACTCTATATGTGCGCTGGTGGCACAGTGGTTAGGACTCCCGCCGACCATGCACACCCCAATATAAATGGTCGGCCTGCAAAACTGGGCTACCGATATCACGTGCTGAAAATTCCATCCTTGTGCCAAAAATACTGTGTGGAATCAAGCTATCATCAAAAAAATATACATTTCCTTCTTACAAGTTGATAACTTACTGATATCAGCTAGGAAACCATTGAAAACCAGGGAGTACTAGACAGCTGTTTTGTCAGCCTAGTTTGAGAATTATCGGCAGTACACACCTACTAGGGTTCGAACCCAGGACCTTCTGGTTACAAGGCAAGCTCGTATACCGTTCAGCCACTGGGACCCGATTCAATTGTATCCACAAGGTCCTGGATTCGAACCCCAGTGGATGCGTACTGCCGATGACTCCCAAATTGGAAAAACGGAAACAGCTGTCCAGTACTTCCTAGTGGTTTACAATGGTTCTATAGATGATATCAGTCCGTGATCAACTCGTAAAAACAAAACTAACCCTTACAGACCAAACTATGTAAAAAAATATTTCGTTCATTGGAGAGTCTTGATTAACGTGAAATCATTCTGGACACTGGTTGCACTCGATAGCATAAGGAACAAGATCTGGATCTCTTACACTATAGTCCAATCAGACAGTACTTTCATATAGTTCAGAGATGTGGTGCATACGTCACTGAAAGCATTTCCAACAGGCTGCATACTGAATATCAGATGGCGGAAAACGACAAGCTACAAGGAACTCTGGCAGTACAAAAAACCGACAGAGGACTGGCTTAATCTGTGTCGAACGTTTGCCCGATAGGTTTAGGTGGCGGTCGATTTAGGAGTCTTTTGAAGTGTTCAGCCCAGTGTTTTCTTTGTTCCACCTCTTTGGTGATTGACTTTCCATTGTCGTCCTTTACTGGCTTAATCTGTGTCGAACTTTTGCCCGATAGGTGTCTAGTTGTTTGGTAGAGTGTTGCAAGGTCTCCTTCGCCTACACTGCAGCTTGTTCTGCTTCACTTTCCATGGCTTCATAATATTTTCTTTTGTCTTCCCTGGAACTCTTCTTCACTCTTTTGTTCAGTGTATTGTAGCTTGTATTCAGCTCCTGTTTTTGTTGCTCGTCAGTGCACTGGATAATCTTTTGTTTCACCATACTTCTCTCTTCTATTAGTTTCCAAGTGTCCGTAGTGAGCCACTGTTTGTCCTGTCTCTTCTTTTTGCCTAGAACTTCCATACAGGTTTCCCTCCACACCATTTTCAAGTTGTTTCAGTGCTTTTCGACGTTGACCTTTTCGCTGGTGCTGATTTGTGTCTCGGCTTTTTCCCTTATGTTTGCAATGAAGATGTCCTTTGTAGCCTGGTCCTTCAGTTTTTGAGTGTTGAACTTGGCTTGCGGTCTATCTGCAGCTCCTGTTTCCCTGAAAGCTTTTAATTTGATTTGGATTGCCCCTTGCACGAGATAGTGGTCTGAGCCAACGTCTGCTACTCTTCTTGCTTTTGTGTCCATTAGGCTTCGCCTCCACTTCCTTGAGATTGTGCGTCGGTGGCACAGTGGTTAAGACTCTCGCCGACCATGCACATGGTCCGGGGTTCTAGCCCACGCCGGCGCACACCTGATATCTATGGTCGGCCTGCAAAATTTGGGCTACCGATATCCATGCTGAAAATTCCATACTTGTACCAAAAATACAGTATGGAATCAAGCTGTAAATCAAAAAAAAAGTAGATTCGGTTTTTGGTTTGCCCGTCTGGTGACACCCATATAGCCTTGTGGATATCTTTGTGCTTGTATACACTACTACCAATCACTAGTTCGTTGAAGGCGCAGAAGTCGGCGAAGAAGTCTCCGTTTTCATTCACTTATCCGAGAGCTCCTCTACCCATGATGAGTTCTCTTCCTGTGTTGTCTGGTCCTAGTTTGGCGTCCATGCCTCCCATTAGTATTTTAATGTCACCGGCTGGGGGTATTGTCCATTGTTGCCTGTAGTTGTCTGTAGAATTCTTCTTTCCTTTCGAGGTCTGCGTTGTTTGTGGGTGCATAACATTGTATGATTGACACTTTTCTTCCTTTGGAGTTGAATCTGGCGGTCATTATCCTGGACGAGATCGCCTCCCATTGCATGAAGGCCTTTGTTTCCGTTGGTGCCATCATGATAGCCGCGCCCTCGGTGTGCGCGTGGTTGTCTTATATATATATATATATTTATATATATATATATATATATATATATACCTGCACTTATGAAAAAGAAAAGACGTTCAGCGAAGAGACTCTTTTCGGCGAATTCTCTCACATAGCTGTACAATGGCATTTATATATAATTTTGTGTGTGTGTGTGTACATGAGGTTTGTCAAGTTTAGATAATTGATCAGGTAATACAAGAATGATCTAATATAGAAACAAGGTTAACCAGACAGCAACTAAAGTAAGATTGAGTTAGTTAGTAAGTTAGATGACGCAATATAATTGACTAAAATGTTTCAACTTAGGTCAGGATATCAACAGAGGTAATTACAAGTAGAGACTAAGCAGAAGTGGGGTAGAGAATAATGCCATTTAAATTAGAACTGAAATTGAGCAAATAAATTGGATGATGTAACATAAATGACTAGAAACTGAGTGTTGGTTAAATCAGTAACAGTGGTAGTGAGGTGTTGAAATTAAATCGGATGGAGGTAGAGAACAAGAAATATATCTGCACTTAGCATCGTTTTGTACTTTTACCATTTTTTTTGTGCGTTGGCACTTCTGCAGCAGTTTGATCAGTTTTTCGGGACAATGTTTCTAGCTTGACTCCTAACTCTCCTTCTTTTATAGGCCTTGGGAACGGTTAAAAAAACTGGTGAGCTAGTAGACTAGGTGAAAAAACGGAAAACTCAGAGAATCGTTTAAAATGAATACAAGAGTAAGACAAGTTTGGCTGTCTACTTTCCCCGATGGTATTCCTAGTCGTGGTGGGCCAGATTATGGGATGGACTGATAGTGGATAGCCAGAAGACAGGAATACGCTGAACCACCGATAAGAAGAAGACTCTAGAAGATCTGGGTTTCGCGAACGACTTATGCATAATGTCACACAATCTCGAAGAGTGTGGCAGGCGAAATCCAACAAACTGGTTAAAACAGCTGGCAGGATTCCAAGTGAACGTAGGGAAGACGGAGGCGATGAAGGTAACCAACCAACTAGCGTCAATCACCATCAACGGGAGAGAGATTTGACACAGATTAGCGGAGGACGATGTCACAGGCAATCAGAATTCGAAAGGCAAGATACACATTGATAAGCCTGAAACCATTTTGAAAACCTTCTGCACTCAGTCAGCATGCGAAAAAAGATTCGGGTTTTCAGCCCCAATATTACGTCAGTCACTTCTTCTAGATGGGTCAGAAACTTACTCAGTGCATCACTAAAAGCATTTTCAAAAACCACCTGCAGACTTTCATCAACAGTTGCCCACTTCGCTGAATCCATACCGAAGATCAGATGGCTGGGTAGTCAGAAAGAATTAGCAACCAGAAACGCTGGCGGCAAACTAACTAGGAACCTATCTCAGGAAGAAATGCAGACGGATTAGATACACACTGAGGAGACCATCGAATGACATCGCGCACCAGACAATCGATCGAGTGGAATCTGAATGTGAGACAAAGAGTGGGATATCGCTTCGAGGATAACATGGAGAAGATCATGTGAGGAGGTAATGAGAGATTGTGTCCAGTCGTGAGCCCAGCTGAAGATGATCACGGAAAATACGACAAAGTGGAGACGTGATTACTATTAATATTATTTCCTTTAATTCCTAGAGGAACATAGGGCTTCAGCCGTGCGTCTTCATTGTGTTCAGTTCTCTGCTAGAGGTTTCACCTGGCTCCAAGTCTGCCCACATGCTTTCATCTCCTCCAAGTCACCCCACCGTGGGACGACCAACTCTCCGCTTCCCTTTCGGGTTCTACTCGAGTGATTGCTTGTCTAGTTATGTCACTTGATGATTTGTTTCCTCAGAGTATGGCCAATCCACCTCCATTTCTTCCTGTTTATTTGTTGCACAATCGGCTACTGCTGGGTCGGTTCGCTCATTGCCAGAGATCCCTGTCGCTGATCTTTTCTGACCGGCCATCTGATCTCCAGCGAAGTACTGAGTGAAGATAGCTGTTTATGAAGGTCTGTAGTTTGTTTTAGGTGCTCTTCATGACGCGCTAAGTCTCTGATCCGTATAGTGAGTAGCACTGACTTCACATTGGAGTTGAAAGTCCGGATCTTATTTTGCATGCTAAGTGCTGTTGACTCCCACACAGACTTGAGAGTAAAGAAAGTTTGTCTTGCTTTCCCGATCCTTGCTGTGATGTCCTTATCAGTTCCGTCTGTAGTTGAAACGACGCTTCCCAGTGAGGTAGGTAGGTGAAGGAGGTTGTTTCTTTCAGGTTCCTCCAATTTATGCTGGCTGATTGTTGTCTGTTGTTGTTGTTGTTGGTCAGGAATCTTCATTACCACATCTGTTTTCTCTGTGTTCACTTGGAGTCCTATCTTCTCTGGATGTTTATTCTTCCAACTTGGTGCTTTTCATCACTTGCACATCTTTCAGTTTGTGGGAGATCAGACATATATCACATCGGTGAAGTCCAGATCCTTCGAGTTTATCGTGAGGGTCCATTTTATGCCTGTTTCTTCACTGCCCGCCGCTGTCTGTCGCATTATCCAATTTACTGCAATCAGGAAAATTATTGGCGATAGTAGGCAGCCAACTTGTCTTACTCCCGTCTTCACTTCGAAGAATTCCTCAAGTTTCCCATTGTGGATTACCCGGGATAGACGTGATGCTGAAGCCTTACGTACAACTCAGAACCCAGAGAAACATTAATGATGATAATAATAAATAATACTTGGGATTTGAAAATCACAGTAAATAGGATATTAACTTACAATTAGCGTCTCTTTTTCCTGTTTAATTGATTCCCTTTACAATTTCAAGAAAGTGGTAAATTTTCTAAATGCTTAGCTACATATATAGATACACATATATATGTGTGTGCAATGTTACTTCCGTTGCCAAGGTAACAAACCAAATGGGAAATTGAAAACCTACTCAGTAAACATTTTTTTCTCTCTCTCTACATACGTCTATTACATTTTAGAGTAAGCGATACCTTGTATTGTTTGTATTAATCCACCATAAGAAAATGTTGGGATTGGATTAGGGAGTGGTTGGAATAATATACTTTGTTGTCATGTGGTTGCGGAATGGTTTACTTGGTTGTGTATGTGTATGTGTGCGTGAATTTGTATGTTTGTTTACGAGTGAAACTATAGATGAGATAAGCTCAAAGTGACAACCAAACTCATCTTCATCTCTTTTAGGCTATAAACGGAGAAAATCGTTCGATGATAAGGTAGAATTTTTTTTTGAAATCTGATTGGACAACATTTGATGCCCGACTTTACATGAAACTGACCAATCAAATTAGTTATTGATAGTGTATACGCTTTCATCTTCACTGAAGGTTGGAAGTAATGAGAAATTTGTCAGTGGTACTTTTTGAATAAACGGAAACTAATATAAGTACAAAAAAGTGGGCATTGTGGTAGAGTACAACTCCATTATAGATAAGATTTTATTTTGATAAATCACACAATGGTATTGTACAGTAATATTAACTGATGACCACGTTTCGAGCAAAGTGGTTAAGACACTCGCTGACCATGCACATGATCCAGGGTTCGATCCCCGATGACGCATTCCTTTACCTCGGTAAACCAGTAGTGAGACTGGTAAAGAGGAAAGGTTGGGCATGAGGTGGCTAGCAACCCCATCCTGTAAAAATTAACACTGCTACAGAAACTTCAAGCCATTAGCTTGAAGCCCTATGTTCCACTGGGAACGTGAAGGAAAGAAAAAACTTTTCGAGCACAAACTATTTCTCATGATGATATCAAGACACTACTCACACAACTTTCTTACTTCATTTACATACATGTGTGGAATCGATTAGATATTGGATCTGAGATGTTCCCTCTTTGTATGATATAACTCTAGATGCCTTATATTCTCTCTTATTTATGTTATCATTCCTAGTTTCACCATTATTTTTATTTTACTTTTGGCCTTTTCTGATCTTCCTAATGAATTTTATAGGATAGTTATTCAACACCAGCGGTTCTTCTATCTGTTTTATTTCGTAATTTAAGTCTTTTCTTGTGCTACTTAGTTCTATGGCTCGGTTTGTTAGACACTTAACTAAGCCTGTCTGCCTTCACAGACAGATAACGATAGATGAGATGAATTGAAGTCTAAATATCTATTAGCAGAATGAGTTGGCTTTTTTCTTATTAACGCCAGTGTGCAGTTTACCTTCTTCTATTCGTTTTATTTTACAATCTAACACCATAGCTAATTCTCCTTGTTAATTTTCCGATTCAAATGTGAACTTTATTCCCTCTCCTAGTGAGTTTATATATGTGTGTGAAGACGGTAGCGATATGTTCTGTTTTTAACACTTTGCGAAAATGTCATCCACATATCTCCACCATAATATGTACAGTAGGATTAAATGTATTAAGAGCCATATTTTCCCGGCTGTGCATAAATATATCTGCTACGATAGGGGATATTGGTGATCCATCCCATTGCTACATCTTCTCTTTGTCTATATATTTCACCTTGGAATTTAAAGATAGTAGATGTAAGACAGCATGATTGAATTCCTAAAATAATTTCCTCTTCAATGGGCAGCTTTGTCCTATCAGTGAGTTCATGATCTCTATATCCAATATCGTTTTTACGAGCTAGTATAAAGCAATTTGATTTCTTTTTGCTTGCCTCTTGATTATGAGGTATAGGTTCCTGATTTTTGGTAAACTCCTGAGTAGCTCATCTGGCCACTCGACTGTCGTAGCTTTGGTTTACTCTGAAAGTAGTGCTGCTGTGATTACTGATATGTTGTTTGTATTATGCGGTGTATTAAGACTTTGTTACTCTTGTGCATGGAGTTGATCCTTTCACGAATTAGTCCTCCGGTATGGTCATCAAAAGAAAAGAGATCATAATAATAACAGATATGATTAGTGTACGTTATTCAGGCTAAAAGACAGAAACAGAAATAAAGAAAACGTAAAACGAGACTGCTAATGAAATTTGAAGTTGATATATATATATATAAGTAATAATGATAATAAGTGTAGGTGTAGTGGTTAAAGTTGTCAGGAGAGTAAGACGGGAGAGAATGCAAAGAAGTAAAACGACGAATTTAGTTGTCTACCCTGAATGATGTATGGGATTTAAAGGAGACAGGCCATTTGGAAGCATTCCTTGTGTCGCCGCATTATTGCCTAGCCTTTGCTTTAAGGTGTCCACAGACAATGGCATAGCTACATCTGCCAGTACGGCGTTCAAGGGATGACAAACCTGCAGTGGAAAAAAGTGGGAGAGCACTCGGGTCCTTGCCCTTTGGTGAGCTGTACTTCTGGAGTTTCCAAGAGGAAGTCTTTTGATTTATAACTGAATGATTAAAACAGATAAGATTAAGTATTTCGGTGGGTAACAATTTCAGTATCCTAGTAATTCAAGGAGACCGCCTTAAAGTAGAAAGTACTGAAGTTCAAACTAAGTCAAGTGTTAACGAACTGTTAAGGTGAAATTAGGATTTGTTGGTATGCAGTAAATGACTTTGAAAGCTGCCTTGTTGACATCAATCTTGTATTCTGTATCCACAAGATGAGATAGAACAGCGCTACGAATAGATTTTGTTTTTCCTTTACTTAACCAACCACGCATTGTGATGTTCGGAAATCTGACGAGAAACACGCCTAATTGTACGGCATATGTAACTGGCTCACTCCACAGGAGCAGTCAAATTGGTAGATACGCAAGGCTCACCTAAAGTACACAAAATGGTGTACCACTTCGACTAGTATTAGAGATGTTAAATTCACCATACTATCCCATAGCCAAATGGTTAGTCGAATACTTACAGCCTCTACATACCGCATTGGTGAAACGCAATGTAACGGATATTTTTGGATTTGTTGAAAGGACATGATATCATGATATCATTTGACGTATCTTCCTTATTCATCAATGTACCACTTATGGAAACAGTGAACTTTGTATGCGAAGAACTCATAAGACGACGAAACATCGATGTTGGCATTCCTGTATCTTCTCTGATGAAAGAGCTTCTCTTGAAATGCACATTGAATGTTCATTTTTTTATTTAATGAGGAACTGTATAGGCAAATCGATGGTGTGGGTGGAAATGGGGTCACCACTAGGACCCATTCTAGCCAAAATTTCCCTTGCAAAACTAGAAAATTGGCCTTTGAAAGATATTATTGATGAACTTGAATTCTTTTGTCGGTACATGGATGATGCATTTTTGATTATGGAAAAGAAGAAGGAAGCAAAGAACATCCTGGATAAATTCAACGAGGTTTATCCTGCAATACATTTTACTATTGAGGAATAAAAAGACTCGAGTATTTCATTTTTATACGTCCTTATGACCAGAAAAGAGGATGGCACAATAAGAAGAAGTGTATATAGAAAACCTACGTCAACTAACTGGTCAGTATACTCAATTTTTTTATCTTCGTGCCCTTGAAATATAAACACAATCAGATAAAGTGCTTGGTCAGTCACAGAGCAAGAGTAATCTTCTCGGATGAATGTCTCGATGAGGGACTTAATAATATTAAACAGTTGCTCAGTGAGAATGGTTATCCTGAAAAGTTTATTGATAAGAATATGAATCTAAAATCAAAGCTGCCCAAGGTACCAACAGTTCCGTAAAGGAAGGCCTTATTCTTACAAATGCAGTTCCTTGGTGACAACATCAGCGAGATACTAACACAGCGCCTTAGAAATGAGGCGGTAAAAAGAGCGTTCTATGCTGCTAACGAATTACGGTGTGTCTTCAAAACCACTGCTCTTTCAAGTTCGTTCATGAGTAAAAGACAAACTGCCTAATTTCGCCTCTTCCATGTGTGTGTATCTACCAATTTAACTGCTCCTGTAGAGTGAGCCAGTTACTTACATAAGCCGTACACTTAGACGGGTTTCTCGTCGAATTTCCGAACATCACCCTGCACAGTGGTTGGTTGGTTAAGCAAAGGACAAACAAAATCTATTCACATAGCGTTATTTTATCTCACTCATGTTGTGGATACAGAACACAAGACTGATTGATGTTAACCAGGGGGCTTTCAGGGTCATTTACCGCATACTAATAAGTCAAATATTAATCACATTTTGGATTATATCTTTCCTCTGATCTTTCTTTGCACTTCCACTTGATGTTAATTCGCACAAAGACGTTGCGTTCAATCTTCTACCTAAGAAAATTAAGACAGTCTGATATCACTCTGTCGGTTTTTATTATTATTATTATTATTGTTCCCTTGGGTTCCTAGTGGAACATAGGGCTTCAACTTACGGCACGTCTCCACTTGCCACTTCTGTCTTCTGCTATACTTTTTACCTGCATCCATCCATGTTAGTCCATACTGTTTCAGCTCCTCTTCACACGATCTCCTCCATGTCACCCTTGCACCGACGCCCCACTCGCCGCTTCCTTTCGCGTTCCGCTCGAGGGCTTGACGCGCAATGTCACCCAGCAGTCTCCTCAGCGAGTGTCCTATTCATCTCCACTTTCTCCTGCATATTTGTCGGGCGATTGATTGGTTCTTGTTTTTTTGTTATTCCCATAGCTTCTTGTTGGTGATTCTTTCCGGCTCGGCCATCTGATCTTCAGTATGAAGCGAAGACAGTTGTTGATAAAGGTCTGGTCTTCAATAGCCTGTTGGAAATATTCTTTGTGACCCGCCCGCCAAGCTTCTGATCAGTATAGAAGAACTGACTGACTTGATGTTCGTTTGTATTGAAAATCCGACTGGATTTTGTTGTTGATGCTGGCTGAGTGATGAAGATTTCCAGATTGGTTTCAGGTTGATGAATGTGTTTCTCGCTGGCCTTCCCGATTCTCGCTCGATTTGACATCCTCGTCCGTTCCGATTGCGTGTAGTTGAGACAATGCCCCTCGATAGGTTTCTACTATGACATTATGTTAATTTTTGTGTTCTGCCTATTCTTCTTTATTGCTTCTCGGACCTCAATCTTTCCTGGGCTTCTTGAAAAAGACTTCTTTACACTGAGAAAGAAATTGAAAGCTGTCAGTAGGACATGTGGGTGTTGCAAAATCACTTCGTCAATGTTATTGTCAATAGACACTTCAACTCGATAAAAAAGAAATTGGCGAGTATCACCCCATCTGGCTCTAGCGTCCTTTTCGATAATTTCTTCCCTTCAGGTTCTTGCAATTATAAAATATCCTGTTTGTTCCATATCAGTTTGTTTATTAGATGTATCACACAGTCACAGAAACAGTATTATTTACTAGACGACACAGTTTGGAACAAAATTTGTTGTTCATAATCACAGCATCAATTATAATCATACGACTTCGAAACGTGACTTTTATAGTTTTCTTTGTTCTCTCTCTCCTATTTGTCGTCGTAGGGGTAGTAGAATTTCCCAGGTATCCGGGTGGACAGGTGTTGAATCATTCCTGTTACATGTATTCGCTGTCAGTTGATTCGATAAATAAAGCCTCATTCAGTCAGTTATCAATCTCTCCCTCCACCCTGCTGTTACATTAGATTTTTTAAAAAACCATTCGAAATCTAGACTAACAAATTCTTATGAACCAAAACATAGATTAGATAATGTAAAATTAGATAATGAAGAAAAAAATAGTTAGTTTCGATATTTTCACTTTATATACACGTATACCAATGAATATGGCTATAGTGGGAGTCAGGAACGAACTCATTTCTGACCAAGAACTCGAACTTAGAACGAAAGTGTCACCTAAAGACATCATGCTGGGAGTGCAGCTATACCTGACTTCCACAATATTTAAATTCCAGGAGAAAAACTGAGGGAGTCGCCATGGTGTCACCAATATCCCTAGTTGTGGCAGATATATTCATGAACAGGTGGGAAAACATAGCAATTGAAACGTTCACCCCCACTCCAAAAGTATGGTGGAGGTATATAGATGACATATTCACTGTACTTAGAACACAGGATATATATGAAGATTTTTCGAACAAATCAACTCGATAGTTGAGACCATACAATTCACTTATTAATTGGAAAGTCAAGAAGGGGAGCTCCCAATGTAAGATTGCAACGTAAAAAGGAAAGAAGATGGGAAGTTAGACACTCTAGTGGTTTTATAGGAAACCCACACATTCAAACAGATATTTGGACTAACTAATCCCCTGCCTGCGATAATTCTCAGGTCAAATACATAGGTCAAACTAGTAGAACAAAGGCAGTCAGACTAGCTGAACATAAAAACCTAGCAGCGAAATCTAGATTGGTTGACCCGAATAAGATAAGAAATCTAGCGAATAGTTCAGCTATAACACTCACCACATTCAATTATGCACACAACCACACAATAGAATGGGATAGAATGACAGTTTTAAAATATAATGTACCAGTAGGGTGGAGGAGAGATTGATAACAGAAGCTTTATTTATCAAATCAAGTGAGGAGAATACGCGTAATTCGAATGATTCAACACCTGTCCACCGGATATCTGGAAAATTTATTACCCTAACAACGAGAAATAGGAGAGAACAAAGAGAACTATAAAAGTCACTTTTCGAAGGTGTTTGATTATACTTGGTTGATATGATTATGAACCGCAATACATTTTGTTTGAAACGTCACTGTGTAATACATCTAATAAACAAACTAATATGGAATCACTTACTACCACAGTGCCTGAGTTTTACACATATAATAATACTGTTTGTTGTCGTTACAATTAACGGGCAGTTATGCGACGGATACATTCTTTAACGTAGAACAACAGATTAGCAGTTATGGGTGTCAAATAACTAGTCGTATCTGTGCGACAACGTCATGTTACGCTGAAGTCAATTACAATTACAAAATATTGTAAAATAGGTGACACTGCTGGTGGTTAGTCATAATAGATTTGTCGAGTGTGGGGTAGGAAAATTGACAAGTCAGTTAGTTCACTTGATATATGCCCAAACCAAGTTCACTTTTAACAGTTTGATAAAATTTGATCATTGGGTATATGATATTCTTTTCGACGAAGTCATCATCTAGGCTGTACATTCGTGTGTATTTATATCAAATGGATGGAAAAGTTTCAGAATAATTTTCGGTTAAGGGTCAAATTAATAAAAATTATTCTGAAACTTTCATTATGGGTAAATTTTGTTTTAATAAAGTTTCACAGTGTTATACAGTAATGTTTACTGATGACGTTTCGAGCACAATTTATTACTGCTCATAATCATATCAAGGTAATCACACGACTTCCTAAATTCATTTATATAGTTCCATTGTTTTTCTCTTGATTTTCACTTGATTTGATTGGTAGTAGTATTTTCCATATTTCGGGTATGAGTGATGAATCATTCCTATTGCATGTATTGGGTGTAGACTCGATGAACAAGGATTCAGTAATCCACCTCTCTCTCTCTCCACCTACCTAGATTACTTTTCAGAATTTTAACCCTCTCCCACCCTATTGTGTGGTTGTGTGTTAATGCATGCATTGCAATTGCTGAGCTTTTCTCTAAATTACTTATCTTTTCGGGGTCAACCATTCTTACCTTAGCTAAATTTTGATGCTCTGACAATCTGACTACCCCTGACCTACTAGTTTGACCTATGTAGTTGACCTCACAGTCATTGCATGGTATTCTGAAACTTTCCCATCCATTTGATATAAATACACGAACGTACAGCCTGGATGATGACTTCGTCGAAAAGAAAAGCTTTTCTTCGCTGCAATTGTCTTCTTAATAACTCCTATGACCCAATGTGTATATATGATATTCATTGTAATAAAGCCGTTTTATGTTTCCCAATGAATGAAAAAATGACATCGTTTTTATTGACGTTTCGCTATTTAATGCTGATAGCTTTCTCAAAGTATTATTAAACCAGAATTTACAAAATCTCAGCATATATTTAACAAAGAGTTAAGGGGTGAGAAAATAGACAAGTTAGGTCAACTTAAAGGGGACATATAGAAAGTCAAAATAACAATGAAGATCACTAAACCAAATATCAAAGGTAATAGTATATCTGTTATCATATCAAAATAAAGTTTACTAACTTTATCACCGTCATTTTTTCGTTGTCAGTTTGGTCAGTTGGTAAAGATAACAAAACCATCATGTGTAGATTGTTGGATTTGATAAGTGCATCAAATAAATAAATAAAAGCAGCGCGTGTTTACATAATGAAATTACTTATCACATTCGTGTTGATTTTGTCACTTCATGGGGGAGGGAGGTGATGTGACCATGTGAAATTCTGTTTTATTCCGTCATTCCTATTTAGATAGTTTGGATTCCACTTGATATGAAGTGCTTCTGATGATATTAGACATTCTTTATGATTCCTGAAGTTTTTCTGGATTATTTCAATATTATCAAAATCAATTTTGTGGCCTGATTCTATAGCATGTAGACCTATGGCTGATGATTTTACAAGATTTTCTAGTTTACTAATTGGATTTCTCGGTGGTCGAAGAGATACTCTACGGTGTTCATTTCTTCTGATTTTGATTTCTCGCGTTGTTTTTCCGATGTATATCGCATTACTTTCCAAGCATTTTATTTTATAGACACAATTAGATAGAGATTCTTTCGGGATTTGTGATTGCTGAGTATATATTTTTTATTTTCTCTTTTAATTGATAAATACTACTTACAGTCATTGTTTTAAGTAGTAGTTTCATATGTTGTGGTTGATTATGTTGCACGGATGTATACGCTAACGTGTTTGTGTTTGTGTGTGTATAATTTATAGGCCTTCTTTGTCCTTTATTGTCTTACTACAAACCACCCGCGAACCCCACCTCCCCAAACCTCAACCTGGATCCAATTTGACTCCTTGTCAATTTTGAATTTGATTATTATAAATAAAAGAAACCTCTTTGTGATTTCTACACGTTATAGAATCAGGCGACAAAATTGATTTTGACAATATTGAAACCATCATCCAGAGAAAGCATTTCAGAAATCACCAAGAACGTCTCATATCATCAGAAGCATTTCATATCAAGTGGAATCCGATTTGCCTTAGCTGAATAGGAATGATGGACTAAAACAGAATTTGACCTGGTTGCAACACCCATCCCCCTTCCCATAAAGTGACAAAATCACCACAAATGTGATAAGCAAGTTCACTAAATAAACACACGCTGCTTTTATAATTTTATACGCTTATCAAATCCAACAATCTACACACCTGGTTTTGTTATCCTTATCAGCTGGCCAACTTGTCAACGCAAGAATGACCCCATACTGAGGAACGATGGTTGATTAAGCTGTTACATATAAGCTGAGTGGATTTTGTAAATTCTGGTTGAATAACACTACTACTTTGATAAAGCTATTAGCAACAGCACTAAATAGTGAAACGTCAGTAAGATAAACGACAGTATCGTTTTGTTTTTCATTCATTCATTGGGAAATACAAAAAAAACCTTTATTATATGTCATTTCAAGGTTGTAATTCATGATATGACAATATTTCACATTATTAAATCTAAGCATCCTATATATGATGTATACACCTCTCTCCTTGTATCTCATCAGGTGGGATTGGAAGTAATTATGAAAGACTTTATAGTCGGAAGGCAAGACATAGAATCTCTACAGACACCTTTTTTCATGGAAAATTCTCACTGTTACATATAGAAAATCAAAACAAGTAAGGATTCAGCGAAGTGACTCTTTTCACAAATTTATTCCCCTTTAATGAATTTGAACAAAGCATAAACTACAGTTTTAGCAGAATAAAATGTTACCATCCTGTGTTTATTTCGTTGCCTTCTCGTCAGCTGTTTACAGGCCAAAGACATTATTAAATATATCTACAAAAACAATTTTAACATACTTACTCACACTGAGTTCATTTTAAACAAAAATCAATCGATCAATATACGCATACACTAATAATATATACTTATATATATATATATATATATATATATATATATATATATATATATATATATATATATATATATATGGTTTTTAAGAAATTATATCCGGTGAAGGAATTCAATCATAGGTATGAATGCATAAAATAATAATAATAATAGTATGAAATGTAATTGAAATATTTGCATGGAGGATTTAATCATGAGCTGACACCAGTTAGAGAACCACTGGGAAACCTGGGAGTACTGGACAGCTGTATCGTCCTAGTTCGGGACTCTTCAGCAGTACGCACCCACCGGGATTCGAACCCAGGACCTTCTGGTTACAAGGCTAGCGAGCTCGTAGACCACTGAGCCACTGGGACCCGATCCAATGGTCCTTGAATCCTAACTTCTGCCAGTTCACGATATAGCGCGACCACTTCGCAAACTAGGACGAAACAGCTGTCCAGTACTCCCTGCAGGTTTTCCAGTGGTTCTCTAACTGATGTCAGCTCATGATTAAATCCTCCATGCAATCAAACAAAATCCCTACAAAACCAATACTTGAAAATTAAAATATTTGTTTAACTATGCTTATAATCACAAATATTTTAATTGCATTTCATACTACTATAATTATCATTATTTCATGTATTCGCTCACATCTTTGAGCTAGTTCTCCCCCACTATATATATCCGATTGCACAGCTTAATAATAAATTCGTTGAAAATAGTCTCTTCGTCGAATGCTGTCTTTGTATCATATTCATAAATACCTCGGAAATTGAAGCCATAAATAAACAAATCAGAACTGTCCAATAAGGTCATATCATATCGTTGCATACACCATTCATGATAATAATTAAATGGCCGTTTTTATTCTTCTTTACCCTATCAATGTAAGTATCTTGTTAATTATTTATCTAATTATATGCTGAAAATTCCACATTATATGAATGCTGTTCTTTGGAATAAAGTCGCTATTATTATTGTTATTGCATTATGGATAAAATTTTTATTTTGATGAAATCTTACAGTGTTGCACAATGAGTAAGTAATATTTACTTATGCCACCATGTTTCGAACACAATTCACTTCTTCCCGTAATCATATCAAGGCAATACTCACATAACTTTTCTGCTTCATTTATATACATGAGTGGAGTTGATGACTAGACATTCGAATAAAGATCAATGTAAGACTTGCGTGATGAAATAGAAAGGAAGATAAAGTGGATTCGGAACGACTATTAGTGTTATGCATAAAACACAATACGATGGGAATTACGACGAGTGATATTAGTCAATAAGATGGGAAATAAATAAATAACCTGTCAGAATATTATACTATGAAGTGTAATATAAGACATTTTAGCATTGCTGATTATCCTCTGATGTGACTGGGAATAATATTTTCCATTTCTGTGGTATTTTTTGCTGAATCACTTATGTTGCATGTGTTGGGTGTAGATTCACTTGATGAACTAGGCAGGACTCAGTAATCAATCTCTCTCGCTCTTCACACCCACCTATTGTGTGATTGTGTGTTAATGCATGCAATACAACCGGTGAGCTTTTTTCTAAATTACTTATCTTTTCGGGGTCAACAATTCTTATCTTAGCTAAATTCTTATGTTCTGATAATCTGACTACCCCTGACCTACTAGTTTGACCTATGTAGTTGACCCAACTCACAGTCACTGCAGGGTATTTTGTAAATTATATTATTCTGTCTAGTTGGGTCCGACGGGTCTTTTAGCCTACACAGCTTGTCCTATCTGAGTGAGTTTCTGAGTTTGAATGCCACCCTAATTCCTGCTTTATTGAGAATCCTACGTCGAGAGGATCCGAGATGTCCCCTCTTTATATGGTAAAACTACAACAGATGCCTTATATTCTCTCTTATTTATGTTATCATTCTTAGTTTCACCATTATTTTTATTTTACTTTTGGCCTTTTCTGATCTTTCTAATGAATTTTATAGGATAGTTATTTAACACCAACCAGTTGTTCTTCTATCTGTATTATTTCATCATTTAGGTCTTTTCTTGTGCTACTTAGTTCTATGGCTCGGTTTGTTAGACACTTAACTAAGCCTGTCTGCCTTCACAGACAGATAACGATAGATGAGATGAATTGAAGCCTAAATATCTATTAGCAGAATGAGTTGGCTTTTTTCTTATCAACGCCAGTGTGCAGTTTACCTCTTTCTATTCGTTTTATTTTACAATCTAACATCACAGCTAATTCTCCTTGTATATTTTGCGATTCAAATGTGAATTTTATTCCCTTCACTAGTGAGTATTTATAATAATAATAATGATTTACTTTATTCCAAAAACAGTACTTGTGATACAGAATGGAATTTTCAGCACTAATCACAATATTGCATCTAATTTCCTCAAATTATAAATAAAATTAATCACACAGAAAATTTTCCACATTTACAATAGAGGTAGTGTCAAAAACATGCAGCATATAAAATGGAAATAGCAATAATAATGATAACAGCTAGGGTAATAATAATAATACAAGTGAAAATTACCGTTGGCTTGTGTCACACAGTATTGTCAATGTGGTATAGAAATCCTAACATGTTTAAAAATATTGAATATAATGTTCTCTTTACATGATATGGTGAGGGGAAAAACAAAGATTACAGCAGTCATGGAGATAAGTTGGTGTTTGCAATTATGAGAGTAAAACAGGGAAGTAACAGGACCATAAATATAATGGAAATAATAAAAGTAAAACTTGAAGGTATATAAGGATGGATGGATGGAGGAAATTGTTTATTTACTAGATGAAAAAAGGTTAGTTAATTCTTGCCTGACACTATTTTCATCACATAAAATACGTGCCAAGTATGGTATCATAGAATTTCTATACTTAGACTTGCGAGCATACAGTTTTCTGAAGTTACTCCTTGTTCTACCTGAGGAGATGCAAGGTGAAAGCTGAGGGTAAAGAGGATGCTCCAAGTCAGACAAAATCCCTCTAGCAAATTTATTGCACGAAGTCAAGTGCCTATCGACAACGACGTTAACTATGTGGTCCACTGGGACACCACTCACCCTACTGACCGTCTTCAGCATTCTACGAATTGTGACATAGTCCTTTTTAAGCAAACCAGGAAAGAATAAGGGTGAACAATAAAGAAGAATAGGTAGGATGCAAGAGTTTATGAACTGTAAGAGGAGGGGTTGAGTTATACCCGAGTGTCTTAACTTCTTAATGTAAAATGTCAGGCGGAATATTTTACTGGAGATTGCTAAGACATGGGAAGACCAGGAGAGAGAGATCAGAAGAGAGAATAAGTCCAAGATACTTAATTTCTGATTTGATTCCTATATCATTGTCGTCAATTTTACAACTATGAGAATCGATGACTTCTTTTAACTGTCTTTTACATCTTAAGCTGAAATTAACAGTTTGACACTTAGAAGGATTCAGTTTAAGACCGTTAGACTCAGACCATTTACTGACTCCCGATAGAAAGCTATTTATTTTAGTACAATCTAGCTGGGAGTTAACAGTCATTGAAACTGTTAAGTCATCAGCTTACTTCACAAAGTTTATTTCATTAGAGTGAGGCAAGTCATGTAAAAAGAAAGAAAAAAGAAAAGGAGAAAGGACAGCGCCTTGAGGGACACCAGCTTCAGTAGGCAATGAAGTGTGTTATTATCATTATTGTTATTGAATTCTTTGTCCGAGTGACAAGATTTTTGAATTACAGTAATTACTTTATCTCTAATTCATTAAAATTCTGAAAGGAATAGTACAGAACGTCGGACCAACAAAACAGGATTTGTAACTAGATATAGGACAGAGATATATTAGAGTGAATAAAGATGTAATTCTCTATTGCAAATCAGGGACCTTTAAATGTGATTCGATTGTATCTCAGGTACTCAGTAGCTAAATTCTTCGCACCTCTTCTTTATTACGTCAGATAGACTCAGATAAACTTTGTACGTTCTCCGTTAGTTCATATGAGAAACGGACACGTTAGGAGATTACTACAGTATCCTTCCCTTGGATCTCAATTGAAACATAGGGCTTCAACAACACATCTCCATTTTGTTCTGTGCTCTGCAGCACTGTTCAGCTGCTGACCCCATGACTGCCCAAAGTTTCTCGTCTACTCCTTGCACGACCTCCACCATTTCATCCTCAGGTACCCCACTAGTCGTTTCCTACTGGGGGACCACTCGAGGATGTGGCACATGATGTCACTCACCAGTCCCATCCAATCCCATTTTCTTCGGAATATTAACTGAGAAATATGTGTTTTATTGGTTCATCCACAAAGATTCTTGCTGCTGATTCTTTCTAGCCATCCATCCGACTAATAGTATGGAGCCGTCGAAGACGTCTGTTGATAAAACTCCTACAAATTGTTGGAAATGATTTTTTGACACACTGACCGATTCACTGACCCATATCGAAGAGAGGACTTAAAATTAGTGTTTTCATAGTGATGGAGATCTGTTTCGCCTTCTCATTTCTACCTTTGACACTCTTATGTATGCAGTCTTCCTACAGTTGAAATGATATACTGCCCCCAAAAAATGAAGTAAGTCTCTCAAATTATTCCGACTGGTGGTGATTCGTGCCTGTTGTTAGTGACTGGCTTATTTTTCATCACTTCCATCTTGTCTGTGTTCACTTGAAGGCGTGTCTTTGTTGCTTTCGCTCCCAACATGTTGCTTTTCATCTGTAAGTCTTCGAGTTTATGTGAAATTAGGCATAAATCGTTTGTGAAGTTCAGATCTTCTAGGGTCTGTCCTATCGGTCCAACGTATTCTTGTCCACCAAAATTAAGAATACCATCCGGAATGGTAAGCAGACAGTATTGTCTTACTCTTGTATTTGCTTGAAAAGCCTAGTTGAGTTTTCCGTTATGGATCACCTGATATGTGGCATTCCATAATTTTGAAATGTTTTTTTTTTCAAATTACTTATCGGTCAACTCTGTCGAAGTCCTTTACATCAAGAAGTTACGAAAATCTGGTATAACCCAACCTTTAATCTTACGATTCGGTAACTCTTGCATCCTGCCTATTATTCTCTATTGTTCCCCCTTAGTTTCTCCAGGGCTACTGAAAAAGGACTATATCTCATTACGTTGGATGTTAAAGGTTGTCAGCAGGGTAAGCAATGGGCTACTTAACCAGCTTGTTAATATTCAGGTCGACAGGCACTTGGACTCATGTGAAAAATGGGTTAAATCCATTTTATCTATCTTACTCACACCACCTTCTTCATTCACAACTCTAGCCCCCTTGTGTCTCATCAGGCAGAACCAGAAGCCTATATAGAAAACTATATGCTCGCACTAGCAAGTACAAAAACTCAACCATCCCCTACTTAGCTCATGTTCTGTGCGATAAAGAAGAAAGCATTAGGCGTGATACCTATAACTTAATAAATAGTCAGTAGAACAATTGGATCTCGTCTTTTCAACTCATATCATTTATAGGTGCAGCGTTTTTTCTTTCTTTCTTTTCCTTTTCTCTTTTTCTGTTGTTATGTGCTGTTTTGTTTTTCTCCTTCTTACAAATTCTGTTGAAAACATTCTTCTTCATTCTTTTACACTCTGTATACCTCGACGATTTTGTTACCGCTTACGCCAGTAAATAAGCAAGGATCTACTTTTCTAACACCTTCAAACACTCTGTTCAATTTTTGGCTTTGCTATCGACATGCTAATAAGTTGTTGTCTAAACTAACTGAGATTACCCATAATCTATGTAGAATTTTATTTATTGTTAGTGTACTAACTGGATGCGATACTGTAGTGAAATGGTGAGAATTCCATTCTGTATCACAAGTACTGTTTTGGAATAATGCAAATGATTATTATTATTATTATTATTCATTGTCGATGAAATTGAGATAGAGGTTTGAAATCTACACTGAATTATTAATTCTATTTTTATGCATTGGTTGCATTCCCAATGGAATATTAGGCCTCAGAAACACACCTTCATTGCACTCTGCACTTACTAGCCACTAACGCATGCCTATAAGTCTGTTTAGAAGAATTCATTTCATCTTCGTATGACCTCCTCCATATCATCCCAGACCTACGCCCACATCGTCTGTTCGTATTCGGGTTTTACCCATGGGCATCTTTGCAATCCTATCAATTGACTTCTAATCCATACATTCAATTATACATTTAATCTCATCATTACAGACCATATTATACCCTTTCACACAAGAGGTGATACGCGGATAACTACTGTCAAAAACAGCTACCTTCTTCGAATCTTCCACTCTTAACATGATAGATAGGAGTGCTGTATCAGACACCAGAAGGTAGACTACCTCACATATTTTACGCCTTACTATTTCATTTGCCACTGCATGATTCCCATTGACAGACAGACAAACAATTATAAAAATGTCAAGACATCTCAAACAAGAGTAGATAGACAAAATTTCACTTGTTTTTATTTATATAATCAAATTCAAAATTGACAAGGAATCAAAATGGATCCAAGTTGGAGATTGGAGGGAGGGTTGCGGGTGGGTTGTAGTAAGACAATAAAGGACAAAGAAGGCCTATAAATTATACACACACACAACACAAACACGTTAGCGTATACATCCGAGCAACATAATCAACCACAACATATGAAACTACTACTTAAAACAATGATTGTAAGTAGTATTTATCAATTAAAAGAGTAAAATAAAAAATATATATTCAGCAAGTTGAATCATATTATTTTATAAGAAATAATAACATTCATAATATTGATATTTGTAGAATCATGCATGATCAGATCACTGATGATTGAGATCAATGAGCTGTAATCAGACTGTGAGCAGATCAGCCACGCCCAGTAAATGAATGATTTTTTTAAAATATATATGTATATTTATATAATTGAATTAATGTGCTATTGATTTTTCTAATATGTATATATATATATTTTCTGTTCAAGGCCACTTTTTGTTTAAATTAATCAAAATAAATGAAATTCAAAATGCGCTAAAATCAAATTCCCATTGTTTGAGGGAGTAAACTATAATATACACAGAGATTCGTTAAGTATATATAAATATATATGTATGGAGGTGGGTGGGGGCGGGGGAACATACAGAAAGGGAGACAAAGGATTAATGATGTGTTTTTGGTTGACAAGTACTCATATATATTCAAAGAATAAAACTAAATAAAGAGAGGGAACTATAAAACACTGAGTTGTTGTGTAGTTTCATTTGAATAAAATGCATGTGCAAACAATGTTTCTGTATGGGAAAAAAACAGCACAATACAAAATGAGTATGATAGTCAGAGCAAGGATAGAAACAGTGGTTAAAGATCAAGGGTTTGTTTTGATTTGATTCGACAGATTTTTACACTGATATGTGAGGTGAACTGAGATATATGGACAGCCAAACTGAGGGAGGAAGGCGGAGTGATAGAAGGAGTGATAGTGAGTAGAGGTGAGTGTGTGTTGGTAGGAAATTGAAGGCAAAACAATCGAAATAAAAAAGGTGTATTGATATTTAAATTACATAATTATCCCATTTTTAAGGGTGTTATATGAATAAATAAATATATGAGTACACAGAGGTGATATAATTCTCAATTGAGATTATTAGCATTTTGTAATTCCCGCTGACGACTAGATGCTTTGATACGCTCTTTAGGTGGATCTTCACCGATTTGTTGAGCAAATAAACGCATTTTCTCTTTGAATGGTAGAAGTTCTGCGTTAGGCGGTGGTTTGACAGTTATCTAGACAAGATAATGAAGGGAAAAAATAACACTAAGGTAGACTGTTCAGAATAATAACCATAATAATAGTAATAGTGATATTAGTGGTAATCTTACCCGATTATGAGGATTCAAACTAAATGGGGAGGGGAGGTAAGAAGTCAGAACATTGAAATCAGCTGGGGCATACATTCAAGGGAAGGAAATCCACGGCAAACGAACACCCATGGTTAAAAAAGATTGACAATATTCACTCATTACCTGAATGTCGTGGGGGTGTGACATTTTTGGTGGAATCGTCGGTGTGCCCTACTGAGGAGTTACAAACTTGGACGAAACAGCTGTTCAGTGATCTTCAATTTTCAGTTATTTGTAATCTGAAACTTTGTCTTCTGTGTGGAACATAGCGACTTCAAGGTTGGACTTGGAAGTTTCACAAGCGATGTAGATTTCACAGGGTGGAGTTGCTAATCCCATGCTCAATCTACCTTCTTTTCCAGCTAATGAGTGAACTAGGCGAATTTTAGGAATGTATCGGCTGAGAATAGAACACGGACTAGTAGTGTGGCTAACAAGGATTCTATTACTGGACGACAGATGCACAAATCAATCAATACTCGAGAGCAATAAATATCACTTATTGATGTCAGCGTTAGACAAAAAACCTCATCATTAGTAAATCAATGGAGACGATATACAGAGGAATAAGTATGAATACTGATAAAACACATCAATAAATAGTCTTTTGTAAGTATATTAGTCTGTGTTCAAGTGAATGACACTTTGAGTCAATGAGTTCCAGACTGAAGCCTCCATACCACGCTGTCTAGGCAATATGGTATTCTTGTAAGTCATTAGGCATCAAGAACCATTTGTGATTAACTGACAAGTAATGAATATACACACCAAGGATCAAAGTGTTTTTCATAATTTAGCGCGTTCCACCTATGACATTGGTTAGTGGTGGGGCTAAATGCATCACGAATCGGTAGAAGTTAGAATTCATGGGCTGACCACTGTTTCGGTTCCCAGTGGCTGAATGGTATACGAACATGCCTTGTCTCTGTCTGTCTGGATTCAACATAGAACTTGGCACCGAAGTGCACCAGTTCGAGTTGCCACGTTCCAAATAGCACACAGAGGTAGACAAGAAGATGAGTGAAGAGAATCAATAGAGTTTGACAAGTATAAGAGTGAAACAGAATGGGTAATGGTAGAAAGGAATATGAAAGATTACAGAGACTGAATACATCTGGGCCATTGACAACGATTTTGAGCCATGTCACCTATTGTCTCCAGCCATTGATTCCTAGAGTCCCGAGGGCCCCAACCCGGGAGTCTGCATCTCCCTACCTGACTCAGTTTAACTGTCAAGGATTTCATGGATTGATGACATGTTTTTGTTTGGCCACCACTGGCTCTTTTCCAACCTGAACCTATATCAGCTAGCAATGCCCGTCGGGGGAGGCGGTGGTTAGGCATGCGCAGCACGTGACCTAGCCATCTTAGTCTATGTAACTTTATAGCCTCGTCGATTGATTTTCCCTCTTTGCCCAACACTCTACGCCTAACGTCAACATTACTTACCTTTAAACCACCTAACGTGAGACAGAGATCGCAGACATCTATGATCGAAAGCAGTCAACCTTTTCATGTCTTCAACGCGTATTGGCCATGTTTCAGAGCCATAGAGAAGGACGGAGCGAACTGATGAGCAGTACACACGTCCCTTGGTTGATAACCGGATGTCACGCCTACGCCAGAGATGGTGTAAGTCAGCGAAAGCAGCTCGAGCTTTTCGGATCCGTGCTGAGATTTCATCGCCAATCAGTCCGTTGGTGCTAATACAACTTCCCAAATAGGTGAAGTGGTCAACATGTTCTATCACTTCACTCCCTATCACTAAGTTAGGGTTGACGTGGTCCAGTCCTGTAGCAGCATCTTACATTTTGTAGGGGCGAATCGCATGCCAAACATACGAAGATTGCTGCTCAAGGTGTTCAGAAGACTCTGCATTTTGTCAGCATCCTCCCCTAACAGGACTATGTCATCTGCATATTCTAAGTCCATAAGATATTCCCTGGTAACAAGTCGATTCCTAAGTCATTACGTTCAGTTAAGGATACTTCCATCAGCATATCTATGATGAAGTTAAACAGAAATGGGGAAAGTGGACATCCCTGTCGGACACCACTGGTTGTTACCAATTCAGATGACAATTCCCCATAAGCCCTTACACGACTACGTGAGTTTGAATAGAGTGCCTTGATTAGTGCAATGTACTTTCTTGGCACTCCCTTCACAGTCAGACATTGCCATAGTACCTTTCGATCCACGGAGTCGAAGGCCGCCTTCAAGTCAAGAAATATGACAATTGTTGGACGCCGAAAAGTGTGTCTATGTTCTAGAATCTGTCGAAGAGTGAAGATATGATCTATGCACCCTCTACCT
The DNA here is from genome assembly GCA_944472135.2 of Trichobilharzia regenti. Taxonomy (NCBI): domain Eukaryota; kingdom Metazoa; phylum Platyhelminthes; class Trematoda; order Strigeidida; family Schistosomatidae; genus Trichobilharzia; species Trichobilharzia regenti. The sequence goes on from OX235266.1 coordinate 58,509,092, forward strand.
GGTCTAAAGCCTGCTTGATTTTCCCTTGTCTGTTCCTCCCGAGTTCTGCTTAGTCTATGCATGATTACTGAGCCTAGGATTTTAGAGACTATGTTCGTTAGGCTGATCCCCCTATGATTATCACACGAGGACTTGTTTCCCTTCTTGAATATCGGTATAATAAGTGACTTAGTCTGATGGTGTCTCTGATTCCCAGACTTGCCTAGTACCGTCTGGAATCAGAGACAATGCCATCAGACTGGGTAAGTCACTATTATACCGATATTCATGAAGGGAAACAAGTCCTCGTGTGATAATCATAGGGGATCAGCCTACGACATGCCTTGGAATTGGAAGGTGTGGATGCGTACTGCCAATAATTCCCAAACTAGTGGGATGCAACAGTTGTCCAATCCTTCGAAGTTGCCTTTCGATGATTCTTTAACTGATATCAATCCGTGATCGACTGGTTAACATTAAAGAATAATAAAAAGGAAGCCCTAGTAGGTGATTTTCTAAAAGTTAAATTCACCTCCACAATGCATTCTCGTGTGTGTGTGTGTGAGTGTTTTATTGATTAGAATTCATTTGTACAGCTGAAAATTATTGATTGGAATGTTTCTCACCTCAGTATGTCAAGAATTTAAAATCACCAAAAGTATTAAACATGAAAATCTAACAGATTAAACATTTCGTCACACCACTACTACTACAACTGACTACTAAAAATGTAATTAAGTAGCCAAAATGATTAAATTAAAAAAGATTTTAAAAACATAAATCAGCATAGAAATCTTCAGTTTTCGTAACTTCACTTCAAAACTGCAGAGTTATTGGAGAAGGGGGTTAAGTAGAAAGATGTTAAGTGACAGAAAAGGTGCCTAAAGCCATCTGAAATGCGATGGAAAGTTGGCAAATGTTCACAGCCCCATCCCAATCAGCACAGAAAATATTTATTGAACAGGTACACATCCAACCTCTTTCATCTACAAACACCTAGAGTGAAAGACCTATACTCTTTGAAATCTGAATGTGTCGAAGAAACAACTAACTGTGAATCTGAAATTCAAGAGATATACAATGAGTGAAGTTCTCTGAAGTCACCTTTCTAGCACAGTTTGAAGAACGTTCTTCTCTATATCTCTATACCTCACCTTCTCCACATATCCTCTTGTTCAGCAAAACTTCAAAGACAAGATCCAGCTGTTGGGAGCTTCAATGTACACTTACCAAGTCACTTGCTCTTGTAAACCTACGCACATGAGGCGTATCACTAAGACGTTTTCTATACGCTCCCATGAACACTTACTAGTACGGTTGTAAAAAAGGGAAGGACAGAAAACAGTCTACAAATGAATTCTGGAGCAAATGTTTACTTCTGGTCATGAATCATCAGCAGAGACATCACTGATTGGACTCTAGTAACTAGAGTGGTGTGTGTCTAGTCTGAATTCTATCAGTCACCCTTGCAATGTGATCAGCATTCTAGGTGGCTTGCCATCACGGTGCACTTTGAATTGTTGGTATTAGATGGTTGGAAGCCTTGCCTGACTTAGGTTTCGCGCTAGTTAGCACTCATCAGCAAGGCGTATCGGCAACCGTGAAGGAACTCACTTCCTTTATGAGATTCTAACCCGCGTTACCAACAGTCCTACAGGAAGTCAATCGTGAGGCTGAATAGCTCACTGGTAACTTCTCTGACTGAAGTCAGCACTGGATGGGCATGAGTTACTTCAAGACAGTTGCAGATACGCCTTACCGACTGCTGAGTGACAAGTAGCACGAAACCTAGGTGGTGTCCAAGGCTTCTGTGGCGAATGCCTTCAATCATCTAATACCAACACTCTAATCTATTTGTGTCCCTAATTGACATTAACTCCTGACTTCTAATGTCTAATGATAGTTTAAATAAAAACCCGTAACTGAATAGCTGTACAGGTTTGAAGTGACGTTACGAAAAGAGATCTCTCTGCGTCGATTTATATGTTTCATCACCACATATTGTGATCATCAGGATTGGAATACACATTTCAAACATAATTATTGCTCAAAAATTAAAAAAAAAACATATTGAAACGAAAATGTAAAGAAAACACTCTAGAAACTTGGGTTAGTTTGCTCTAAATTTTGCAGTATTTTTATGTGTTAGTGTATGTCTGTGTGTGTGTGTGTGTTGCTCATGGCTTAATCTTCTCTAGACATGATTTTTTTCAACCCAAAACATTCTACTGAAATAAGCGTTTTGAGTAGTAGAAACTTACCAAAGAAAAAATGACATAGTCTTTACGACAAAAAATTCGAAGAAAAGTAAACATTGAATTTCGAAAATCTTAAGATAAAGTTTATTCAAATATTTATTTACTCTTCCCACTGCCCAAATGAAATTCTTATATCAGGGTAATTAAACATTTACTGAAAAACCGAATTCTTCACAGCAATTGTCACAAGTAAACTCATAGAGAATAAATCAGTGATTAAGATAGTGAATTGTCATGAAATGGAGAAACACTGAATGACGTGTGTGTCCTGCTCAGCAGTCCACTACGTCCTCCTTTATGGCTGGTTGTGAGACATTGCCATTGAGAGTGGAAGACATGAAAAAGGCCGGCTAGATGGTTGTGTTTGATTATAGGTGCCTGAGTTCTATCTCTCGGGTGAAGTTGTATAAGAGAGTGAGAAATTTTGAGGTTAGGATTCAGTCGAGGGGGGGGGGAGAAATCAATCGACGAGGCTGTGAAATTACATCAACTGAGATGGTTAGGACATGTGTTACGCAAGCATACCTAGACTTTGCGTTTCTCGACAATGGGCAATGCTAGTTGACATAGGGTCAGGTTGGAAAAGGGCTAGCGGTGATCAAACCAAAACATGAAACCAGCCAATGCAATCCACAACAGTTAGTTTAAGCCAGCCACGTAGGAAGGTGAAAACTTCCTGGTTGGGGTCATCGGGAGGGTAAAGACCAATGAAGGCTAGAGACAATCGGTGATATGGCTGAAAATCATTGCAATGGCGGAGATGAATCCACTCCTTGTGACTTATAATATCCAATGAAACTATATAGTTTTTCGCTATTACTATTCCTTTGTCTCACACCTCTGTTTACTGTCTCTCTCTATTATGCATTTCTTCTAGTTTGTTGTCTTGCTTTGTGTGCTACATGGAGGGAGTATGGTGACACGAACTGCTGCACATCAGTGCAAAGTTCTACGTTGACACCAGTCAGTCAGTCAGTCAATCAGTCACCCGGGCCCATTCCAGTTGCTTATGAATTCTAATATTGGTCAACTTTTACGATATGCAGCACTGCAACAAGCCAATAACATTTGCGAGCGTATGTCTCCACACAGAGGTGTGGTACGAAATCACAATATAACTGCAAATAAAACCACCTTCTGAAGTCAATCACGACTAAATATTTTAGCGTGCGTTTGCAGGGATTTTATTCTATGCCTCCTCCTTACGTAATGATTAATAAAATTGACTGTCAAATTTATGTCAATCTAAACTCATTGACACATTCACAGACACACCATAGCAAAACCAAAAAAAGCTGGGCTTGTGAGAAGAGAGAGGAACAATATAAAAGGCACAGAAATGAAATCAAAACTCAAATAAATAATATCAACTAAAACAAAATCTTAGCTGGTACCATCACATCGTTTATTTCGTTGACTTCTCATCACCTCAGCTGCTTACAGACCAAAGTCATTATAAATTAGAATATCTACAGAAACAATTTTACCATACTTACCCACACAGAGTTCATTTTTAAACAAAAATCAATCATTATATGCATACAGTAATAATTATATATATATATATATATATATATATATATATATATATATATATATATATATATATATATATATATATATAATTTGGCACTATTCCTCCAAAAAACTTGGAGGATCTGGACTTCGCCGATGATATATGTCTGATTTCTCACAAACTGCAAGATATGCAAGTGATGAAAAGCAACAAGTTGGCAGAAGAAGCATCAAAGATAGGACTTCAAGTGAACATAGAGAAAACAGAGGTAGGTGATGAAGATTCCTGGCCAACAGTAACAACATTAACAGACAATAATCAGGCAGCATCAATGGGAGGAACCTGAAAGAAACAACCTCCTTCGACTACCTGGGAAGTATCTTTTCAACTACAGGCCAACGGAAATGACGACGATATCAAAGCAGCGAGGATCGGAAAAGCAAGACAAGCCTTCATTACTCTCAAGTCGGTGGAAGAGGTCAACACTCACCACTCAGCATGAAAAATAAGATCCGGATTTCCAACTCCAATGTGAAGTCAGTGCTACTCACTATACGGATCAGAGACTTGGCCAGCGCGTCATAAAGAGCATCTCAAACAAACTCCAGACCTTCACTAACAGTTGTCTTCGGTCAATACTACTCAAGATCAGATGGCCGGCCAAAAAAGATCAGCAACAGGCAAGGATCTCTGGGAGCGAACCAACCCAGCAGGAACCGATTGTGAAACAAATAGACAGGAAGAAATGGAGTTACATTGGATCGGCCATACTCTGAGGAAACCATCAAGTTACATCACTAGACAAGCCATCGTTCGAGTGGAGCCCGACAGAAAGGGAAGCAGCGAGTTGGTCGTCGGCTCGAGGGTGACTTGGAGGAGGTCTTTTGAACATGGGATGAAAGCATGTGGGCAGACTTGGAGCCAGGTGAAAACTCTAGGAGAGAACCAAACGCAATAAAGACGCGTGGCTGAAGCACTCTGTTCCTCTAGGAATTAAAGGAAATAATAATAAACACTATTCCGGATAATAACGATCATACACGATAGAAACTTCCAACATTACCTAATCAGATAAAAAAGAGGTGAAAATATCCATTTACCAGTCAGGGCAAAAAAGGAACTGATAACTGCTTCTTTCTGAACGCATGAATCAGGTCTCAGGCGCTTGACGGAGATTGTTTCGGCAAACTTGAGAAGAACTGAACGATTTTACGCCTATTGATAATTTTGAACGATCTTGCGATATCCACATCATGACTTATGTCAAAAAGATACCTGGTGATGGAACTGTTGAAAGCATTTGTTCCCTTTAGACATAAGCTTTTGTGAACTTATACGGAAAAGCTTACGTCTTAAGGGAACAAATGCTTTAAACAGTGCTAACGACAGACATCTATCTCCTCGACACGAGTCTTGAGGTGGACGTCACAGGATCGTTCAAAATTATCACTAGGCGCAAAACAGGGCGATTCTCTTTTTAAGTTTGCTGAAGCCATCTCCATCAAGCGCCTGAAACCCAACTTATGTGTGTGTGTGTTCAGAATGAAGTGGTTATCAGTCTTTCCTTGCCCTGCTACCTGATAACTGGATGTTCTCATCCCCTCTTTCACCTGATTACGTAACTCCGAAAGATTCCGTGGTGTGTGATTATTATCGTTTGGGATAAAGTGATTATTAGTGGTATCATTATTAACACTGTACGCATATATTGATTGATTTTTGTTTAAAAACCAACTCTTTGCAAGTATGTTAAAATTGTTTTTGTAGTTATACTAATTAATAACGTCTTTGGTCTGTAAGCAGCTGATGAGAAGGCAACGAAATAAACACAGGATGGTAACATTTTATTCTGCAAAACCCAATGTTGTTTTTGCTTTATTCAAATTCATACAAAAGGGAGATAAATGTATGAAAAATCTTAGCTGCTTACATTTGGCATATTAGTATTATTATTATTCAGGTGGGGTATCTTTCCCTGAGACGATGATCTGGGTATGCCAGTATTTGAATTTGTTGTTCTTCCCTGTTGACTTTGTTTCTCTGGGGCTAAAAAAGAAATAAGAAAAAGAAAATGACTTTGATAAAAATGGGTATTTTCGTCGTTTTTGATTACATAACTTTGACGATTGATTAGACATTGGAGAATTAAGTAGGACAAATATAATGGTAAGGCTTAATCTCAAGAATTACATTCAATTAATTTCATAAATCTACTTGATACTACTGGCTATCAGCGAGTAGTAGAATGTCAGAGATCGACTAGAGCTGTAGATTATTATTATTTCCTTTAATTCCTAGAGGAACAGAGTGCTTCAGCCACGCGTCTTTATTGCGTTTGGTTCTCTCCTAGAGTTTTCACCTGGCTCCAAGTCTGCCCACATGCTTTCATCCCATGTTCAAAAGACCTCCTCCAAGTCACCCTCGAGCCGACGACCAACTCGCTGCTTCCCTTTCTGTCGGGCTCCACTCGAACGATGGCTTGTCTAGTGATGTAACTTGATGGTTTTCTCAGAGTATGGCCGATCCAATGTAACTCCATTTCTTCCTGCCTATTTGTTTCACAATCGGTTCCTGCTGGGTTGGTTCGCTCCCAGAGATCCTTGCCTGTTGCTGATCTTTTTTGGCCGGCCATCTGATCTTGAGTAGTATTGACCGAAGAAACTGTTAGTGAAGGTCTGGAGTTTGTTTGAGATGCTCTTTATGACGCGCTGGCCAAGTCTCTGATCCGTATAGTGAGTAGCACTGACTTCACATTGGAGTTGGAAATCCGGATCTTATTTTTCATGCTGAGTGGTGAGTGTTGACCTCTTCCACCGACTTGAGAGTAATGAAGGCTTGTCTTGCTTTTCCGATCCTCGCTGCTTTGATATCGTCGTCATTTCCGTTGGCCTGTAGTTGAAAAGATACTTCCCAGGTAGTCGAAGGAGGTTGTTTCTTTCAGGTTCCTCCCATTGATGCTGCCTGATTATTGTCTGTTAATGTTGTTACTGTTGGCCAGGAATCTTCATCACCTACCTCTGTTTTCTCTATGTTCACTTGAAGTCCTATCTTTGATGCTTCTTCTGCCAACTTGTTGCTTTTCATCACTTGCATATCTTGCAGTTTGTGAGAAATCAGACACATATCATCGGCGAAGTCCAGATCCTCCAAGTTTTTCTTGAGGGTCCATTTTATGCCTGTGTCCTCATTGCCCGCCCGTTGTCTGTCACACTATCAAATTTACTGCAATCAGGAAAATCATTGGCGATAGTAGGCAGCCAGTTTATCTTACTCTGTCTTGTTGAGGAGCGACGATTATATCATCGGTGTGAGGGTAACATGAAGGAGATCGTGTGAGTTGGTGGAGGAAGAGATGAGAGATTATGGTCAATCGTGGAGCCAGCCAGTCAGCCAGCCAGCTGAAGAGAACAGCACTAAGTAGAAGAAAGTGGAGATGGCTGTGTTGCTGAGGCTGTATTTTCCACTCGAAAGCCAAAGGGGATAATCATAATACTCTGATGAAATGTTTATTCAGGAAACTGACAGTCATCAGCTTCAGTCCTCACTGCTGAGACTATTGCTCAATGTTTTTCTTCATTTCCAGTGATTCTTAAACTAATATCAGTTCATAAATGAACTCGCCAAGTGATCAATCTTATCCTTAAAAAGAAATGTGTGTGTGTGTGTGTGTGCGAAGTGCTCTATTCTGGAACATTTGATCGACTTCTGTCACTCTATCAACCCTAAGCATGATTTTAAGATCATTTATAGAATCCATGCTAACTTGGTGGCCGCGTTTTCTTCATTACAGACTACCAAAGACAGCAGAGACTTCGGTAATTCATGACTTTTAGCCAGCCAGACCTTTGTGTGCAATAGAAGTATGTACAATCCCTACTTCTGCCTTGGCCGTAGAGGCATAGACATTTATTTATTTATTTTGTTTATTTAGTTATTCTATGTACCTTTTCTTTATTACTACGATTATTATTACTATTCTCACTCTGAATTGTTTCCAATTGCCCCACTTGTCATTCTGAACCCAAAATTATTAATTTTTGTATTTTTCATTTTTACAATACTGAATTCTGTATTACCAAATTTCACACCATGTTATGTAACATTTTATATTCGTCTACTAATCCTATAATTATGTACCCCTTCCCACTAACATCTATACACCTGTCTTATGTATTATTCTATATATGACGTTGATTGTTTTGCCACTTGACATTTAACTATGATTATAATCACAAATATTTTAATTGCATTTCATACTACTACTACTACTACTATTATTATTGCTTCATGTATAAACACCTTTGACCTAATTCCTACCCCGGATATAATTTCTTTAAAAAACCGTATACATATACTTATATATACGATTGAACAGCTTGATAATAAATTCGTTTTTTTTTCAAGTATTGGTTTTGCAGGGATTTTGTTTGATTGCATGGAGGATTCAATCATGAGCTGACATCAGTTAGAGAACCACTGGAAAACCTGGGAGTACTGGACAGCTGTTTCGTCCTAATTAAATCCTCAATGCAATCAAACAAAATCCCTACAAAACCAATACTTGAAAATTAATCTGTGCTCACTAGTGACTGGCCCTATTCAGGCAGTTAACCTGGGGTTCTAGTGGGAAGCCGTGACCAGTAGGGTACAGCAGGTTGAAGATGAGGCAGTAACTCATCGAAGAAGACATTGCGAAGTGGTGGCGCTATGTCATGCGTGAGTTGGCAGAAGTTAGAATTCAAGGACCATTGGATCGGGTCCCAGTGGCTCAATGGTCTACGAGCTCGCTAGCCTTGTAACCAGAAGGTCCTGGGTTCGAATCCCGGTGGGCGCGTACTGCTGAAGAGTCCCAAACTAGGACGAAACAGTTGTCCAGTACTTCCAGGTTTTCCAGTGGTTCTCTAACTGATGTCAGCTCATGATTAAACCCTCCATGCAATAAATTCGTTGAAGAGAGTCTCTTTGCTGAATATTGTGTTCTTTATCCTTGAAAATCAGCAGAAATAATTGAAGTTATTTTGAATGGTGGTGAGTAGCAGGGGAATCCAAGTTGTATAAGAGATAGCTCTCCTGAACTGAATAACGATTTGGCATTCCAAATGATAAATATAGGGCTCCAGTTTCAAGGCGAAATACCACCACTCACTTGAAATGCATGGACATACCACTGATGACTTCTAGATAAGACGAAGGATACCTTCGCGCCGGGTTCGAAGTTGGTCATTTTTTCCGCGTGGTTTTCGTTTTTATTATTCTTTCTTGTATTCCCACTTTTCAGTATATATCCTTAGTGTCACTGACTACTAATAGAAATAGCAATACTTTTTTTTTCATATCTAAATCTACCTTCTTAGTCACTGAATATTATCCTTGCCAGTTTTCCTGTTTCAGGCTATTGATTAAGGTATTACCACTTTGAGCATCTGAATTTCGGTGCACGTATTACGCTTGTTTTTTGTTTTGACATAACGTCAAGCAAGCTAAGACTCATATACCTGCATTTCTGTCTTACGCCAATATCACGTTTGTCTTTTTGTCTTGACATAACGTCAAACAAGCTAAGACTCATATACCTCTGGAGTTCTGTATTAGTTATACACAAAATGCCTGGTAAACTATCGAAGCGTCGTGCTTCATTATCAGCTGAAAAAATCAGCAAAAGACATAGATCTAGCAAGCCTAAACAGCATGGTAACACACTTTCCCCTGATCTGACACAGATGCTAAATGATACAAGATCGGAAATCACTGCTTCTTCACCTTCTTGTGTAATAGATGATTTTATCAGGGATATTTACAATAGTACAGGTTGTGAGACAAGTAGTATGAATTCTTATCTAGCCACACTGGCTCTTAGTAGAAAATCTGACACAGGCTCTCCTGGTATGGTTGAAACCACACCACCCATATACCCTGCTCAGAACTGTCAGTCAGAAGGTCCGAACATACATATGGCCTCACTATCCTCTATACCTGCTAATATTAATTCTTTTGGTTATGTCAAAAGAAATGTTAACTCCCCAAATGCTTAGTAAACTTAGACGTCGACCTCGATAATCCTTGCAATACACAGGCAGATTTGCTATCACCTAATTCTATTCAACCGGATGCTTTTAAGCAGGCTACAAATGTGCCAGTTCAGAAGTTAGATTGTAGCACCATTGTAGCTCCCATTACCAACAAAGCCCCTCAACGCAAAAATTCTCATCGGTCATCAGCGACCCGAGGACGTCAACCTAATGCCAAATTGAAAAACGCCAACTGCTCATTATCTACGCAGAACACAACTACCCAAACCATGCATATGGTCCGGGGTTCGAGCCCGCGCCGACGCACACCTGATATCTATGGTCGGCCTGCAAAATTTGGGCTACCGATATCCATGCTGAAAATTCCATACTTGTACCCAAAATACAGGGTGGAATCAAGCTATAAATCAAAAATAAAATAAATTCCCATTGCACATTCAACTATTGTTTAATACCAACCAAGGTAACATCATGTTGAACTTCAGACATTTTCAAAGTGTCTGTACTAGGATCTGCTGTGTCAACAGAGATTAAGCAGTTAACAGGAAATATACAACGAATAGATATTAAAACAAAAAGAATAACTTTGGTTTAAATTCTTACCGTTTATTCTACTGTCATCAGCAGTTTCAAAACCAATTGGTGGACTTAAAGACTTTTTATACGAAGGCATAGATGGTGGGGGGATCTTCACAGCTAAATTCTGTCCTGTTGTTCTATTGGAGCTACGTGCCTTATTTGTTGAAGCATTTTCGATTAAACTATCCTGAGGTGTTGTAGGTGGACTGTAAACAGATATTGTCTCCAAGTTTTTATCAAACGATACAGATTTTTTGACACGCATACTACCATCAGTAGACGTGCCTGGAACAGTGGTATTATGCAGACGAGATAACTCGCTTTCAATAACTTGTGGACCTAGACGTGATTGAATTGGATGTGGCATTGAGTAGGGTGTGAATTTTGGCATTTCTTGTTTTGCATCAAATCTTGGCCGTCCATAACGATTTTGACTACTGGATGCTTGAGAAAGATCTGAGAAAAGTAAGGACACATACAAAAGGAAAGACAGAAATGTGAGAATCTTAAAAATCCCCATTGAGTCCTATGAAAAAGAGAAGATGTTCAGTGAAGAGACTCTTTTCGCCGGCGAATTCATTCATATAGCTGTACAATCGCATTTATATATATATATATATATATATTTATTTTTGTGTGTTCATGAGGTTTGTCAAGTCTAGATAATTGATCAGGTAATACAAGAATGATCTAATATAGAAACAAGGTTAATTAGATAGCAACTAAAGTAAGCTTGAGTTAGTAAGTTAGATGACGCAATATAATTGACTAAAATGTTTCAACTTAGGTCAGGATAGCAACAGAGGTAATTACAGGTAGAGAGAGACTAAGTAGAAATGGGGTAGAGAATAATGCCATTTAAAATAGGACTAAAACTGAACAAGTTGAATTGGATGACGTAACATAAATGACTAGAAATTGAGTGTTGGTCAAGTCAGTAACAGTGGAAATGAGGTGTAGAAATTAAAAGGAGTGGGGTAGAGAACAGGAAAGTTGGGAATGTAAAATATTACAATTGAAAAGACAAAATAATACTAATGAAGACTCAGACAAGAATAGGTTAGGTAGAATTTACTTATCGGGTAATAAGATACATTACATCCATTGCAAGTGCACTGATTGAACGAACTTCTTCTGTATGCAGAGTTCAGGACTTAGCATGTGAATTGCCATTGCTTCTGCAGTTTGAAGAAGTCTGATTCGTACACCTTTAGGAGGACTACTTCTTACTCTGTAGACGACTTTGAAGTTTGTTTGAGATATAGCTTGGTGTCCTAAACCTATCAGATGTTCCAAGATAGAGCTGCGGAGGCATCGTTTGTCTCCTTTGTGAAACCATGCTAGTAAGTGTTCTGTGATACATTTGGTTAGCGAATGCTGGGTACGGCCGACATACCTGGTGGCTCCAAACGAGCAGGTGAATTGGTAGATATACACTGATGAAGCCAGCAGTGGTAGTTTTTCCTTCATGTTCATATGAATCATAGATATAGCCTCTGCCAGGTAAGCTATTTTTACTGTCTTCACCCGCCACGTCTGGATGTTCCTCACAAACGTGAAAAGATGCACGCAGATGTCCGATGCTGATGGACATAATGGTCGGAAAACTCTGATTCCGAAACCTATGGTGTGCATAGGTCTTGGAAATCCGAAAGTACAGAATGCAGTGTAAACCTGTTTAGGCCAGTAGAAACCATGAGAGCCTAGCTTCTAAAGTTACTCTACCGCCTTGCAGCTAAGACTCTAAGTCAAAAACTCGAAAAGGGTGGTGGTCTCTTAAGACAAGCATCTGCTTCAGTCTGGCCATTCAGGTGATATCCTACGTCTCCTGCAAACTATGAGATTTTATGTATAACGTCTTCTGGTGGTCGTAATGTGCCGAGGTTTTGGATTTAATGATAATAATCGCAAAAAAATATACTTTCCACTAAAAATGCCCAATACTTACTGTCATCAGAATTCTGTCTAAGTGGTACTTGACTTAAAGTTTGGTAATTCCATGATCTCGCATCATTATCATCATCTTCATCATGCGCATGATCATTACTCTTCATTTTCAGTGCTGATGGATTGGAAGGGCTGTCGGCCTACAGAAAAGAACATAAAAACACAGAGCAAAGCGGGAAGTCCTTTAGGGTCCATTTAAGCAGATATTCTTCACCTTCTTATGTAATAAATGATTTTATCAGGAATATTTACAATAGTACAGGTTGTGAGACAAGTAGTATGGATTCTTACCTACAGAAAAAGCACATTCACAGGGCAGTACACACACTTCCGTAGTTACGTGCCCATTAAATATAAAAGGAATCTTGTAAAATGTCTCGCGAGCAGAGCAAGGAAGATATGTACGGAGGACCTCTTGCAAAAGGAGTTTGAATATATTCACGATTCCTTGACGGAGATGGGTTATCCGAGTAGTTTCATAAAGAAACATATGAAACCATCAGAGAAGAAACCTGTGACTCTTACTGCACATAAGAAACCTCTATTTATTAAGTTACAATTTAATGGGGACTTATCTAGTGAGATTCTATTCCAAAGACTTTCAAGGAGCATACGTAGAACATTTTACGCAGCACACCTATGCTTGTCATTCTCTAGCCGACGAATGATTGGGACGCAAACGAAGGATAAGCTTGATAGTTTTGCCACATCTATGTGTATTTATCAATTCAACTGCACCTGCGGTGACAGTTATATTGGGCGTACTACTAGACAGCTTAGCCAACGTGTTAGTGAACATCTCCCATCGTGGTTTGGCAAAGGACAGACAAAAACAATCCGTAGCTCAATTCTGTCACATCTAATTGATAGTGGTCATGTAGTCGATAAAACGAAAGCCTTCAAAGTAATTCATCGTATCCCTCCGAATCTTTCTAATAGACTTCGTATTCGTCTACTGCACACAGCTGAGGCGATAGGCATTCGAACTATTAAACCTAAGCTATGCATTCAAAAGAAGTTCGTGCAGCCATTATCCCTCCCATGGCCTAATAAGACATAACCAACGAAAGACTTCTACCCCCACCCCTTTATTTATATTTCCAACCCCTTTCTTATCATCCCTTAATCTTATCTTATATTCATTATAAACGTGTTTCATTTCCTTCCCCTACAATCTAACATTACGTAATCGGTTCATTTGTTTTTACTAGCCTTTATCGACTACTTCCACCTGAACAATTGTTTGTTTAATCATACTGTTTTTCATTATTCATGTTATCACAGATTGCCTCATTTTTTCATCCTTATTATTGATAAGACCATTATTATTATTATTACTATTATTAATATTATCATTACCACTATTATGACTAACTGCACAATTTTATATTCACCATCGTATTATCCTATAGACAAAACACCATGATTGGTTTATATTTGAATTTTATTTGTAAACTTATATATATTAGAGTTAAGCCTGATGAGATCTAATTGAAAACAATATTGTTCGCTTAAATGTGTTGTTCTAAATTCTACTATGGGAATATTTAATGTATTTATATGTCATAAATTGAGAATTCATCGGAGGATCTAATCGAAAATGTGCCATTTTATAGAAGGTATGTCGAAGACATTGTAATCATAAGTGATAATCACCTTGTTTTGCCAACTCAATTTTAAATCGAACGAATGACGTTTAGAATAATATATCACTTATATCTGTTTGTAGAAGAGGAATATAATTGTTTATCTTTCCTAGACACATTGCTTAGTCGACGGCTTGATGGGTCAATAGAAAACCTACCTGGACAGAAGAGTGTCTTAATTACCACAGTTTCTGCCCTGTTCGGTACAAAACAGCCTTAGTAAGGTGCCTCTTCAGTAGAATCCAGCGAATAACGCCAAAGCGTTATCCACTATGGGTACTGGGTTCGAGCCTCGGTGGGAACGTCATCACTCACTGAGAAATGCAGGTACATCCAGCTGACGAGTCCCAAATAGGACGAAATGCGCATCCTGGATTCCACTGCTAGTCACCATCCACCAATTAAATACTAAATTAATGCCCAGACATCGTCGAAGCATCTGCACAAGAAGCCGACATGTCAACCTGAGACCGAGCACTTCGGTCCAATCAATCGACGGGAAAATCAAAAATTCAGTTCAATTTCTTAATCCCTGTTTACATTACCGTATTTTCATACCCGAACTTCGTGTTTATTTTGTCATTTTACCATTTCCACACATTTAATCCCTGATTGCATAAACAATTATTCATCACATTAGTTCTTATCCAAACATCCTGTCTATTTTGTTATTTCTACATTTTTAACCCCTAATTGCACAATGTCAATCTTCTTAGCTATCATGATGCTACTTTGTTTGAGTTATATCCGTCCCCCTGTTTATTATGGCATTCTAATTCCTAATTGTAATTTTTATTAATTTGACCCTTAACCGGGGATTATTTTGGAACTTTCCCATCCATTTGATATAAATACACGAATGTACAGCCAAGATGATGACTTCGTCGAAAAGAAAAGCTTTTCTTCGCTGCAATTGTCTTCTTAATAACTCCTACGACACCCAATGTGTATATTCCGTGATTTGAAGAGAAGCAAGGACCGTTCGACGGTAAAGGAACTGAACGAGTTCAAGGTTGTAAAAAAGGTGTCAGATGAGTGTCTAGTAAAAAGTAGTATGTATTAAAGAGGAGAGAGATTCGTAATGGAATAACGAATGTGTGAACTGAAACAGCTGGAGGCACATATTGAACTGACTTGGCAATTTTCTCCTATCCCCATACTCTACAAATCTATTATCTAAAATTTAAAGCAATTAGTTCCCTTTATATGATAGAGAAGATTTCTGGCTCAGGTGGATGATTTTGATGTGGTTGTGTTCTCTGAGCTGGATAGTTAATTTGCGAAGCTTTCATCACCCTACTGGGTGACATCTTCAGCGCATACTTCAATTTGAAGTGAGCTTTTAGATTTCTCCACGAGTTCGCCATTAGTCATCTCTCCTGGTGACCTTTGACGTGATTGGTTGTTTATGTGTGTTTTCACATCTTCTAGGTTACTTGTATTGGAACTGATTGTTTCTTTGACTTCAACTTTGACCCTTTGTGTGTGTGTGTGAAGTTTCATTCTTATCGGTTGATAAATTTTGTCTATCTCTATGTGTCTATTGATTGATGATTCACTGGAATGCCGGCCAAGCTTCTAAAAATTCTCTAGCATTCTTGTTGTTTCCTCTGTCTAATATTTGAACGTTGTCCCAGTCGAATTGATGTCCGTGGTTGTCTGTATGCAGCAAATGATATGAGGGAGTGGATATCATGTCTTTTGACGGCTAACTTATGCTCGTGGATACGAAGACGAAGGGGACGTCCACTTTGGCCAATGTGGTGTTTCTCGCAGTTGCAACAACTGCAAAGACAAAATTTATCAACCGATAAGAAAGAAACTTCACACACACACACAAAGGGTCAAAGTTCAAGTCAAAGAAACAATCAGTTCCAATACAAGTAACCTAGAAGATGTGAAAACACACATAAACAACCAATCACGTCCAAGGTCACCAGGAGAGGTGACTAACGGCGAACTCGTGGAGAAATCTAAAAGCTCACTTCAAATTGGAGTATGCGCTGAAGATGTCACCCAGTAGGGTGATGAAAGCTTCGCAAATTAACCATCCAGCTCAGAGAACAAAACCACATCAAAAGTTCCCTTTATGAATTTCGACAACACAATAATAATGGTTGCCTGCCATTTTTAAATGTACTACTCATAACCCACAGAGAAGATGGGTCAGTAAAACAATCTGTCTACAGAAAGTCCACATGGACGGGGTAGTATTTAAATTATCATAGTTTCTGTCCACTACAGTATAAAAAAAGGCGTTGGTGAAATGTTTGTTCAAGCGCATTCACCGTATATATACTGCCGATACAATTGAAGAAGAAAGACAACACCTCACTGAAATATTGTTGGATAACAATTACCCGCTGAGATTTATTAGACGTTATGGAAGTGTCAACCACACAGCTTTACCAATCCAATCAGTTCCCAAAAAGGATGTTTACATATCCTTGCCGTTCAGAGGTGATCAACAAAGTCTAGTCACTAGACAAAGACTAAAGGCCACAATTAATAGAAGCTACTATGCAGATAAACTTATCTTCATAGAGAAAACGAGAACCCTGTTGTCCTGTAAACCCTCACATTATCCAAACGATAGTGTCACATCCCACTGTGTTTACCAATTTACATGTATGTGTGGAGACACGTACATAGGGAGGACCCATCGGTGTCTACATGTTAGGGCTACAGAACACATTCCAAAATGGCTGCAACAACAAATAAAATCGCCAGGTACAATTGATCCCGGAAATAGATGTCCAACATGATTTATAGCGAAGCACACTATAAAGAGGTGCCATAAGGTCGATTTCAACAATGCCTTTAAACCCATAAATAAAACAAGGTTGGGTCACATACTTAAATTCATTGAATCCTTAGCCATAAAAAAGACCTAAACCTGTCTTATGTGTCCAAAAGTTATTTTTTACTACCTTAAACCTACCTTGGTAATCCAATTAAGAACCAAGTTTCAAGTTACTTCATCATATTTTCAATCCCTTCTTTGCTTTGTTTTTCTCTTTTTTACCCACACCTTTGCACCATCTCCCTACCCATTATTAGTGACCTTGACCTGTACACAATCTGACCTGTATTGTAATAATCCATACCTTCATGTCTGCTATAAAAACTGTGTATCACAAGTACGTGTGTGGTCAGAATATCCGGAATGTGTTGCGCCAATACATTATACGTTTCAGATAAACTACGTCTTCTTATTGTGTTGTAGAAAATCTACTATCCCTAATCCCCAGTAGGTGCGTACTGCAGATGATTCCCAAACAAGGACGGTGAAGACAGCTCTCCAGTACTCCCTAGTTGGTTTTCAATGGTTCTTCTCTAACTGATATCAATCCGTGATCAGCTAGTAAAAACAAAACTAACCCTTACAAACCAAACTATAGAAAATTTTGTAATCGATTTCAGCCTACTGTGTTTCTCACGTTTTGATACCCCATAACTGCTAATCTGTTATTCTACGTTAAAAAATGTATCCGTCGCATAACACTGGCCATTATTGTTGTAACGGGAACAAATATTGCATATTTTGTAGTTGTAAGAACCTGAAGAGGAGAAATTATTGTGAAATGAATATTCTTCGTTCAGATTGACGTTTAATTCATTTTGATATGGGATTATTTCACATTATTAAATCTCATATTATTAACATCATCATCATTTTCCAGAAATGTTATTAGTCTTTTAAATCAATCAATGGACTCCATAATCTCATCAGTTATCCTTTTATTTCATTCCTTTGTGTCCCGACCGGAGGATAGGGAGTCAAGCTATGAAGTTTCAGCGGCAGGATTACTAAAAGTTAGGCGAGGTTTAACAGTGTGTCTGTGGTCTGGTAAGCAGAACCACTCCTTTCCCCCCCCCCTCCTGCCACACTGGTATGTTGTCAGTTACTGTTTTTTCCTGAAGATCGTATATGAAGGATTATCATTTTGCAATGAAATACGCTACAAATGGTCTTCGTGTAACGGTCTTAAACTAAATCCTTCCAAATGCCAGACTGTTAATTTCAGTTTCCGATGTGAACAAAAGTTAAGCGAAGCTGTTGGTTCCTATGACCCTTGTGAAATTGATGACACTAATATAGAAATCAATCAAGTCTGAAGTTAAGTATCTTGGATTAATTCTTTCTTCTGACCTATCCTGGTCTTCCCACATGTCATAGCGATTTCTAAAAGAATATTTCATCTGACTTTTTACATTAAGAAGTTGAGGCACTCGGGCATAACCTAACCCCTATTCTTACAGTTTTTCAACTTGCGTATTTTACCTATTCTTCTTTACTGTTCACCCTTATTCTTTCCTGGATTGCTTAAAAAAGACTATGTCATACTTCGTAGAACTCTGAAGACTGTCAGTCAGTAGGACGAGTGGTATCCCATTGGGCCATATCGTTGACATTGTCACGGATAGGCACTTGATGTCATGTAACAAATTTGTTGAAGGAATTTTGTCAGACTCTAAGCACCCATCTGCTGCAGCTCCAACCTTGTGTCTCCTTAGGTAAAACAAGAAGTCTTTTTAGAAGAATTTACGCAAGTACGTCTAAGTATAAAAATTCCACTATACCATATTTAGCACGTACTTTATGTGATGAAAATAATGTCAGGCATGAACTAACTAACTAACCTTCTTTGCACTACTAAATAAACCATTTCTTCCACCCTTCCAGTACCAAACTTGATTGTTATTGTATTTCTTATATTTATAATCCTCTCAGTTTTTTGTTTTTATTTATTTATTTTTCATAAGTGTGAACATACTGTGACAATACTGTTTGAAACAAACTCACTGTTATTGTTATTATTATATTTAATACTCTCAATTCGTGCTTACAATATTTTCGACTTTATATCGTTAGCGTGGACAAATTCCTCTGGTTACTTTTGTTTTAATTTTATTTATATTTTGAGTAAATCAGATGTAAGATATTGTGACAAATGCTGAGAATTCCATTCTGTATTATAAGTACTGTTTTTGGAATAAAGTAAATTATTATTATTATTATTATATGATCTAACATTTGTACTATGTGTTAACATGTGGTTTAGAATAAAGCTATTATTATTATTATTATGACCGTTGTGTATTTAGAACATACCTGAGGCTGTTGTTGTTTTCGTTCGAACCATTGGTTACGTTCTTTCGCGCGTAATTCTTGTCGAATTAACATTGCTCGATGTTCTTCTTCTAGTTGAGATATTCTCTGATTTTGTCTAGAACAGATTAAAATATAAAATAAATATAGATTTTTTGTTGTTGTTTTTAACGAATTTTGATATTTCTGTTATGACCATGTTTTTCTCTCGTATGTACATGTACGTGTGTGCGAAAATCTTCTCTGACTGGTGGACTAAAATTTGAAGCAATCTGTTATGATTGTCATTCTATCGATTAATGTGATAGATGTTTGATTGATAAAGATGTTGGATCTAAGTCTCCTGCTTATCGATATTCGTTCAGCAAGAAAATATTTGCAACCTTTGTAGAACTCTTCCGCCTAATCTGTTCCCTGGGATTTCAACTAGCGTTGCTTAGGGGGGTGTATTCAAGGGAAATGCGTTGTTCATTCATGAAATAATAACTGTGTCAGGTTCTTCGCTTCAAAGATAACATGAATATTGTTCAGCATGAAGTGAAACGTTATCAGTTCATGGTCAAAATATACAAGATGCTAATGATCTGTTTCCAGGAAGTTGTGATTCATCTTGTCTATTTGCACAATAATGATTACCAGATGGGTACATCTAAAATAAGAATTCGCACTTAAACGTTCTCTGTTGACTGCCTGATTTCATCGTGAGTTGGAATCCATCAAAGTGCCTGGAAGTATTGGACAGCTATTTCGTCCTAGTTTTTTGGGGCTCTTCAGTAGTACGTACACATCGGCGTTCGAGTCCACTACCTTCTGGTTACAAGGTGAGCGGGCTCGTAGACCATTAAGACACTGGGACTCCATCCAATGGCCTTGTAATCATAAGACGCTGGGTTCGAGTCGTGCAGTGTGTGAGCTTCTGAAGAGTCTAAAGCTGGGACGAAACAACTGTCCAGTACTGTCAGCTGATTTTTCAATGGTTCTCTAATTGATATCACCTCTTGATGAAATCCTGTAACCAATCGAATCGAATCCCTACAAGCCAATACTTCAAAGTTCTCTGTTGAACTTATACACTTTAGCACCAGTAAATAATCGGATAACTATTACGTATATAATGGTCGACTTAATTTCACCAAGAACTACTAAACAACTGTTTCGTCCCTATTTGGCACTCTTCATCACCGCGCTTTCACGACCCCTACAGGTTACAACCAAAAACTCGTTGATCATCCAGTCACTTCGACCTGTGAATTTTAACTTTGTCAAGTCATCATTACATAGGACTACCGCCAGACAATGCCTTCAATGGTCATCCACTTCTTCACACCCCGGACATAGTAGACCCCAGTGGTTATTACCACTTCTCACTGCAGTTTCGGGACATCTATTCAGTAGCTACCATTGGGTTGGTGATTTATAACCCATAATTTGATTAGTCGATTTAACCACATAGTAAATCATCCATGTAAATGGAACAGAACGTAATATAAGAAATAAACTTGATTGGAATTAAATCCCATAATTTCTAGGTACTGAATATTATCAGGTTGACCAGATGTGTAATAAACAAACGGAATGTTCAATATAGTGGTACACTGCGCCTGATGTTTGAATAATCCAGAATCAATGAACAGAAATTCGGTTTATTTCCGATTGACAGGAAACACCTGAACTGCTTAGAACGATCAGATGAGAGAAACACTGACTTCAGCTAGCCTTAAAGTTACCGATGGGTTATGTCAAGTGTGTGCATCGGTGGCATAGTGGTTAGGACGCTCGCCGACCATGCACATGGTCCGGGTTTCGATCCATGGCCGCAGACGCACTCCTTCACCTCACTAAGCCAGAAATAATGCTGGTAAAGAGGGAAGGTTGGGCATGAGGCGGTTAGCAACCCCATCCTGTAAAATAAACACTGTTACAGAAACTTCAATCTATTAGCTTGAAGACCTATGTTCCACTGGGAACGTGAAGGAAAAACAAATGTCAAGTGTGTCACGAGAAGGATTTCCAACAGGCCTCCAGTGAAGACTTCTTTTTCAACAGGTGCCATTTTCGTTGTCTGACTCCATAGTCAAGATCAAATGACCGGCCAGCCGGCTGGCTAGAAATAACTAGCAATAGGGAATTCTGCAGTGGAACAAATCAACCAACAGACGAAAGCCGATTGCTCAACTGTTATGTAGGAGAAATTGGAGATGGGTTGGTCGTCGAATGACATGTCAAGCCAGCCAGACCATCGCTCTAGTGGAACCAAAGTTGGAAACGACGAGTTGCTCGTTGATACGAGGGTGATATGGAGGAGATCGTGTGAGTTGAAGGAGGAGGTGGAAATGAGAGATTATGGTCAGTCATGGAGCCAGCCAACCAGCTGAAGAGAGCAGCACCAAACAGAACACTAGAATGGAGATGTGTTGCTGAAGCCCTATGTTCCACTCAGAACCCGAGGGAATAATAATAATGTCAAGCATTCAGAAGTCACTCTATCAGCTAACGTTTGAGAACCAACTAGGAAAATATGGAGGATAAATATGCCTGTAGTTGCTGACTTCTGGACATTGATAACTTTCCGTTTATTCAATAAGAATCGATATAATTATGAAATAAAACTCCTTGAATAAAGAAAACTGACTTTTCTAAAAGTTCTTGTTCAGCTTGTCGTGTTTTATGCATCCAATCCTGTCGATAAGGAGGTTGATTTGTCACTGACACTGATGAATGATGCGAATGAATTGACTCCTAAAACCAAAGGAGAGGGGAAGAATAAAAAGGCATATTTATTTGTTTGGCACATGTGAGAACCAACCATTTTACTCAAATTTTACACTCAGCTAAAATTATCTAGTAATTAGTTTTGTTCTCAATATTGGAGAGAATGACAACATCTCCAGATGTAGGTGTTGGATTCAATGTTTTATCCAGGTTGATGGTTTTTGAAAAACAACTTTCTATACCACTCACGAAGATATCTTTAGCGGGATTTAAAAAAACGGACTGCTAGTTAGGTATTTTGAAGTTGGTCAATAGACAGAATTCTAGTTTATCATTAAGCTGTACAATCGTATATCTATATGGTTTTTAAGAAGTTATAACCCTGTGAGGGAATTGAATCATACGTGTGACGGCATAAAATAATAATAATAATAGTAGTAGTAGTATGAAGTGCAATTAAAACTAAACTGTTTGTGATTATAATCATAGTCAATGAGGACCGATGGAACTCTGAAGAGATCGATTAATCAAAGCTGTCATGGAATGGTCAACTGACAAATCTCTACATCTGGGTACGCATTGGTCGAAAACGGAACCTGATCTGGTTGCTTGCCACTTGCATTCGGCGCATATGTAGCCCTGATACTGAGTTATACCTTTTGAGGAAAATCCTAATAGAAAATGGATTTCCACCACGTTTTATAGATAAGAATATACATTCAAATACTATAAAACGTGACATATCATCCTTACCCAAGAAAAAACTTTACATGAGCTTGGAATTCAAAGGGGAATTAGCTTCCAGTATCATGAAACAAAGGATATCACAGACCCTGAAAAGAACATTCCCTGCTGCATCTCTGAGAATAGCCTTTACTAGTCGACCATTACTGTTCAATAACCTGAAGGACAAGATCCCGTTGTTGACCAACTCTGTGTGTATTTATCAATTCACCTGTTCTTGTGGAGTTAGATATATTGGTCGTTCGACTTGAGTTTTATCCAGGAGGGTACAAGAACACTATCCTGCATTGTTACGAAGAGGTGGAAGTGGAGCATTAAGAAGCGCGATCATTGAACATCTGGTCAATAATGATCACCCTATCTTTATTGCCTCCGCCTTTAAAGTCATCTACAAGGCAAAGAGTAATTTGTCCAAAGCCCTACGTACCCGACTCATCTGTATTCCTGAAGCCATCTTTAGCTATCGAAACAGAAAAGCCAGATCTCTGTGTACAGAAAAAGTTTGTTCAACCCCTCCAACTTTCATGGTCTTAATCCCTCTATGCTAAAATATGATAATCCCCAATCATATTTCAGCTCTACCAATTTTCATTTTTTCATTTTGTCTAATCAATTTGTAGTCTCTTCCTTATTACGTCGATTGTTATTATTACTATTCTCACTTTGAACTGTCCCGGTATTATTTCACTTGTTCCACTTGTCATTCTAAATCAATTCCTCTTTTTTACAACGTTAAATTCCATGCTGTCAAATTTCAAACAATATTACGTAACGTTTTTATTTTATTCGATTTGTCTACTAATCGTATAATTGCACACCCTTTTTCAAGTTCTATCCATCCTATGAATTATTCTATATATGACATTAATTGTTTTGCTACTTGACATTAAACTATGGTTATAATCACAAATAGTTTAATTGCATTTCATACTACTATTATTATTATTTTATGCATTCACGCGTATGATTCAATTCCCTCACCGGATATAACTTCTTCAAAAACCATATATATATACGATTGTACAGCTTTATGATAAATTCGTTGCTGAAAAGAGTCTCTTCGCTGAATCACTTGTTTTGATTTTCTATATGTTACAATGGGACTTTTCCATGAGAATTCTAGTTGTCGCTCTTCTTGATATTCAACGCAAAGACGCATTGTTTGATGGATGGTGGTGACATGATGCACACTTCGGCCTATTTAAGACTTGTCATCTGAATGAACCTGCAATCGTCAGTGAGCCATAATGTCAAACTGAAACTCGCTGTACAAGAGTATAAGAGATACTGTGCGTCGGTGGCACAGTGGTTAGGACTCTCGCCGACCATGCATATGGTCCGAGGTTCGATCCCCTGCCGACGCACACCTCATACTTCTATGATCGGCCTGCGAAATTTGGGCTGCTGAAAATTCCATACTTGTACTAAAATATGGTGTGGAATCAAGCTGTAATCAAAAATAAAAAAAATATATAAAAAAACTCATGGCTCAAGTAACCTAGTGAAAAATGCTTTTACATTTGAAACAGCGGGCGTCAGAGTTCATTTCACCCCAAATAATCTGAAGACTTGAGGTATATCCATCTGATGAATGCAAAAATAGGACCACTTAAATGAGAGCAGATAAACATTTCGTGAAGAAATTAGTCATACTTACAAACGAGTTATTTATCTCTATAGCGAACAAAAAGGAGAAGATCAGGTGTCCTGGGGATTACCTGCAAATATCTAACAGCAAATTGAACTTCAAGCCAATTTACTTAACACTCTAGAGTCCTACCGAATGATAATTCTAAGTAAGAACATACAGAATGCAACCGTATTAGCTTACCACACCTTGTATCAGTATGTGATTTAATCGCAAAACTATAATGCCTAAAGTGAAGTGTAAGGCTGAAACCATTGCTTTATTGATCGTCATTTTCTAGCGTCAATCAAGTCTCTTCCCCCCCCCCCCACACACATTGTGATTTGAATATGTTTGTAAGTTTTTTCGACCGTACATGTTACGAACTTCTTGGAGTAATTTGAGCACCGAGTCAATAGAGGAGTTAGGTAGTGTCTTTATTCCCTATTAATGGTTTCAGGGGATTTAATTCACTTCTGAAGTTGTTACTTGCAAAAATTGATGAGTCCTCCCTCTTATGTATGTGTGACCACAAATACATTTAAATTAGTAGACATAATGGGATATGGCATTATTTTTCATATTTTCCAAGGGCTTTCACAGATATATAGGTTTCATACTCTGAATTATTCTGATCTTAGCTGTATACAACGTCTTTGTAACAGCAGCTTTCAATCTTACGAGTTGATCACGTATTGATATCAGTTAGAGGACCATTGAAAACCAGTGCTGGAGTACCGGACAGCTTTTTTATCCCCCTGTTATAGGATTTATTGGCAGTTCTCACCCACCACAAAGGGGGGGGTTCCAACCCAGGACCTTCAAGTTACAAGGTGAGCTCGCAGACTATTCAGATACCGAGGCGAGATTCACTGGCCTGTTGGTTCTAACTTCGTTAGTGACTTGCTATGAGACGGAGTTTCCTAGGATTCTAGTGAGATTTCGTAACCAATTGGGTTCATCCAGTCAGGAGTAAGGATGGAGTTCCCGCCAAAGACACTGGTTGCTGGTCGCGCTAAATGCATCATGAATTGGTATAAGTTAGAATTCAGGGGCTGGCCATCGAGGAGTCGGGTACCAGTGGCTGAATGCCATACGAGCTAGCTCCTGTTGTAACTGGAAGATCCTGGTTTCGGGCCCCACAGTGTGGGTGCGTACTGCCGGTAATTCCTATCTTAGGATGAAAGGTTCTGTAATTACCCATGTACAGTAGGGTAGCTCGATATCTACTTCCTTCTTGGCCGCGAGTTGGAGAGTGGATCTCGGTGCCTAAACTCTACACTTACTCAACTATTGCATCATACTACCAAGTGTTTCACAACCGTCACCCTCTTGCCCCTCGTTCTACACACACACACACATAGACAGCCGGTAACACTGTCTGTCTGTCTGGATTCAACATAGAACTTGGCACCGAAGTGCAGCAGTTCGAGTTGCCACGTTCCAAATAGCACACAGAGGTAGACAAGAAGATGAGTGGAGAGAATTAATAGAGTTTGACAAATATAGGAGCCGGTAACACACTAAAAGTTAACAAACGAAATGAAGAACTGTAATAATCCGTTTTTATCCTCATGCGATTCACACACACACACACACAATTTTAATTTCACGCATCAATGACCTCATAAAAAAGTAGTACACACTGAATTTGTGAACACCACAATCACGTACACAAAACGTGTGATATAATTATGCATGTCACAAGTTTGTCTTATGCAAATTTTCAATCAATTTTAATGAACAAACAGCTATACAGTTTACTCAAATGTTTACGGTCATATGTTTATGTTCAGATTGTAATATATGCCAATATGTTGGAAAGTACTTTAAATATATCGAAATGAATAGTGTTTAACTATATTTCATTGACAATTTCATGCTGATATGATATGATCTAGCAGAGAAGCATTGAAGACTGATTGATCCAGTCTGTCTGATCTGTCTCTGTCTCTGTCTGGATTCAACATAGAACTTGGCACCGAAGTGCACCAGTTCGAGTTGCCACGTTCCAAATAGCACACAAATGTAGACAAGAAGATGAGTGAAGAGAATCAATAGAGTTTGACAAGTACAAGAGTGAAACAGAATGGGTAATGGTAGAAAGGAATATGAAAGATTACAGAGACTGAATACATCTGAGCTGGCCATTGACAACGATTTTGAGCCATGTCACTTATTGTCTCCAGCCATTGATTCCTAGAGTCCCGAGGGCCCCAACCCGGGAGTCTGCATCTCCCTACCTGACTCAGTTTAACTGTCAAGGATTTCATGGATTGATGAGGCCATGTTTTTGTTTGGCCATCACTGGCTCTTTTCCAACCTGCACCTATATCAGCTAGTAATGCCCGTCGGGGGAGGCGGTGGTTAGGCATGCGCACCACGTGACCTAGCCATCTTAGTCTATGTAACTTTATAGCCTCGTCGATTGATTTTCCCTCTTTGCCCAACACTCTACGCCTAACGTCAACATTACTTACCTTATTAAACCACGTAACGTGAGACAGAGATCGCAGACATCTATGATCGAAAGCTGTCAACCTTTTCATGTCTTCAACTCGTATTGGCCATGTTTTAGAGCCATAGACAAGGACGGAGCGAACTGATGAGCAGTACACACGTCCCTTGGTTGATAGCCAGCCGGATGTCACGCCTACGCCAGAGATGGTGTAAGTCAGCGAAAGCAGCTCGAGCTTTTTGGATCCGTGCTGAGATTTCATCGCCAATCAGTCCGTTGGTGCTAATACAACTTCCCAAATAGGTGAAGTGGTCAACATGTTCTATCACTTCACTCCCTATCACTAAGTTAGGAGTTGACGTGGTCCAGTCCTGTAGCAACATCTTACATTTTGTAGGGGCGAATCGCATGCCAAACATACGAAGATTGTTACTCAATGTGTTCAGAAGACTCTGCATTTTTTCAGCATCCTCCCCTAACAGGACTATGTCATCTGCATATTCTAAGTCCATAAGACTATTCCCTGGTAACAAGTCGATTCCTAAGTCATTACGTTCAGTTAAGGATACTTCCATCAGCATATCTATGATTGATCCAGTGACTAGTGTGTTTGTCTCGTAAGTGAGAATTAGGTTCGAGAGGGGAATTATCATAGCCTACTGCTGAAGAGTTCCATACTAGGATGAAACAGTCGTCCACAACTCTCTAGTTTTCGACGATTCTGTAACTATTTCAATAAAACTAAATCCCTACAAACTACGAATACTTGAAAATTAATCTGATGCTCAGTAGCTGGCGACTGGCACCATTCAGACAGTGACCTATGGTGCTAGTGAGAGCCCGTGACCAGTACGGTGCAGTAGTTTGAAGGTGAGGCAGAAACTCATCGAAGGAGACATTGTGAAGTGGACACGCAATGTCTTGAATTGACAGGCGTTGGAATTCATGGCTCAATGGTCTACAAGCCAGCTCGCCTTGTAGCCAGAAGGTCCTGCGTTCGAACCTCAGTGGGGTGGACGCATACTGCTGAAGCTTCCCGAAGTAGGTTGACGAAAGAGGTATCTGATAGTACTCCCAGATGGCTTTCCAATGGTTCTCGAATTGATGTCAGCTCATGATAAAATCGTCACACCAATCACACTAAATCTTTACAAAAACCAATACTTAAAAATTCTTGTTTGTCCTGTAAGTAACCATACAGGATAATGTTTAGACATATGACGACAAACTTGATTGATTGTACGCCGGATAACACTAGTTCTACAGGGGTAGTGAGAATTAAAGATATATATATATATATTAGGTAGATTATCCTTGTTTCTCAAACGTAAAAATGGAATGTTTGTGAAGAGACGGGGTGTCTGTGTTCCTCTAAATCCTTCTTTTTATCGTATTCTTTGGCAACTGCATTAGTATTTCTCTGTTACCACTAGTTTGACTGCCCCTGTGGAGTCCATCATCGTACTCTTTAACTGTTTGTCTGATCGTGGCGAAATCTACATTGGAATTCATTAAACCCTCGATGATAGGACTGGCATAAACGCAGAACAAACACTGATTTAACAAGATCATTAAACTAGAGCCTACAATGAGCTGAAGATGCACATTTTTTTCTGAGAATTTATAGATAAAACCAGAACGATTAGTGAGAGTTCAGTGAATTTACAAAATTCTATCGAACGTGATTTCATAATACTTTGTTTGTATGATATTTCGCGCATGGTGACCGTTCACCTTATAGTCAGAAGGTCCTGGGTTCGAACCTCAGTGGGGTGGGTGCGTACGGATGTAGAGTCCCAAACTATGACGAAACAGCTATACAATACTCCCAAGCTGGTTTCGTAATGTCTCTATAACTGATGTCAGCTCATGATGAAATCTTGTTACCAATCCCCGCAAACCAACACTTGAATATTAATAACTATGTTGGCGACAGTTTGTAAGCTTTGGTACTATGCTATTTATTGTACGTCGAAAGAAAATGAATTCGCCGATAAGAGCCTCTACGTTAAACTACGTGTCTGAAGAGGGATTATTCACGAGTAACATGTAACAATTGATCTTTCTAGGTCTTCAAGACAATAAATCAAATGTTCTGGTATCATGTGAATAAACCTTGTAATATATCGTTTAAGCTTGCTTTAATCTTAATAAGATTGAGAGGCGATTGAGTACGATAGTCGTTGAACTGATGAATTCCTTGGATATCTTGTCTTAGTTTGGCTTGCCTTAGACATATTCCATAGAACCAGAACTTCAATCAAGTTCAAACATTTAGCGTTTCACTAAAGAAACACACTTCAAGAAGGTGACTTCAAACTTTTATCAATATCTGTTCACTTCACTGGCTTCATATTGAAGATCAAATGGTCTGTCAGAAAGGATTAATAACACGCAACTCCGATGGGCAACAAACCAACCCAAGAACCTATTACTATCCAACCAAAAAAGATGCGCCAAGGAAAATAGAGATCAGTCGAACGCGTACTGAGAAGATAACTAATTGACATCGTCAGAGATTGTACGAGGAAGAGATGACAGCATATGAGAGGGGTTGTGATATCAGCTAAGAGAACTGAAGAGAACAGGATGGCATTAAGATATGGTGTTGAAGCCCTGGGGTTCCAGTAGGAACCAAAGAGAATAACACTTATATTAATATTCAAGGACTAGTTTCTAGGCATTCTATGTGTTTCAAGTTGGACGATAAATTGATATTAGTTTCGAGAAACGTTGAAAACCAACAGGGAGTACTGGACACCTGTTTCATCCTAGTTTCGGACTCATAGGCTGTACTCATCCCGACTTGGGTGGGGGGGGGTTCGAACCAAGTGCCTTCTAGCGAGCTGGTAGACCATTCAACTTTTTGGGACCTGATTCAATAGCCGTGAATTCTAACTTCTGCAAATTCATGATGCAATTAGCGTGACTGTCACCAACCAATATTACCGTCAGGAACTTCATCCTCACACTTGACTGGGTGGACGTTACTGGTTACGACTTCTCATGGATCATTGAATCAGGTTCCAGTGTCTGAGTGGTATACAAGCTAGCTCGACTTGTAACTGGAAGGTCCTGGGTTGGAACTCCTCTATGTGGTGGGAGCTTACTGCCGATGATTCCTAAAATAGGATGAAACAGCTTTCCAGTACTCCAGTCCTTAAATAATGTTGATGATAATATTAATAAAAATAATCTTGTTCAACGTGAGGAAACAGGCATAAAATGGACTCACACAAAAACTTGGAGGATCTGGACTTCGCCGATGATATATGTCTGATTTCTCACAAACTGGAAGATATGCAAGTGATAAAAGCAACAAGTTGGCAGAAAAGCATCAAAGATAGGACTTCAAGTGAACATAGATAAAACAGAGGTGATGAAGATTCCTGGCCAACACCAACACCAACATCAGCAACAACAACAACAGACAACAATCAGCCAGCATCAATGGGAGGAACCTGAAAGAAACAACCTCCTTCACCTACCCACCTGGGAAGCATCGTTTCAACTACAGGCCTACCGAACTGATGAGTATATCAAAACAAGGATCGGAAAGCAAGACAAGCTTTCGTTACTCTCAAATCTGTGTGGAGGTCAACAGCCCTACTCAGCATCAAAAATAAGATCCGGATTTTCAACTCCAATGTGAAGTCAGTGCTACTCACCATACGGATCATAGACTTGGCCAGCGCGTCATGAAGAGCACCTCAAACAAACTACAGACCTTCATTAACAGTTTTCTTCGCTCAGTACTCAGCTCAAGACCAGATGGCCGGCCAGAAAAGATCAGCGATAGGGATCTCTAGCAATGAGCGAACCAACCCAGCAGGAATCGATTGTGAAACAAATAGGCAGGAAGAAATGGAGGAGATGGATTGGACGGCCATACTCTGAGGAAACCATCAAGTGACATCACTAGACAAGCCGTCGAGTGGAACCCGACAGAATGGAAAGCGGCAAGTTAGTCGTTAGTATGAGGGTGACTTGGAGGAGGTCATGTGAAGAGGAGATGAAAGCATATGGGCAGACTTGGAGCGGGGCGAAAAAGTTGGCAGAAAACAGAAGGCAATGGAGACGCGCGACTGAAGCCCTATGTTCCTCTAGGAATTAAAGGATATTATAATAATAATAATGTTCAACGTGAATAACCTTCATTATAGCTAATTCACAGTTTCATCAAAATGGACAGTTTATTTTGATGAGTGAGCATTTATCATTGCACTGTTCATATGAATATTGATTAACAGATAAATAGAATAGAATAAGAATAGACAATTTTATTCTACAAAAATTCGTTATCTTTCTTTCTTCGTGTACAATGATTACTGTTCACTAATTTGTTTTCTGTTTTTTTCTCCAGTGATAATCATGCATTATATGCTTTTATCTTTTCATTATTACATCTTTAACCTTAACTCTTGATTTGTACTCACTTTACATCTTGGCTTTTCTTTTTTAAATCTTACCACTTTTAAACCGATTACGTAACAAGTTGCGATAATTTTAGGTTCAATTTGTGCATGAGTCTACATTTTGTTAGTCTGCCTTCCCCTCCCCACCTCCCACCTACTATGTATTCATCACTGGTTTTAAGAAGACAGATGAACTTTTGCAAAGTTATAAACTCATTACGTCATCATTTTGGATGACGTAATACTCACGTCATCCCATCTACAAGTTGATATAATTTTTTGATGAAATATTTATCTATTGATTGATTTCAATGTTTGATGACAAATTGAGTTCAGTGACGCATTAAAGGATGAAAATGTTAGAAATTCTAGTGAGAAGTCGTGAGCATTAGGGGCCTAACAAAAATAGCCATGATGACAGGTACATACCGATAATACTGAATAGAAGCCATGCGCTAATTATCGTGAATCGATAGAATTTAGAATTTTAACCGGAAAATTTTCGGTTCCAACCTTGATGATTCTCAAACTCTTGAAAAATAAATCTAATGCTCCTTAATGACTTGATACCAGACGGAATATCTTGGAGTTCTAGTGAGGAGTCGTGACAAGTGAGTTCCATCCAGTTGGAAGTGAGGATGGATTTCCCCACCGAAAAGATTGGTTGCTGACAGTCGCGCTAAATGCATCATGAATTGGTAGAAGCTAGAATTCATAGGCTGGCCATTGAATCATGTGCCGGTGGCTGAATGGTATACGAGCTTGCATTGTAAAGTACTGGGTTCGAACCCCCCCCCCGCCGCCAGTGTGGATGCGTACTGACGATGAGTCCCAGTCTAGACTGATGAAACAGCTCTCCAGTACTCTAGTGCTGGCCATTCAATGGTTCCCTGATTGATATCAATCCGTGGTGAAACTCAAGAATTTAGAAATAATGGGTCATTGGATTCCGTCTCATTGGTTGAATGGTATACAAGTTCCCCTTGTAACTTGAAGGTCCTGGTGGTGGTGTTATGGGTGCAAAACAGCTGTCCAGTGTTCCCTGGCTTTCATTGTTTCTCCAACATTTATCAATCTATGGTCAAAACTCAATTCTAGATGACGTTATTTTAGTTGACAGTGGCCAACAATGCAATTGAGTAAGCATTTCGTCCTTTTTTCAGACTCTTCAGCTAGATATACCTGCAATGCCCGGTGAGCTTTGAAACCAACAATCATCGTTTCAGGCTCCACAGTGTTATTAGACTACAAAAGCCACCTCTTTTTTTGCAACGAATATGAACTTCGTTATATACGTTGGTGAACTAAATGTCTCATTGACAGTTACGTCCAGAACTGGCTGTTCCAAACTAAATGTTTTTTTTTCAAACACAAGCGAGTGGCCTAAGCCGACTTACTCTACATTAGTGGTCCGTAACCGGTGGTAAGTTGACTAATACGGAACCAATAAAAGAAACCAGTGTGTGACCAGCTTCAAGAAGTTGTCCCCTCGGCTCTGTGGTATCTGTTTCAGGTACCTGGTATAGGCAGCCGGGAAGGAATAACCGCCCACACACTTCGAAAAGGCACACGAAGCCCTCCTGAGTATCATTCTCCTTTATCCACATCACCAGTTACTTAGTCAGTCAGTCGACTAGCACCAGCTCACCAGCCTCACTACCAAGTAGACATCAAGGACTAGAATGAAAAGGTTATATGCTTTTGTGAGCAACTAAGTTTAGGCATTGTGTGACAAATCGTGCAAACTTCAAACATGAATAACCATCCAGTGTTTATCAGTGACGATGAGGTTAGAGGTGGAATTATCAAAATTCTAATAGAGAATCGTGATCAGTGAAAGGTTGCCCACTGATGATACCATGTGAAACTTCTTGGTGTATAGCTAGTTTACAACGCTATCCGATATACACCCTTGGAGTTTGAACCCACAAATGAAGGATGACACGTTTCCCTCACGATATGACTTTATCCTACTTTGTATCAAGGATACACTGTATGTAAAAGATCATGGAGGAAGCAGACTGTTGGTGTCCCTGCATTCTCATTTGTTCTGACATCAGCTGGTGATCTAAGCTAATTAGTCTTAGCTTAAATCCCTCTAAATGTCAGACAGTTAACTTCACATTAGGGCATGAACGTGATCTATAAGAATTGATTCGTTCACGAGATGTTTGTAGCACAGAGAGCACTGAAATAAAAAATATAAGTCAAACATGAAATATCTTGGAAGAGTTCTATCTTCTGATGTCCCATGGTCAGTCATCTCATATCTTGTCAATTTCTAGGAACATGTTCCGTCTAACCTTCTACATTAAGAAGTTAAGACAGTCAGGTATCACTCAACCTCTACCTCTACCCAGCTTGTTAAATCTTGTGTCTTGTGACTGTTGCTTTTTATCGCTCCTATATGGTCTTTCTTGGACTATTTAAAAGGGATTATGTCATACTGTTACCGGTATTGAAGGTTGTTAGTACAGCAAGCAGTGTACTATTAAGTCGGCTAGGTTGTTACTATTGTGGTCTACAGATGCCTGAACTCCTGTAAGAGAGAGAGAGACGATCTATGTCAATACTGTCTGTGTTTCAACACTCTGTATCTCTCTGTCTCTATTCACAACGCTTCCCCTCTTGCATCTGATCTATTTAACGTGACCACTTTCTATGTGACAGAGATAGTGTGTTAAACGTGAAGTCTACAACTCTTACTGTGTATTTAGCAAAATAACTGGCACTTGGAATTTCTCCAATCTGTAATTTATGGTACTTACTTACTACTTTACTTCGGCTATCTCCTACGGGAGGATCAGCCGGCTTCATGAATAAGAGTTCATGAGGTTTCATGTGAATTGGGTACGAGTGATGTCCCCAGCATCGCTCGGCCTTTTGTTTGAGAGTGCAGGTCTACTAGCCTTTACACAACCAAGTGTGACCTGCAAGGCAGTAGGAGTGGAGTAGGGAGTCCACTATCCATTGGAAGCCAGCCGGTGACCGGAGTCCGGTTCATACGCCTTTTTGAATGGGGCCAGACATCCAGGGCATCCAATAAGCCCTTTGTCCATACGTCTGCCGGTGAGCTCCGGTGAGCTTCATACGCCAGTCGTTGGGGTTTGAAATCAGAGTTTATCCATCTCCCCTAGACTGTCATCCAATGGACAGTCAACCCGGTGAAGAGCGCCGGGCATCCGCTTTTGCCCTCTCACTTCGGTGAAAAACACCTCTGCCACGTGAAGGCAGTGAGTAGGACTTCTCAGGAGAGGGTATGTAAGACGCCCGGTCATATGGGAGCATTTCAAGAGGTGTACGGAGGGGTGGCCAACCCGCAGCGCAAGGCATTATTTCAATTAATTTGTAATTTTAGCTATTATTAAACATTAGTAAACAAAACAAATGTGTTCAGGTAGACATAGTAGTCGATAAAGGCTAAGAAAAAAAATAAATGAACTGATTACGTAATGCTAGATTGTAAAGGAAGTAAATGAAACGCATGTTTAATGAAGATGTAATAAGATTAAGGGATGATAAGAGAGGGGTTGAAAATATAAGGGGGGGGTTGGTTGAGAAGTTATCAGTTGGTTATGTCTTAATAGGCCAACAAAGGAGGGATAATGGCGGTAAGAACCTCTTTTGAATGCTTAGTTCAGGTTTAATAGTTAGAATGCCTATCGCGTGCCTCAGCTGTGTGCACAGTAGACGAATACGAAGTCTATTGGAAAGATTCGGTGGGATACGATGAATTATTTTGAAAGCTTTCGTTTTCTCCACACTACATAACCACTATCAACAAAATGTGACAAAAGTGAGCTACGGATTGTTTTTGTCTGTCCTTTGCCAAACCACAATGGGAGATGTTCACTAATACGTTCACGCTGCAACAGCCCATATCATAGAATGAATTATTACAAATGTGAGGTTGTTTCGTGAAGAAACCTGAAATAATTCTCCTCAAGCTTGTACAAACACAGGAATTCGATGTCCCTGTCCTACTTATGGAGAAAATACATATAAAATGGTGTCATTTTCACTCAACTTCACACTACATTTACATAAAACTGACCACGAAGTGACATCTGCTAGAGATTTACAGAAAGCTGAGGAGAAATAGATCAAACGTTTCGTCCCAAATAAGTACTCTTCAGAAGTTTCTAATCAAACTTGAAACTGACCAAATCCACTCAAACCGATTTTCGATAATTAATCTGGTGCTCACTGATGACTGACTGTGAGATCGAATTCCTAAAGTTCTGGTAAGGAGCTATGACCGGTGGGAACCCCAAAAGGATTGTGAGGACAGATAATCGCCGACATTTTTCAGCCGAGCTTTATATCGCGACTTGACAGGAGTTAGGGTTCCGCCCAACTTCTCAAGAAAAGGTCAACAGATCCACCTCATGGTTTAAGAGTCCTGGACTCTATCCCTAGTGGTAAGGAAACGCTGCGTACTGATGAAGAGCCTCAGTGTAGGATGAAAC
Organism: Trichobilharzia regenti; assembly: GCA_944472135.2. Classification (NCBI taxonomy): domain Eukaryota; kingdom Metazoa; phylum Platyhelminthes; class Trematoda; order Strigeidida; family Schistosomatidae; genus Trichobilharzia; species Trichobilharzia regenti. Next base: position 58,544,584 of record OX235266.1, read on the forward strand.
AGCTAGATGTCTAGCACTCTTCTCTAGTTTTCAGTGATATTTCTAACTGATATTAGTTGGTTCATATAAATCAACGCTTGAAAAAGGGTAAACAAAAATGTTTGACTCACTAGTGTATTTGACTTTTCAGGCAAACTATAAGTTTTCGTATCATTCACCACTACTGCTGCTGTACTTGTATGATTCAGAGAAAGTTTACAGTTGGATTCACGTTCTGCCAAACGTTTTTGAAATTGTAACTCTACATGTAATCTATCCAGCGTTGGACCTAAATCTAATCGATTGTCTACACGTTGTTGTGCTTCTAATTCTGCAATTTCTGATTGGAGAGCCAGAACACGACTTGCCGCTGAGCCAAGACCGGTCGGAGATGAAGACGAGTGTACGATCGGTCTGTTTGAGTATTTTGATAAGGAAGATTGATAATTATTGTCTGAATCAGGTTTATTCGTTATTGTTTGTTCCATTGGCAGTCTCGAGGATGGTAGATTGGTTGAAGAGGGCTAAATTAAACAGAATGGTTAAATATATATTTATATATTATATTGATTATAGAGTAAATATATTTCGTCATTGAGAGAGAGAGAGAGAAAAGTAAACTTGCAACCCGCTTCCATTCATCAAGATGCATTTTCAAGTGTCAATTTGATGATGGACTGAAATTAGTTAGAGAAGCATTGGAAAACAGCAGGGAGTGAGTACTGGAGATAGCTGTATCGTCCTGGTTGGGAACTCTTCGGCAGCAGCTTTCACCTATGACTCCATCACTGGGGACTGAACCTAGAATAGCGAGGTCGTAAGGCAAGCTCGTTAACAATGCGACCACTTGGATTGAATTCATGGGCATTAGGTTCTATTCATAGTGTTGGGATTATGACTGTGTAATGATGAAGAGTCGCCCTCCATGTATCACACAAAGCAAGAGATCAGAGTAAACAGGGATTCAAATGAGAGATAATAAACAGAAGTGTTAGTAAGGGAAAAAGAATGATAATAATATGGAAGAACACAACAGACTTTGATTGGATATTATAAACGAATTTGAGCCAGCCGCAACATGAATTATCTCCGGCTATCGATTCTTGTCAGCCCGAGGACCTCAATCAGACAAGCAGGAAGTCTACATCTCCTTAATTGGCTACTTGGCTTAAACTAACTGCTGTAGATTTTATTGACTGATGAAGCCAACCATGTTTTGTTTTAACCACCACGTGCTAGCTTCTTACCAACCTGGTTGTCAGGAGAAAATCGCATGCTAAACACTCGAAGATTGCTGCTCAGCTCAAAGTGTTCAGAAGACTCTTCTGCAGCTATTCAGCGTCCTAACTTCGGAGGGAGGATTATATTATCTGCACATTCTAAGTCAACAGGATTATTCCCTGATGGTAGCAAGTCGATTCCTGAGTCTCTGAAGTGAGTTAGGGTTAAGTTCATTAGTACACATCTATGATGAAATTTAACAGAAGTTATGGAAATCATAGACTATTGTTAGGTTCAGTACTCAAAGAATTCTGTACTATATTTTAAAATCTTGTGTGGAATAAATCTGTTAGACTATTAAACCCATTGATCAGTAGACTTCATTGCTTAACGCGGATTTCAGTACATTTTCTTATTCATCATTCCCGAAAGGGAAGCGGCGTGTTGATCGTCAGTGCTAGGGTGGCTATTGGAAGAGGTCATGTGAAGAGGAGATGAAAGCATGTGAGCAGACTTGGAGATAGGTGGAAACTCTAGCAGAGAACCGAACGTGATGGAGACGCGCGACTAAAGCCCTATGTTCCTCTAGGAATTAAAGGAAATAATAATAATAATAGCGGAGTGCAACTAAACATTTAAGGAACTGCAACGATTTATTGAAGAAATTGAGAACATTGCTTCTTAGTTTTCCATGTCTGTCTGTCTGTCTGTTTTCGACGTAGAACTTTGCACAAATGTGCGGAAGTTCAAGTCGCCACACTCCGTGTAGCACGTGAAGCAAGAGAAGAAAGTACAAGAAAAGCATAATAGAAACAGTGAGCAGAGGTGTGAGACAAAGGAGGAGTAATAACGAAGAACAAAACAGTTTCATTGGAAATCATAAGTCACAAGGAGTGGATGCATCTGCACTGGCCACTGAGAACGATTTTGAGCCATGTCACCAATTGTTTCCAACCATTGGTTTTTACCGTCCCGAGGACCCCAACCACGAAGCCAGTCTACACCTTCTTATGTGGCTTAGACTAACTGTTGTGGATTTCATTGACTAGTGCCGCCCTTTGGTCGATAGCCAGCCGGATATCACTTCTACGCCAGAGACGGCGTAAACTGGCAAATGCGAAGCTAGCCCCCTGTATCCGTGCGGAGATTTCGTCAGAGATCAACCAGTTGGCGTTGGCTGATGGTACTTCCCAAATAAGTGAAGTGGTGAACGTGCTCTACCACTTCACTTCCTATTTTTAAACTGCTACCTTGACGTGGTGGTCGGGCTTTATTATTATTCCCATTATCCATATTTTATTACCACTATATTACTGTTTATCAGTAACATTGCTTTTTCATACAGATTTTATATAAAAGCACTTGATCAACTTTCCACTAGTTCCTGTCCATTCTACACTAGCTTATTGATTAGTCATTATCTCACACTTATTACGTCATGCCGACTTTTGCCTCTTTTCTAACTTACAATTAGTCATCCCGTCTAGGTTGCACCTTTCATTATGTAATACATTTTCCGAGGACAAAGTTCACCAGTATCTGATTGGTCTAAAGATTTCTTTGCTAAATATGTGAATACGATTGATTTTACAGCAGGTTATGAAAATGAATCATCGAAAAGGGGTAAAATTTTCTTCGCTGTTTACGCCTTTTTCTTATGACTCAATTTAAATCAGGTTCTATCTATGAATATAAGTTTAGCTACATAGTAAGCTCCATTGAGTGACACCCTAAGTCTTCGTTTAGTAATCAGTATTTGGTAGTCCTTCTTGAATGGTGGAGATATGTAAATGTCCTCTCTGAGAGTTGGTCGGATCGATGCACTCCTTTATTGGATGCTTTTGTAGAGTTTAATTAATTTCAGGAAGGCGGTCCCGACCGAAAGCTGCTACCTTGACGTGGTGGTCGGGCTTGAACACCACAATGTCCCAACAAGCTATACTGGCTGAGACTTATGTCTCTTGAGGTCCTACCATGCCAGGAAGGTTGTTTGGATAGCGGTTAAACAAAAAGCAGCTACCCAATCCAACATCATGATGCATACAAAATCACAAAATTTCATTCCGGATCTGCGGTGGACCGATTAACAACGACCGCGCTTCCTGCTGCCGTGTCACTGGACAGGAGTGATAAGTATGCTACTGAGACACACAAAACAACAAAGAACAAACAAAAGCTTTCCATATAGCCACTGAACGCGTATAGATTTCCGTTATCAATCACCAAATGACATATATATGCTAAGTTTATTGAAAGCTGTCAGTCAGAATTTTCCATATGTAATCAATAATTTAACGTGTCAATTAGCTGAATAACCACATTGTAAACTCTCTCAGTGAGCAAATTCTTTTTTGGAAAAGCACCATATTGTATGTATGATGACACAGTAGAGTTGGTAAGATTTATAGGTAATTGATGGATAGTGACTAGCAGTGGAATCAATCCAGGATAACGCGCATCTCACCCTCCTATTTGAGACTCGTCTGCTGGCTGGATGTACATGCATTCCCCAGTGAGTGATGATGTTCCCACCGATGCTCAAACCCAGAGCCCATATTTACAAATGCCAAGGCGTTATCCACTAGATCACCACTAGGGACACGAGAGCCACCTCTTGTGCAAAGGGATGCGCATTCTGGATTCCACTGATAGTCACCATCTACCAGATAACTTCGGATTACATGCCCAGACATCGTCGAAGCATCTGAACAAGAAGAAACCGACATGTCAACCTGAAGCCGAGCACTTCGGTCCAATCAATCGACGGAAAAAAATATAAAATCGGTATGTTTCTAAAACTGTTGAATTTCGATTGCGGTAAATGGATACCTGAATGGACTCCGGCTTGTTCCCCTAAAGCACTAATGTTGCTAATAAGTGGAACAAAGTCCACGTTACAATTTCATGACAGATATCCAATGCAAAGTTGCTTGGAACCCAGTTTCATCAGCCTGATACATTATACTTTCATACATTTTAAGGTCACTTGACTTCAGTCACCTATGCGACTACGTCGAGCATTCTAAAGATCACTATATAGATTAGAATGTAGGGAGATTAGGTGTTCAGTTATATCTAACCTCCACGGTATTCAAATTGAAAAATAAACTGTATAAACAAATGAATGGGTGACAATGGGATCAAGAATATCCTCAGTAGTGGAAGACATATTTATGAATAATTGGGAACCTTAAGCTCTTAGAAGGTTTAATCCGGCTCCTCCTAGGTTAAGGCGGAGATAGACGTGGATGAAACATTCACTACTGTGTTGAAATCTGAATATATCCCGCAGTTTTCCACACATATAAACTCAATAGTAAACGGAATAACCAATTCACTTCTCAGTTAGAAAAGGAACAGGATAAGTTGGCCATGCTAGACTGTAGAATAAGACGAAAACAAGGTGGTGGGTTAAACACTGGCATTTGTAAGAAATCGACGCACACACACACCAACTGTACCCTACTGGTCGGGTGTGAGGACAAATGCTCGCCACAGATGACATTAGTTAGCGGTCGCGCTATGTCGTGAATAGGCAGAATTTTAGTATTCATGGACTGGTGATTGGATCGGATCCCAGTGAGTGGCTTAATAGTCTACGAACTAGCTCGCCTTGCAACCAGAAGGTCCTGGGTTCAAACCCTGGGGGTGGGGGTGTGCGTACTGCTGAAGAGTCCCAAACTATGCCAACGAAACAGCTGTCTGTCAGTACTCTCAGGTGGTTTTCCAGTGTTTCTCTAACTGATGTCACCTCGTGATGAAATCCTGTAACTAATCAATCAAATCCCCCTACAAATCGACACTTGAAAAGATAGGTTTAGTTAAATATTTATATAATGGGTCCAGGAGCCTAACTAGTAAGCCAGAAGATAAAAATAACGAAATCAAACAAATAAAGGAAGTTTAATTGGATGGAGGATTTCATCATGAGCTGACATCAGTTAGAGAACCACTGGGAAACCAGCTGGGAGTACTTGACATTCAGAGATAATAATATTAGTGTTATCAATCAAATGCAATCAGATAAGAAATAAGACGAGTGTTTTTATAGTTAAAACAAGTAACTTGTTAGAATACCATGATGTATGTGAATTAAAATAGAATTTTACGATTATTTATTATCCTCTTCTGACCTGACTGGCGGTAATAATATCTTCCATATACCTGGTATTTGCATTGAGTCATTTCTGTTGTATGTGTTGGGTGTAGATTCACTAGATGGACCAGGATTCAGTAATCAATCCCTCTCTCCACCTACATAGATTACTTCTTAGAACCTTAACCCACTCCTAGCCTATTGTTTGGTTTTGTGTTAATGTATGCAGTGCTATTGCTGAGCTTTTTTCTAAATTACTCATCTTCTCGGGGTCAGCCATTCTTACCTTAGCTAACTTCTTATATTTCCGCAATCTGACTACTCCTGACCTACTAGTTTGACCTATGTAGTTGACCTCACTCACAGTCATTGCAAGGTATTTTGTAAATTATACTATTTTGCCTAATTCGGTCAACTGGGTCCTTTAACCTACAGAGCTTGTCCTGTCTGAGTGAGTTTGTAGGTTTGAAAGCCACCCTAATTCCTGCTTTATTGAGAATCCTACATAGGGAGGGCCTCATATGTCTCCTCCCTTCTTATATGGTAAAACTACTGTAAATGCCCTACAAAAACACTAGAAATATCCATCTGTGAGATAAATCTCTGTCCAATTATTACGTCAAGTTAACAGTACTTCAAAAATTCGTTGAATTCAAATAGTTTTCAAGATATTCTACTATAGTTACGTTGGCAATAATCTATCAGATCCTTAATTTCTTAAAATACAGCCTATACCACCCTGCCTACAGACAGGGTAGGAGTACTTTAGACGCTGCAGCCGTCTTATACAACAGTATCGTCTCATCATTAGATAAAGGTGCCAAATACGTCCGCTGCACGTTTCTTGACTTCACCTCTGCTTTCGACTCTGTACCTAGATGTCTCTTGCTAAATAAGCTCTCCATGACAGAAACTGAGTCCTGGGTCACTAACTGGTTGCATTCCTACTTTTCAAACAGAATGCAGTACACCGTATACAAAGGCAAATCCTCCTCTGCCGTGCTCACTAAAGCTGGTGTCCCCCAAGGTACTGTACTCTCCCCACTTCTCTTTTCTTTATTTCTACATGACCTACCATCTTCAAATGACATTAACTTTGTTAAATATGCTGATGACCTAACTGTATCTTTGCCTGTCAGATGTCAAAGTGACTGCTCTATAAGAATTTGTTCTCTTGAGACGTAGGCTTTCCGTAGAGCACACCTCCGATTTTCTGAACATGTGCCGAAAAGCCTACGTCTCAAGAGAACAAATTCTTATAGTAGCGCTATTACCAGACATCTCCTTGACACGAGTCATGAGGTGGAAATCGAGAAATCCTTCAAAATTATCAATAGACAAAGGAACCCGATTCTCCTCAAGTTTTCCGAAGCAATTTCTATCAAACGCCTGAAACCAGATTTATGTGTTCAGAAAGAAGCAGTAATCAGTCTTTCCTTGCCTTGGTAACTGGATGTCTGTTTTTCTCTCATCTGATTACGTAATCTTTGTCCTTAACCTCACCCCCCCTTTTATAATCTGTAATTTTGCTTGTCTCTTGTTTCTATGATTTGAGTTCAACTCAGTACACTGTTACCTAACTTATTAGTCACTATGCATCTAACCCACATCTCATCTTTATTATGTAACTCCTTTACCATTGTATGCATACATTTATTTTTTTGTTTTAACTTGAACTGCCTGTGTAAAGACTATATAAGCGCAATCCTCTGAGCACTGCTTACTAATTGTGAACTTTCTGTCAACTGACAACATGTAAAATTTGCAAGTATGTTAAAACGTTTCTGTACGTAAACGTCATAATTTATTTAGGCTATACGCAGCTGATGAGAAACCAACGAAATAAACAATGATGGTACCATATTATTCTGCACAAATCACCACTGTTGTTCTCACTTTATTCAAATTCATCAAGGGCAATAAATGCATGAAATTAAAATTACTGCACACATTGAATAAAATTGATAAAAGTTGAACTCACCTGTGGAGACATAAAATTCCTCGAAGTCTTTTCATTACTATTACTTATATTATAATTACTAGTTCTTTCTTCATTCGACGAACAGTGTTTATAGGTTGACCAGTGAACTGGTTCCAATCGTTCGGGAGGATGATATTGTGGGTATTCTGCTGTTGGTACAGGTGGAGGTGAAGGCATATACGATGGAGTATTTATAAGCTTGGAATAGGTTTGTGCGTTGTGAGCCTCCTGACTCAACTAGGGACAGTGAAAGATAGAAAATGAAAGATAGAAATTGTTAATTTTAATTTCGCAAAGATTAATTTTTAATTGGCCGCCCCCCTCACCCACCAGTGTTTATTCTATACTGGTTAAGTCAACTTCTAATATGGACGTCTAGATTATACCTCGAGTGATTCAAATGATGCTATTTCATTTAATAGTAGACAGGATTAAACTTTAAGGCGGGAGTTTCGTCCCGGTTTGGACTTCTCACTGGATGAATCCTGTGTCCCTAGTAAATGGATGGCACTTCTACTGAAACTCAAACCTAATGAATAAAACTTAGAAATTTGAAGTGATGAATTCTAGGTCTGAGTCTTAGTGGGAATGTGATTACTCATTTGGGAAGAAGGTATATCCGGATGACGAGTCCCAGAATGCGGCGAAACGCGCATTCTCGAATCTGCTGCTAAGATGAACCAAAAGACAACTTTTACAGACAACTTTTTTCTGCTTACTCTTGCATTTCATTAAGATCATCAGATGATAAATGATTGCTCTGCCAGACTCTGAGAGACGTTTCAAGTCTTGTGGTGAAATTTAAATCGCGGTAATTAAGTTAAATGTACACTGCTGTAGTTCAGTTTAGCTTATTACATGTTCACAGTCAATTAACGGGTGAGGTTTTGTCTGCTTGGACAGATTAGCAATGATAGAGACACGTTGTAAAGCAGGGAAATACTGGATAGCTGTTTCGTCCTAGTTTGGAACTCTTCAGTATAACACAGAAGTCACTGAATGGTCTACATATTCGCCTTGTAACAAGAAGGTTCCGTGTTCGAGCCCTGGTAAATGCGTTCTACTAAAGGGTCGCAGAATAGGACGAAACGGTACTCCCTGTTGGTTCTCATTCGTCCTGTAACTGATGTCAGCTGATGTGATCAAGCGCACTAACAAATCAAATTCCTGTAAACCAGCATTTGAAACATTTCAGAGACCGCAGTGTCCCACCAATGAATAACCACGAAGATATTTCAGAGTGTAATAATAGACCACTGGTAGAGTTATATCATGTACACAGACTAGTCGCTAGATTGTAAATGATGTAATTCTCAAGGTCTTAGATCTGTTCAAAATTCTGTCAATCAGCTGACCAATAAACTTTTACAAAACATAGTAAATTATAGATTAGTAATTAAATTAATAATTAATACTACTACTACAGAGTCAGTAAACTCGATTACTTAACTTTGACAAAATGAAAAGAAAACGTGATTTATCTGAAACGTGTAATGTGTACTTGTGCAAAGCATTTCAGACATTCGGATCACACACACGTACTTGTCATACAAACAATTATATAAAATGAAACAGAATAGAAAATGATCACAATTTCTATCCGTGTCGATGAAGATTTTTACGAATCATGATCACGAATCAGAGGAAGGAAAAAACCAGAAGGAGAGGGAACATTGGTTCTAAATTTTAGGATTATCACGGTAGGATCGTAGCTATGACAAGTAATTTTTAAACACATAGGATAGATTAAACAGTTTTATGCCTAAGGTTTCAATAAACTTAAGATTATATATATATATATATATATATATATATGTTTAAAAGCATTATTGAAATGAACCTGATAAGCTCTCTCTACGATGAACTTAGTAACAGATGACGTTGGATATCCATGTTCAGGAATGCGTTCAACAACCTTGACTTACAAAGATCGTTGGAGCATCCCTATATATGTGTCACCACATATTAGTAAATACAGTGGGATGTGATCCTATCGTTCAGATATTGTGAGGGTTTACAGGCAGGAAACCGCTTTTCTAAATGTCTGAGTAAGACATCTCCAACAGTCAACTTACGTATCACATTCGCCAGCAGACCGTTAATCTAGTCTAACGCTAAGGATAAGGTATCGATTTTGGCCACTTCAATGTGTATTTATGAATTTACTTGCTTTTGTGGAGCAAAGTATATCGGCCGTACACAATGTAAAGTCCACAAACATATTCTGGAACACTGTCCAGCTTAGCTAGCTAGCCAGAGGAGAAAAGAAGAATAGCAGCAGCTCTATCCTCGAATACCTCGTCATCTCCGGATATCGAGTAACTCCACTTGAATGAATGCTTCACAGTGATTAACAGAGCCCATCATTATTGTTCAAAGGGATTTCGCACACGTCATCTGTACATAGCTGAAGCATTATCTATTCGAGATCTGAAACCAGACCTCTGCATTCAAAAGCGATACATGCATTCTCTCGCCCTACCATGGCCACAAAAATGTTCTTACCATAATTTTACTTCTTTCTTTTATTATGTAAGTTCTTTATTATTATTATTATTCCCATCATCCATTTTTTATTACCACTCTGTTACTGTTTATCAGTAACATTGCTTTTCATACAGATTTTATATGAAAGCACTTGATCGCCTTTCCACTAGTTCCTGTCCATTCTACACTAGCTTATTGGTTAGTCATTATCTCACACTTATTACGTCATGCCAACTTTTGCCTCTTTTCTAACTTACAATTAGTCATCCCGTCTAGGTTTCACCTTTCATAATGTAATACATTTTCCTACGACAAAGTTTACCAGTATCTGATTGGTCTAAAGATTTCTTTGTTAAATATAATTAAGAGCTGACATCAGTTAGAGAACCACTGGAAAACCTGGGAGTACTGGACAGCTGTTTCCGGTGGGTGCGTACTGATAAAGAGTCCCAAACTAGGACGAAACAGCTGTCCAGTACTCCCAGGTTTTCCAGTGGTTCTCTAACTGATGTCAGCTCATGATTAATCCTCCATGCAATCAAACAAAATCCCTACAAAACCAATACTTGAAAAATATAATTAACACGATTGTACAGCAGGCCATGAAAATGAATCATCGAAAAGGGGTAAAATTTTCTTCGCTGTTTACGCCTTTTTCTTATGACTCAATATAAATCAGGTTCTATCTATGAATATAAGTTTAGCTACATAGTAAGCTCCATTGAGTAACACCCTAAGTCTTCGTTTAGTAATCAGTATTTGGTAATCCTTCTTGAATGGTGGATATATGTAAATGTCCTCTCTGACAGTTGGTCGGATCGATGCACTCCTTTATTGGATGCTTTTGTAGAGTTTAATTAATTTCAGGAAGGCGGTCCCGACCGAAAGCTGCTACCTTGACGTGGTGGTCGGGCTTGAACACCGCAATGTCCCAACAAGCTATACTGGCTGAGACTTATGTCTCTTGAGGTCCTACCATGCCAGGAAGGTTGTTCGGATAGCGGTTAAACAAAAAGCAGCTACCCAATCCAACATCATGATGCATACAAAATCACAAAATTTCATTCCGGATCTGCGGTGGCCCAGATTAACAACGACCGCGCTTCCTGCTGCCGTGTCACAGGGCAGGAGTGATATATATGCTACTGAGACACACAAAACAATAAAGAACAAAGAAAAGCAGGCCGCGTGTAACCAGCCTCAAGCAGTTGTCCCTGGACTCTGCAGTCACGCAACCAACTTCCACGGTGTGGGCAGCCGAGAAGTAACAATCGCCCTCACAATCCGAAATGCACACAGGAAGGCGGTTATTATCCAGGGTCTTGTACTTTCATTGGACACTAGTGTTAGTAACTGGTGTAATATGTCTAGTCCTCGGCGACGGTGCAGACTGAATTCTATTAGTCAAGTTTACAATGTGACCATCATCAAGCTTGGTGGCTCGCATATCACGGTACACACTTTGAATTAATGATATTCGATAGTTGGAGGCAATCAAGCAGGAAGCCCTGCTTGACCTAGGTTTTTATGCTAGTTACCATTTACCAGTCAACACGGTGTATCTGCAACCGTGCAGGAACTCATATCTCTTCTGAGATTCAAATCGGTGTTACTCAATGCCACCTGCGGTTAGAGACGTTACCAATGAGCTATTCGAGCTCGCGACTGACATTCAGTGATATTCTCTAAATATATACATGTTGACTGCGTCTGAATAAGCACTTTTTACACTGTAATGGAGAGAAACTATGACAATGTGTTGCTTAAGCCTATAATACACGATATATATATATATATATATATATATATATATATATATATATATATATATATATATATATATGGATAAATTATTATTCTTAGAATCCGACTAAAAGTTTAGCATTTAGGGCCAAGTTAAACTTTAAGCACCACTGACCAACTACCAATGGGGTGCATCCGCATCAATGACCTTGAAACGTTCACTGAGCGAGTTAGTAAAACCTGTCAAGTAATGTTGTCATCATCATCATCAATAAAATATGCCCATCGAAGTGTTGTCCTACTAAGTGGGATATCTAGTAAATTTCAGTTTAGGTTTGGGAAGAATTAAGTTACGGTTTAAGCCAAGGACAAGTTAGGGGGTTAGGTATACCTAATAAAGACGATATTAGAGTTGGTTCAACTTAGATTACAGTTAGTTGAGGGACTTCAGGTGAACATAGAGAAAATAGAAGTGATGGGGATTCCTGGGCAACACCAACAGCAGCAACAACAACAGACAACAATCAGCATAAATGAGAGGAACCTGAAAGAAACAACCTCTTTTATCTACCTGGGAAGCATCGTTCCAACCACATGCCTACCGAACTGATGAGTATATCAAAACAAGGATCGGGAAAGCAAGACAAGCTTTCATTACCCTTAAGTCTGTGTGGAGGTCAACAGCCCTACTCAGCATGAAAAATAAGATCCGGATTTTCAACTCAGTGGTAATCACTATACGGATAAGAGACTTGACGCGTCAAAAAGAGCACCTCAAACAAACTACAGAACTTCATTAATAGTTGTCTTCACTCAATACTCAGCTCAAGACCAGATGGCCGGCCAGAAAAGATAAGCAACAGGGATCTCTGGCAGTGAGCGAACCAACCAGGAACCGACTGTGAAACAAATAGGCAGGAAGAAATGGAGGAGATGGATTGGCCGGCCATACTCTGAGGAAATCATCAAGTGACATCACAAGCCAGGCCATCGCTCGAGTGGAACCCGACAGAATGGGAAGCAGCAAGTTAATCGTTAGTATGAGGGTGACTTGGAGGAGATCATATGGAGAGGAGATGAAAGCATGTGGGCAGACTTGGAGCCAGGTGAAAAAACTCTAGCAGAGAACCAAACGAAATGGAGACGCGCGACTAAAGCCCTATGTTCCTCTAGGGATTAGAAGAAATAATAGCAATAATAGTTTAGGGATATTTTCACATTAGGGTTAGGCTCAGCAAAAAGATTAGGGTTATAGTTAGGTTTAGAGGACCTATATAATAATAACTGCATGCATAGAATGCGGTTAAATTAATCTACTGATGTAAGAATAGAACTTGTGCACTGTGGCGGTAGAGTATAATTCCGTTGTAGGTAAAATTTATTTTGATAAAGTCTCACAGTGGTGTTATACAGTAATATTTACTGATGAGCACAATTTATTGCTCAGTAAATATTACTACTGTATAACACGATGTGAGATTTTATCAAAATGAATTTTACCCACAATGGAATTATACTCTGTTGATACTCCAACACTAAAACTGAGAGCTACTTTTTATCACATTTGAGGGGAAGGTATCCTGTGTAATGAATGCATTTCGTTTTCATAAATATATGTGTATTCCAAAGACGCGAAAATGCCTCCTTCACGCGATTAGTGTTTTCAAGGTCGATCGCTGATTGGTAGCGGTTAGTTAGTGGTGCTTAAAGTTTAAACTTGGCCACATCTAGATTTGTCTGTTCGCCGTAAAAAGTTTACCCATTCAAACCCTATGACGTATTACCTCAGACATCCAATTTATGACCAGACAATCATGGGTGCCTACTAAATCCCACGGAATAAAATCAATAATCACACTGTACGCTTTTGCCGATTCTTTATAGTATTATCCAAGCATCACTGAAATAAGAGTGTCACCTACCTATGCCCTGATACACTTATGATGAAAAGCAGATTACAAAGGCAAATAACTTACCAGAGGATTTGAAGATTCCTTGACCAATGGATAAACTCCATTCACATTCCTGCCAGCCGGATATGACATATTTACACCAGAAATAGGTTGTGTTGAATACGAAGATGATGACAGATAGTTTGTCTTTTGTACAGATGTTGTAGTAGTAGTAGTAGTTGTTGTTGTTGTTGTGAATGCTAACGTCGTTGTCGATAACTCAGGAGAATCGAATGCTGCTTGATAATCATTTGTGAATTGTGAAATCCGTTGATGTACAAATGATTTTGTTGGCGGTATAATATCATTAGACATAGACGAGTAACCAGTTGATGATGTATATGATTGTACAGGTTGATTAGTGTTCAGTGGATTAGTTTGATTTGTAGAATACGACTTGGTTGAGATACTTTTGGGATTCATGGAAGGATGACAGCGAGAAAAAAAAACATACAAATTAAGAAAAATTAAAAGGAAGAAACATTTTTTTTTTATCAAGAAGTACTTGATATCGGTTAGAGAACCATTGAAAACTAGCAGGTAGTTCTAAACAGCTGTTTCGTCCTAGTTTGGGACTCTTCAGTAATAATCATCCATGATCCCAACAATTGAAATCGAATCAAGTACATTCAGGTTACAAGGAGAGATTGCACAATATTCAACCATCAAGACGAGATCCAGTGTCCAGATACGGGTGCGTACTGATAAAGAGTCAGAATGAAGTGGGGTGGGGGGAGTGGTGAAACAGCTGTCCAGCAGTACATCCTGCTTTTCAGTGGTTCTCCTGACTGATATCGATCCGTGGTCAAAATTTTACACATACATCATTTGTGTGCACTTTATGGCAACAGTAAATTTATCAAACTCACCAAAACATTTTTCGGCGCTAAACTAAGAACAAATCAATAACAGTTACGTATATGAGATTGTAGCTATTTGAAACAAGTTTTCTATGTGTACCAGACTTTGATAAACACAGTGATTGTAAGTAGACGAGGGATTCGAACTTGAGGGTCGGGGGCAGGGGAATAGTGCATTGGCTAAAAATCAGTTGGTTAAGTTATCGCTTATCTACATTTCTCAAAAGGCTCTTAGTTCGCTAGTCACCATCCATCAATTCATTTCTAATTACATGCCCAGACATCGTCGAAGCATCCGTACAAGAAGCAGCCGACATGTCAACCTGAGACCGAGCATTTCGGTTCAGTCAATCGGCACTTGTGGCCCAAGTGGTTTAGTGGATAACGCCTTGGCATTTAAAACTATGAGGCACTGGGATATCGAGCCTTGGTGGGAGCATCATCACTCACTGGAGAGTGCAGGTACATCCAGCTAGCAGACAAGTCCCAAATAGGAGGGCGAGATGCGCGTTATCCTGGATTCCACTGCTAGTCACCATCCACCAATTAATCTCTTAGTCTGGTACATGAGAAATTATGTTCACTCCAAGTAGCTGAGTTTTAACAGCAGTGATACGTGCAGTATTGCATGTATTAAAGATTTTCACAAATCCCAGTCAGATCAGTGAATATATACACACACACATAGCTATTGTACATCAATTCAGAATTGTCACAGTTAACAACGATGTTTTAAAGAGGCCAGAGCGATTACAGAATAGAAAAGCTTTCATTTAAGCACTATCATAAATTATCCAGGTGAACAGAGCCAGTCATCTACTAATTAACCGATTAAAGAAAGGAGGAACACAATTAGACACTTGAATCAGACTATTGTATTCAAGGACCTCCCCGAGGTCCTAGATGAGTCAACTTCCAGTTGGTAGTTTCTGTTCATCAGTTAGGAGACGAAAGATAATTACCCAACCAGATGACTTTATGAGGAATTGGCGGTACTCGAAGAGAAATCATGCCTACTTTTATTCATCAACGTTGTATATATGTTAGCCAGAACATTTGTAAGTGAAGACCTGCAGTAATTAATAATCAACAGTGTTCACCCTGAGCTGTTCGGCTTTGAACAGACAATCTTAAGTCGCTAATCAATATTATATTGATTCGACTTGATAACTGAGTGATTTTCTGTAGATCACGTTTATCATTTGACTCTGTAGGCTGATTGATTCTACAACGTATATTGTGTGACAGGATTTCATCATGAGCTGACATTGGTTAGAGAACCATTGGAAAACCAGCTGGGAATACTGTATAGCTGTTTCATCCTAGTTTGGGACTCTTCTTCAGTACACATCCTCCCCACTGAGGTTCGAACCCAGGACCTTCTGGTTACAAGGCTAGCGAGCTCGTAGACCATTAAGCCACTTACTGCGACCCGATCCAATGACCAGCCCATGAATTCTAACTTCTGCCAATTCACAACATAGCGCGACTCCTAGCCAAGTATACTGTTTAAATTGTTACTGTACATACTAAAGCCTGATCAAAGAGAAATCGTCATTCCCATGAACGACTTCGTACGCCTGAGGGTGGGTAGACTTAGGTCTCTCACTCTCCTGAAATTCTCTCTGTATTCTTCATGTGGCCAAAAAATCATCGCTTTCGCCTTATGATGCTTACAAGCAGACTGTTGGTGTACGTGAAGGGGTCTACCTAAGGAAGAGAGCTACAAAACCCTATCAATTATCAACCTATGTGGTGTACATGGTCTCCATAATCCGAACAAGTTGATCATCAGAAACCATGGGAACTCAGCTCCTAAAGCTTCTCCACAAAAATGTGAATCAAACTTCGAATCACAGCTTCGTAAGGGTTGGCTAGCCTCTTAAGACAGTCACCTATTTCTGTTGGGACACCCAGGTAGTATTCCAGACCTCCTACAAACTATTAAGTTCTGTGTAGTGCACCTCATTGGGTCCAACAACAGTGTCGTCTACACTAGATCACTTTCAATTTGTATCATTGTAAGATGACACTCATTGTATACACCGCTTTCGTATTGAACAGAAGGCATGAAAGTATTAGCTCTCGTCTGTCAAGATCAAAATTCCAATGTACCTCGTAGGCTATGAGTTTTACACTTTATTGTTCAGGGTGCGTGGGGGTTGGTTGGCAGTCACACTAGTTGCCTAGGTTTAATTAAGTAAGTGGATACGAGATATGAAATCGAGTACATTAAAATCAATTTAGTTAAAATTTGTAAATACAATGAGGAAATTTGTACAAAAAACTACGGGAACATTTAATACAATTATGTACTACAAATGAAACCAAAATAAAACACCCACACCCACACACACAGAAAAACCCGTCAACTAAATACATAGAGTGCATAATATAAGTGTATCTATGTGCATATCTTTGTATTTGTGTGTGTGTGTGCGTTTATGTGCATAGGAACACATGCATTAGACATTGAAATCGAAGATCCACCTCTAATGTTGAACAAGTACTATGACTACAAGCACTACGACACCGACTACCACTACTACTACTTACCGACCACGTTGAGGGTCTATATGTACATTTGGAAGATCAGTTTGTACAACTGGTCCATTGACCATCGTCAGGGACTCTTCATTCCATCGATTAATCGATACCACAGCATGTGAAGGTGGTTTTAACGCCTCTGATGCTGGTTCCTCTTCATACATTAATGAATTCGCCGAGGAATTATTTTGATGATAACTAACTATTGATGACAAATTATTAGGCTTTAAATGATTCTGATCTGATCTGATCTGTGATATTTCTTCAACAGGCTGATCATTTATTCTAGACGACGTAGTATTCTCAAATGGGCGTGGAAGATAGATGCTTTGTTCAGTTGGATTATGGTTAGTATTTTTGAAAGATGTTGGCGAACTGTTTCTATATGAGTATTTGTGTGGTTAGACAAGATTTAATAAAGTGTTTGAAATTATAAATATATATATATATATATGCTTATGGTTTGAGGATTCCATCTTGAGCTGACATCAGTCAGGGAACCATTGGAAAACCAGGTGGGAGTACTAATTCCATTATGGGTAAAATTTTGTTTTGATACAGTCTCACAGTGTTATACAGTAATTTTTACTGATGACGTTTCAACCACAATTTATTACTGCTCATAATCATATCAAGGCACTACTCACACGACTTCCTAACTTCATTTATATAGTTCCATTATTTTTCACTAGATTTTCTCTTGGTTTGATTGGTAGTAGTATTTTCCATATTTCGAGTATGAGTGATGAATCATTCCTATTACATGTGTTGGGTGTAGACTCAATGAACAGGAGTTCAGTAATCAACCTTTCTATCCATCTACCTACGTAGGAATCTAAACACTGGATGAAGCAGGATTCAGTAATCAACCTCTCTATCCACCTACCTAGATTAGAATTTTAACCCTCTTCCACCATGCTATTGTGTGGTTGTGTGTTAATGCATGCATTGCAGTTGCTGAGCTTTTTTCTAAATTACTTATCATTTCAGGGTCAACCATTCTTACCTTAGCTAAATTCTTATGCTCTGACAATCTGACTACCCCTGACCTACTAGTTTAACCTATGTAGTTGACCTCACAGTCATTGCATGGTATTTTGTAAATAATATTATTTTGTCTAATTGGGTCAACTGCGCCCTTTAACCTACAGAGCTTGTCCCTGAGTGAGTTTGTAGGTTTAAATGCCACCCTAATTCCTGCTTTATTTAGAATCCTACGTAGGTAGGTGGAGAGAGAGAGGTTGATTACTGAATTCCTGTTCATCGAGTCTACACCCAACACATGTAATAGGAATGACTCGTCACTCATACCTGAAATATGGAAAATACTATTACCAATCAAACCAAGCGAAAATCAAGTGATAAATAATGGAACTATATAAATGAAGTTGGGAAGTCGTGTGAGTACCTTGATATGATTATGAGTAGCAATAAATTGTACTCGAAACGTCATCAGTAAACATTACTGTGTAGCACTGTGAGACTTTATCAAAACAAAATTTTACCCATAATGGAATTACACTCTACAACAGTGCACAAGTTTTATCCTTATATCAAGCTGGAATTACTGCCAGACAGCTGTTCCATCCAGTAGGGTACAGCAGGTTGAAGGTGAGGCATTAACTCATCGAAGGAGACATTACGAAGCGGTCTTACTATGTCGTGAATTCTCAGAAGTTGGGATTCATCATTTGGCCATTGAATCAGTTGGATCCCAGTGAGTGGTTTAATGGTCTACGAGCGAGCTCGCCTCGTAACCAGAAGGTCGTGGGTTTGATTCCTGCAGTATGGGTGCATCCCAAACTAAACTGACGAAACAGCTGACTGTCCGAAACCCCTGTGGCTGGTTTTCCAATGGTTCTCTAACTGATGTCAGCTCATGGTGGAATTATCTAACCAATCAAACAAAATCCCTACAAAATGAATATATGATGTATATCACGGAAAGGTGAATGACAGTATAAAAACATCTTAGACAAACTTTATTAGCAAGTATTGGGATTGCTATACAACTGGCTATCGACGACACCTATTAAGTGAGGGTAGGAGATATGGTCCGGAGTGCTGCTCAAATTTCAGTAGGTAACGTAGAGTTTAAACCTATGGCCCAGTGATTTCAAGTAGAGAGCTAAGACTAAAGAGCATTAGGCACAAAAAAACTTCAGTAATGGCAGCCGAGTTAATTCAACGAGTAATAACAATTGGTTCCCTACTGTAAAATCAATTTTTATAACTTTAGATAGTATATACTAGTGATATACCATTCAAAGTCAATAATTCAAAATTCATGGATGAACTGAAGCACTTTTGGCGGCAAAAGTTATTGTTTGAAACGACCTACAGGGAATTGTTCTACCGCTGTATGCATACATACATCTATATGGTGACAAACCAATAGGGGTTTGTTCACCCGTTAAACAATTAGCCAAATTTGTTACCCATAAGCTAATGATATCACATGATATCATCCATGAACAACCTGGTAAGTCCAAGGGTGGGTAGACTTTGGTCTTTCCCTCGACATACTGTCGAGTGATCACGCGTTCATAGCTTCTACAAGGCAAGTCCTATTCACTACCTTCTCGAGGAGGGGGCGTCTTTCTCATATACCTGAAAGAGCTAATGCGAACGTCTGGTGAAAATTTCAATCTCCCTAGTAAGGGAGCTGGAAAACTATGATTCCGAATCTCGAACATTATGTGAACCTGTTTTGGACACCGACAATCATGGGGACGCAACTCGTGACGCTACTTCACTGGCTTGTAGATCAAACTTCAGGTCACATGCTAATTTTCGCATTTATATTATTATTGTTTCCTTTAGTTACTAGAGGAACACTAGGCTTCAGTCGCACGTCGCCATTGCGTTCGGTTCTCTGTTAACGTTTTCATCACCTGGCTCCACGTTTGCCCACATGCTGTCATCTCTTCTTCTCTTCATGATCTCTTCTTCCATGTCACCCTTCTACTGATTACCAAATCGCCACTTCCCATTCTGTCGTGTTCCACTCGAGCGATGGCCTGAGGTGTGATGTCACTCTCTTCACGGTTTGTTTACTCAGAGTATGGCCACAATCCACCTCCATTTCTCGCTGCATATTTGTTGCACCATCGATTCCTGCTGGGTTGGTTCGTCCATTGCCAGAGATCCCTGTTGCTGATGTTTTCTGGCCGGCCATCTGATCTTGAGCGAAGTATTGAGCGAAGACAGCTGTTGATACAGGTGTGTAGTTTGTTCGAAGTGGTCATCGTGACGTGGCGCAGCGCCCAGTCTCTGATTCGTATAGTGAGTAGCATTGAATAGATTTCACATTGGAGTTTAAAATTCGGATCTTATTTTTCATGCTGAGTACTAAATGTTGACCTTCACACAGATTTGAGAGTAATGAAAGCTTTCCTTGCTTTCACGATCCTCGCTGCTTTGATATCCTCACCAGTTCCGTTCTTCTGTAGTTGAAACGATGCTTCCCAGGTAGGTGGTTAGGTAGGTAGGTAAAGGAGGTTGCTTATTTCAGATTTCTCCCATTTATGCTGGCTGATTCTTGTCTGTTGTTGCTGTTGGCCAGGAATCATCGTCATCATCTCTTTTTTCTCTATGGTCACCTGAAGGCCTATCTTCTCTAGATGCCTATTCTGCCAACTTGTTGCTTTTCATCACTTGCATATCTTCCAGTTTGTGGCGAATCATGTCCAATATAAGATAGTTTACCTATATTCATCAGTGATATTCCCGATGGAAATAATCCTAACTAATATTCAGGCATATTAAACTGAGGGAGGGGGCAGGAAATACAGTGGACGAAACACACTTCATCAGTCCCACCATTCAGAAACACTAAATATAATAAAAAACGATCTCCAGTTACACCAAATTTCTAGGATTATTAATCAAGAATTATTTTCAGGTACAGTTGTCACCGGACAGACAGACGCAATCAGGCAAGACTCCTCAGCAAGGCAGGGCATACCTTCCATTTTGAAAGAACGCACGCCTCCTCTGATATTTGAACCCTCATCACTATGTAATGCCGTTAGACCCGTTATCACAGAGTTATCTATAAGACAACACAATATGTTATGTTCAACTCAACAGTACACTTTATTCTTATTAGATCAGACAATACAAAACATCATTACTCCATAACTATTTGACTAGAGCGGCATTCGATTCCGTAACTTAGCAACTGGAATCCACCAATCGCTAACACTCAGTATTTTAGATTGAGACAGCATTAACAGTAATAATAATAATAACAATAATGGATACGTAATTAAAAAATACATATATACATTCCTCACCTTGAGATTTCGTGTTTCTCATGAATTTCATCCACAGAAGGCATACCGTCTATATTATTATGCATCAGTTTACGCTGATTTCTTTCAATAATATCCCCATGATTAATATTATGATTGTCAGCATTCAATTCTTGACCATTACAACGATCTAAATCTGTTTCACGCCATGCAGGTTTCCAATTCCCTTGAGTATCTTTTCTTGTTGTCAACATCTCATTCTTTGTAGCTTGATAACGAAAATAGGTAAAAATATCTTGATATAGAGAGGTATCATGAATGGTGCTAGCGGTGGTGCTATTGTTGTTGTTGTTTTTGTAGTCGGACATTTTGTCAGTGAGCAGTGTTCAACCTTTTACGACTTAGGAGATACACACATATATATGTATGTATATTTATGTGAACACAGTTCACACTATTCCACTACTTCGTTGGTTTTTAAAAAAATAACTATATATATATATATATTGATTAATAGTGCCTACTCATAATTGATCCTAGTTCAAAAATGAACGGTATTCATCCAATCAAATCTGTTTGTAATGTATGCATACGTGTATGCCTGTCTGTATGGATGTGTCTGTATGTCTCTACGCCTAATTTAATGACTTTTATATGTACATCGAGTACACCGATATAAAAAATGGCACAAATACTATTATTACAACTGATTACGTAATAATACAGATAAATATTACATGGAGGATTTAATCATGAGCTGACATCAGTTAAACCACTGGAAAACCTGGGAGTACTGGACAGCCGTTTCGTCCTAGTTTGGACTCCTCAGCAGTACGCACCCACCGGATTCGAACCCGGACCTTCTGGTTACAAGGCGAGCGTAGACCATTGAGCCACTGGGACCCGATCCAATGGTCCAAAAAACAGATAAATATTACATGAATAGTGTTAGAATATGATAGTAAGAAAAAACCGGTGTCTACATCGAATCAACACGTTTTGAAGCAGTAGAGAAAACAACCGACATTACAGGATTCCATCATGAGCTGATATTGGTTAGAGAACCATTGAAAAACCAGCCACAGGGAGTACTGGACAGCTGTTTTTAGTTGGCCTAGCCTGGGACTCTTCCTCAGTACGCACACACACCGGCAGCTGTCGAACCCAAGACCTTCTGGTTACAAGGATAGCTCGTCGGTGGCACAGTGGTTAGAACTCTCACCGACCATGCTCACAGTCCGAGGTTCAATCCCCTGAAGACGCACACCTGATATCTACGGTCAGCCTGCAAAATTTGGGCTACCGATATCTATGCTGAGAGTTCCATACTTGTACCAAAAATACAGCATGGAATCAAGCTATAATCACAAACTAAAAAAAATAAAAATAAAATAGACCATTCATCAGCCACTAGGACCCAACCCAATGGCCAGCCCATGAATTCTAACTTCTCACTATAACCCCAGGTGACTACCTATCTGAATAGGGCAAGCGGCTAGTGAACATCTCATTGATATTCAAGCGTTGGTATGTAGAGATTTGATTGGTAGCCATTCAAATCTCTACATACGAACACTTGAACAACCAACATTCTTTATTGGAAGAATTCATCACAAAATAACACTTGAGAACTGATGTAAGACTAGTTGTGAAAACATGTACTCATGAATTGGTAGATGTTAGAATTCAGGTGTTGGTTTGCAGGGATTTGATTTGTCTCCACACTTCATCATGAACTGACATCGGCTAGAGGACCAGTGGGAAACTAGCAGGGAGTATTGGTAGACAGCTGTTTCCTCAACCTACTTTGTACCCTTCAGTAGTAGGCGACTACCGCTAGCGTTCGAACACAGGACCTTCTGGTTACAAGGCAAGCTAGCTCGTAGACCACTCGTAAGCCACTCACTGGGACCCGATCCAATAACTAGTCCATAAATTCCAGCTTCTATCAATTCACGGCATGGCTACACACCACTAGTCACTGTCATCGGTACAGGCAAACCTGATGTACCCCATCGGTCACGCTACTCACCAGAAACCAGGTAACTACCCACTGGAATAGGGTCAATCACTAGTGAGCACCAGATTGGTACTCAATCGTTGGTTTTCAGGGATTTCATTTATTTGTTTCAGGATTTCATCATGAATTGTCGTCAGTTAGAGGACCATGGAAAACCCAGTGGCTGCGTACTGATGAAGAGTCCCAAACTTGTAGGAAACAGCTCTCCAGTTCATGATGAAATATAGAAGTTATAATTTATAGGCTGGACATTGAGTCAGGTCCCGGTGACTGGTGAATGGTCTACGAGCTTGCCTTGAAATTTGTAGACCGTGAGTTTGAAACCCGATGGGTGGATACTGCCTATTAGTCCCAAACTAAGATGAAACAGCTGTACAGCAGTACTCCCAGACGGTTTTCATCCGTAATCAGACTAGAACAAACCAGATACCATCAAACAAACACTCGAAAACTAACAAAAGTTATCAAGTATGGATTTTCAGATATTCGATTGGTTACAGGCAGGTTTGATAAAAAAACAGACTCCGGTTAGAGAATCATTGTAAAACACCACAGGCTACTAATCACCGTTGTTTCGTCCTAGTCTGGGACTCCTCATCAGCAATTACCCACAAAGTCATCACCAGGGGGGGGTTACAAGGCGAGGTCGTAGACAATTATTGTGCCACTAGGATGGAATTCCATGGCGCATCACTTCTGACTTCTGCCCATTCGCCGTGTACACCACTACCACTACCTATCAGGCTCGCCAGTCTTTTAAACAGGTTTCTGAGGCTCTCAAACTGATATCAGTCAACGATCTCACTTGACACCAACTACAGCTCGACTCTTATGGGTATTTAGAACCATCCGTCGAAATTTACAGTGGCCTTTGTAAATGGTGTTTATCCATAATATGACAGTTTTTTGACAAAAACTCTGTGATTTTATACAGCCGGTTCCCTTTATAAGTTTGAATAAAGGAGGAAGAAGGAACATATATTTGCAGTTTTGGTAATAAAGGCTTATTTTATTTCGTGGATTCTCTTCTGCTGCACACACACCCTAAATAAATCAATAATAGATGTTACAAAATGGTGTCTGAACATACCTATTTTTACAATGATTTCAAGTGTTATAGATAGATAGAAAGTGGTATAGGCAACATAATTTCAAAGATGATATAAGTGGATGAATTAGTCAGTGTTTAAAGGGTAACTGTTTATAAAGTAATTAGACAAACGGAGGTGATGTTCAAATTTCTCTCGGAAACAAACATTGACTGAGATAAAATACAAGATAGAACACGACAGAGTTAATTTATACATATAACGGTGGGGAAGAGATCAGGAGAGTCGGTGGGAGGGGGGGGGTGAATAGTAAAGTAAATTATAAAATAGATAAAATGATTTAATTTTTTGATAGAGAAAGAAAGACCAGATTTGCTGTATAAAATGATGCCATCATTCTATTTCACAGGTTCTCATCAGCTGCAAACTGCCTGAAATTACAATTATTTTTTTAATTTTTATTTTTGATTACAGCTTGATTCCGCACTGTATTTTTGGTACAAGTATGGAATTTTCAGCGTGGATATCGGTAGCCCAAATTTCGCAGGCCGACATAGATATCAGGTGTGCGTCGGCGTGGGCTCGAACCCCGGACCATGTGCATGGTCAGCGAGAGTCCTAACCACTGTGCCTCCGACGCACAATGGTTATAAACAGTGATAATATTTCATACTTCATTGTTTGAAAGATAATAAAGAAAGCATTATAAGGTGAAAGAGATGAGAAAGCGATGTATCCAACAGGTAAAAAGAACAAAGTGTTCATTTGCCTCCTATACAAAGGAAAAACAGTATGGCAAAAGATTCAAAAGAGGATGAAAGGACCAATAAAGAGATGCTTTCCTGAAGCCAATCTGGTGACACTATACAGCACTACATGCTTGCTCTATAAGCCAATCGAAACTGGATAAATACCTTGCTGATGTTACCTCCAACTACACTTATAAATTTATGTGCATCTGCGACAGCAAGTCCATTGGAAGGACAGAAAGAAGGCAGGACCTCTATCCGGTGTTTTCAGAGCATATTCCAAGAAACTTATGCGCCTTAAAGGAAGCAGATATTTTTACAAAGTGCAATTATCAGACACCCACACTGTGGATACGGGTCATTTGTCGAGATTTCCAAATCCTTCAAAATATTAAACATACAAAGGACAGAGAATCTACTACGATTTACTGCTGAAGCAATTGCAATCAAACGTCTTAGACCAAACTTATGCATACAGAAAGAGAGTGTAGTCAATCTCTCACTCCCTTGGTAACAATATCACTTTCATTACACTGATTAGTTATACACACTAGTGAGCTCAACTCACTAAGCAAGTTTTCAAATTGATGAACTTTGACCTTCTTAAGTTGCCATGTTGACACTGTCTATTAGATTTTTCTGTTTTCTGTCTTCTCTCACCCCCACCCTTTTTTCTTTTTTCATAGTTTGGCAGTATATAAATTGATGGTGACTTAGATTATGCTACTTATAGTCTAGATGCGTTCACCTTATAATGTCTTCTCTATTACCTTTCAAACAATGAAGTATGAAATGTTATTACTATTTATAACCATTGTAATTTCAGGTAGTTTGCAGTTAGCTGATGAGAACCTGTGAAATAGAATGATGGCATCATTTTATACTGCAAATCTGGTATTTCTTTCTCTATCAAAATTTATCAAGGGAACCAAATGTATGAAATAATTTAATTAATAGATTTGTATATATATATATATATATATGTCTGATTTCCCACAAACTGGAAGATATGCAAGTGAAAAGCAACAAGTTGGCAGAAGAAGCATCCAAAGAAGATAGGACTTCAGTGAACATAGATAAAACAGAGGTGATGAAGATTCCTGGCCAACATCAACAACAACAACAGACAACAATCAGCCAGCATAAATGGAAGGAACCTGAAAGAAACAACCTTCTTCACCTACCCACCTGGGAAGCATCGTTTCAACTATAGGCCGGCGGAACTGACGAGGATATCAAAGCCAGAATCGGAAAAGCAAGACAAGCTTTCATTACTCTCAAATCTGTGTGGAGGTCAACAGCCCTACTAAGCATCAAAAATAAGATCCGGATTTTCAACTCCAATGTAAAGACAGTCAGTGCTACTCACCATACGGATCAGAGACTTGGCCAGCGTGTCATAAAGAGCACCTCAAACAAACTTCAGACCTTCATTAACAGTTGTCTTTGCTCAATACTCAGCTCAAGACCAGATGGCCGGCCAGAAAAGATCAGCAACAGGGATCTCTGGCAATAAGCGAACCAACCCAGCAGGAACCGATTGTGAAACAAATAGGCAGGAAGAAATGGAGATGGATTGGCCGTACGCTGAGGAAACCATCAAGTGAGTGAGATCACTAGACAAGCCCTCGAGTGGAACCCGAAAGGGAGGCGGTGAGTTGGTCGTCAGTGCAAGGGTGACTTGGAGGAGGTCATGCGAGGAGGAGATGAAAGCATGTGGACAAACCTGGAGCGGGGTGAAAAAGTTGTCAGAAAAGCGAAGGCAATGGAGGTGCGCAGCTGAAGCCCTATGTTCCTCTAGGAATTAAAGGATACAATAATAATAATAGATTTGAAACCTTAATAATAGGACCTCACTGGTCACGACTTCTCACTAGAACTCCAGGGAACTCCATCCTGTAGTAAGTCACTAGCGAGCATCAGATTAATTTTCTATAGTTTGGTTTGTAAGGGTTAGTTATGTTATTGCGAGTTGATCACGGATTGATATCAGTTAGAGAACCATTTTTTTTTGGGGGGGGGCGGGAGTTTGGGGTAGCGCTAAATCACGAATTCGTAGAAGTTAGAATTCATGAGCCATTGAATCGGGTGTCGCCAGTGGCTGAGTGGTATACGAGCCAGCTTGCCTTGTAACCGGAAGGTCCTGGGTTCGAACCCCGCAGTGTAGATGCGTATTGCCGATGATAACCCAAACTAGGATGAAACAGCAGCTTTCCAATACTCCCTAGTGGTTTTCAATGATTCTCCTAACTGACATCAATCCGTGATCAACTTTTAAAAGCATAACTAACCCTTAGAAACGATACCATAGGGAAGATTATTAATGTGGTGAGATGGGACTGATCTCTGTTCAAAGAACGGCAAATTGTAGAAAAGTTAACAAAGAGCGTCTTCTTCGTTCCAACACGAGCCATTTGAGGAGGGACCATCACAAGCTTTCTTTTTTGATCTGATACCAGCTCGGGATTTAAATCACCAAGTTGGGCAAAAACCCTTGTTAGCAACATCTCATAATCATAACCAGATAAGTCTCGGACAACCACTTCCGAGGCGGCATTAGATTCAACCATGCCACTTTCATCCACATCGACTGGCTTGAGCTTTTTACGCTTTTTCTTGTCTGAGAAATGAAGTTCATCTGCAATCTTATCCGCGAGTTCTTTAACTACTTTGTCATTGACTGGACTTTTAACCTGGTCTTTTACGTCATCATCCTTTATCACAGCCCCTTCCAAACTCAAGGGTTTGTCCTTCTTTTTCTTCTTTGAACCAAAGTCAATAACCTCATGATCTTCCATTTCGTCAGCCCCTTCTTTTTGATCGCTAGAGGTAACTTTTGTCTTCTTCTTTTTCCTACTTTCAAAATCTAAAATGTTATCGGTCATGACAATCACGTCCGTCAAGGTCGTTCTCTGGGTTCCTAACCGACAAACATCTAAGCACGCTCACCACGAATGCGACGAGCCAACTGGATGTCCTTTGGCATGATTGTAACACGTTTGGCGTGGATGGCACACAAGTTGGTGTCTTCGAAGAGACCAACCAAGTAGGCTTCACTGGCTTCTTGAAGAGCAGAAACTGCTGAGCTCTGAAAACGCAAATCGGTCTTGAAGTCCTGAGCAATCTCACGGACGAGACGCTGGAAGGGCAATTTGCGAATCAATAATTCAGTACTCTTTTGGTAACGGCGGATCTCACGTAGGGCAACGGTTCCAGGCCTGTATCTGTGTGGCTTCTTAACACCACCGGTGGCTGGTGCACTCTTACGGGAAGCCTTGGTGGCCAGCTGCTTTCTTGGGGCCTTTCCTCCAGTTGATTTGCGAGCAGTCTTCTTTGTACGAGTCACAGCGAAACACCGAGAGACGATGATATATACCATAGTGAGTTCAACTCAGTGAGTAAAAATCAAATTCAAGATTCAGTGGAATCTTATGCAACAGAACAGAAGAGAACAGAACACAAAAATCACACGAATAAAACAATTCAATCATGGTTATCAGATCCTAGATAATTGTCTACTTACATCATCTTTGAAGTTATGTCGCTAATACTACTTTCTGTCTATAACACTTGAAATCATTGTGAAAATAGGTCTGTTCTAACACCATCTTGTAACACCTATTATTGATTTATTTAGGATGTATGCAGCTTTAGAAGAATCAGTCCACGAAATAAAAACAACCTCGTATTATGCTGTCTGCAAATAAAATGTTCGTTCTTTCTATACTCAAAATAGCTCTCTGAATTTATCGTTTTTTTTTTGTAAGGTCAATTCCATTCTAGGCTAACTTGTATTGAGAAAAGTCAGAGAAATATATATTCAAAAACCTTAGACCTGACTGAAGACTGTTCATGAAATTCTGTTAACTTATCTTTTTACTCCCCCTGTCACCACCCCCCCCACTTTATTTTTCGCTTGACTCTCTTAAGGGTACTAGCTCAAATGGTAGAGCGCTCGCTTAGCATGCGAGAGGTACTGGGATCGATGCCCAGGTACTCCAACTCACCTCGTCTCCACCCTCGAGGCGGTGACAAGCATTGTGCGTCGGTGGCACAGTGGTTAGGACTCTCGCCGACCATGCACATGGTTCGGGGTGCGAGCCCACGCCGACGCACACCTGATATCTATGGTCGGCCTGCAAAATTTGAGCTACCGATATCCACGCTGAAAATTCCATACTTGTACCAAAAATACAGTGTGGAATCAAGCTGTAATCAAAAAAAAATTTTTTCTTGATCTTCTGAATTCTGCTCACTCATTGTATTACATAATCAACTTCTCATCTGACCACATGTGCACTGAAATTTTGGTCATCTCTTATCGAATTACAACCACTTTCCTTACCGTATCCATCGTCATAAGAATGCATAAACAGGACTATATCACCGCCCTCCCACTAAACCTGTAAAAATTATAATTGTCCAAATTATTTATTTATTCATTTTTTATTTATGTTGACCACTTCATCTTTAATTTACGTGTTATCCTTGTAAAAATTAATTTATTCTAATCATTTCTACCTTTTAATTGTCTGTATTGATTTTCTTCGTTAATTACCTACCACCCATCGCATTGACATGTTGGCACTGACTGACTAATTATTGTTAACAAACACATCAGTGTGCCACACGATTAGTAAACTGTTGTGTATTGTAATAAAAATGCTATACAGAATATATTGGAGTAGATCTAGAGTGGGTTGAGGATCTAATTGAAAAGTAAATATTTCTTCGTTCAATCTTTCTGTTATCTAATTACGTAAATATTATTATTTTCTTTTGTTACCATCCCGATAACACAATTGTTAATTAATTTTTTCTCAAGAAACTTCTCTCCAACAAGATATATATACAGGACTTTCATCATGAGCTGACATTAGTTAGAGAACCATTGGAAAACCAACTGGGTGTACTACCAGACAGCTGTTTCGTCAGCCTAGTTTGGGACTCTTCAGCAGCACGCACCCACCAGGATTCGAACCTAGGACCTTCTAGTTACAAGGCTAGCGAGCTCGTATACCATTAACCCACTGGGACCCGATCCATTGGCCAGCCCACGAACTCTAACTTCTGCCAATTTTACGACATAGCGCGACTCCAGCTGATGTCTTCGGCGAGTGAAGATTCGTGACCAGTAGGATGCAGCAGGTCGGGTGTAAGGACAAATACTCGCCGAAGACACCGGCTGGGGTCGCGCTATGTCGTGAATTGGCAGAAGCTAGAGTTCGTGGGCTGGCAAATGGATCGGGTCCCAGTGGGTTAATGGTATACGAGCTCGCTAGCCTTGTAACCAGAAGATCCTGGGTTCGAATCCTGGTGGGTGCGTACTGCTGAAGAGTCCCAAACTAGGCTGACGAAACAGCTGTCTGGCAGTACTCCCAGTTGGTTTTCCAATGGTTCTCTAACTAATGTCAGCTCACGATGAAGATCCTGTAATCAGTCAAATCCCTACAAACCAACACTTGAATATATATATATATATATATATATATCGTAACACTTTAGTCACGTTGTAAATCGCGACGCCTTATTTCACTATGACATTCTGACAATATGCTTGCTAATGGATTAAAGTTTTTTAAAATGGTACACATTTTATCTTCTTAAAGAATTCAGGTTGTACGCAGCTGCTGATGAGAACCGACAAAATAAAATGGATCCAGATTATTCTGCGAGCCAATGTTTCTTCTTTCTTTGTTCAAATTTTTATAAAAGGGAATCATTGTATGAAATTGGAAAGTCTTTGAACTAACTTTCAGGCTTACAAGACTGGATCAGGGAATTCCTCATAAGTAGGAGAGAGAGAGAGAGTTAGTATCAATTCAAAACTCTCCTCTTGACTAGCGATACATAGGGGAGTGCCACAGGAAACCGTTACTCCATTCCGCCTTATTTATCTGGTATATCAATGAATTATCTGAGGTAAATGAATATTCTATGGTTCTCTATGCACACGACCTAACAATTCAGACAAATTTGAATGGTGTTGATGATATGCTAACAATTACAAGGATATCTCAAAAGCTGGTTGAATTGATCCAAAGAATGGGTGCTCCCAATCAACGTAGCGAACTATATAACCATGCTTATTGGTCATGTAAGCATCAGCTTATACGAATTAGAGCGAACAACACTCCTATCAGTTGAGACTCATATGGGTCATGGTGTTATGATAAGTCACGAACTATAACTAGCTTAATCAGTAATATGTTCACTGGTATGTGGACATTTCTACTGAGGTCAAAACTGGAAAACTGCATCCAGTCATCCTGCCTTTGACCTAAGAGGAATCATACATTCTACAAAAGGTCCAAAGGAGGGCAACAGATACGATTCATGGTATGACAAAATACTCATACAAGGAAAGACTTAGCAGTTTGAATTTCTTCTTCCTGTCATACTGTAGGCAAATAGAAAGATCTCATTACAATATGTAAAATTCTAATAAATGACTATAGACCTAATATATCTTCGTTTTCCTCTCGGACCAGATCAGACCACCTCAGAAGAAATAGCAGAAGACTTTTAAAGCCAATGGGGGGAACTATACCACTGGGGAGTACTGTTGTCGCGCCACCGAGTTATAAGCACTTGGAACCCACTCTCAGAAGAAGTGGTGTTAGTGTGCCTAAAATGACTTGTTCAAGGAGAGTATCAAACAGGAATGCAAATTCATTGGAAAGGCGTTAAAGTCGGCTTCAAGCCTTCTATCCCAAGGCAGTGAATCTTAAAATCCGAAACCAACCTAGACAAGAACCAATGCACCCACTAGTCATATATGTACAAAAACGATTGGCTTTTAATGGAGCTTTTGATTAATTTTATTGTAAATTGCGTCACAAACTGATATCTATTATAATGAATCATTGGAAACTGTGGATTGGTGTATAGTTGTTCTACTAAAGTGTATGGCAATTCACTCCAACGTACACCAACGATGCCATAGGGAATCCCATGTGCTGAAGGTTTGGAATTCGATGAATCGGATAGTGATATCAGTTTGATATCAACTCTACCTTTTAGAAGTGATCGAATTTGTCGAAGAAGTAGTGGGAGAATGTGAACGGAATGCTCTTCAACAGCATTAACTGCATTGGTGCAGTATCACTGGGTTTCAGTCAGGTGAATAAATGGACAACGGTCTTATCAGTAGGTCTTCAGTTCAACCCTTGATTGAGACAGTTGGTACACACTATTTAAAGTCCCATTCCAGGATTCGATAGCTTTCTGTGACTGCCTAACTGATGTCCCCCATTGACGAAGTTGACAGTGACATGTATTGAAAGCATTCTTTTAGAAAAGTGGATTGGTTGTTTAGTGATAGAATAAATAGTCAACCACACTGCACGTGACCTCGATTCGACTCCCAGCCGGTTGACTCACTCCCAAATGTCGCGTAAAACCAATAGTAAGCTAGATAAAGAAGGACTGTTGTAGTGAGTGAGGCTAGCAACCTCACCTCGTGAAAAAGGAACTCTAACGCTGGTGAAACTTCAAGATTCGGGCCTCAGTACAAAATGGAATGGGAAAAAATATTTGAGAAAACAAACTTTAATGTCTCAGACAAAGTCTTGTTCCATATTAGTTTGTTTATTAGATATATCACACAGTGAAACAGTATTATTTACGGGATGACGTTTCGAACAAAACTTATTGTTCATTGTCTTGTTCTCATTAGATGTGACGTCGTTATTTACCAATGTTCCTCTCATGGAAACTGTTTGCTCTTTATGTGATTACATTGATACACATAGTTTAGAAATAGGTCTGCCGACAATCTACCTCAACGAGTTTTTATTGTGATTCACGTTCAGTTCACCTTCAATTATGAGATCTTTAGACAGAGAGATGGCATTGCCATGGGATCACCACTGGATCCCTTGTTGGCTGATTGTTTTATGGCAAAGGATGAAAATTCTCAACTTAGTCAAACCATCGGTCATTTTGACATTTATAAAAGATACATAGACGACACTTTCGTCATCTGCGATAATAACGTAATTCTTGATGATGTCTTGTTCGCTTTCAACAACTGCCATCCTTCTTTACAATTCACCATAGAAAAGCAATCTGAACTAAGTATTCCGTTTCTTGATGTGTGCCTTAGCAGACGTAGTGACGGATCTCTCAGAAGATCTATCCACTGGAAACGTACATGGAACGGACAACTAACTAATTTTTACAGTTGGGTGCCTATTTCCAGGAAAAGGAACCTAATTCATTCACTCTGCTGGATTCATTCCAGCTGCATGGTTTTACAAGGAAGAAAGGAAGTGTGTGCGAAGCTGTGTTCTGGAACACCTGATCGACTTCTGTCACTCGGTCAACCGTCATCATGATTTCAAGATCATATGTAGAATCCATGCTAACTTGCTGGCCGCGTTTTCTTCGTTATAGGCTTCTAAAGACAGCTGAGGCCTTGACGATTCATGACTTTAAGCCAGCCAGACCTTTGTGTGCAATAGAAGTATGTACAATCCCTACTTTTGACTTGGCCGTAGAGGGATAGATATTTATTTATTTAGTTTATTTAGTTATTCTATGCACATTTCCCTTATTACTACGATTATTATTATCACTATTCTCACTCTGAATCTTTTCCACTTGACCCACTTGACATTCTGAACCCAAAATTATTAATTTTTATTTTTACAATATTGAATTCTATCTTATCAAATTTCACTCCATGTTATGTAACATTTTATATTCGTCTACTAATCCTATAATTATGTATCCCTTTCTAAATCTATACACCTTATGTATTATTCTATATATGACATTTATTGTTTTGCTACTTGATATTAAACTATGATTATAATCACAAATATTTTATTTGCATTTCATACTACTACTACTACTTCTATTATTTCACGTATTAACACCTTTGACCTAATTCCCTCACCGGTTATAATTTCTTAAAAACCATATCCATATTTACTATTGTACAGCCTGATAATAAATTCGTTGTTGAAAAGAGTTTCTTCGCTAAATATTGTGCTCTTAAAACAAATTTAATTGAATTAAATATTACTTACTGTAATTTGTAGATGGAGCTGTTGAGGATGTTGATGCAGGGGCAGGTGGTGGTGGTGGTGGCGGCGGAGGCGGTTGGTGACGAACTCGTCGAGTTTCATGGCTATTCACTTTTGACATTTTATCATAATTATAATTATCATCTGTAATTGGTTGGGATTCATTTAAACTACACACAGTCTGTTGACCACTGCTAACAGACTCTAAACTTGTAAAATCATTTGATATTGATTCTGCTACAAGAATAGGTTGTAGAGATTTGCCTTCATGATATTGTGGATAGGCGCCATCACTGTTCACCAGGGAATTTTTATCATAATTCTCAAAATTATCCATGTTATCCAGATAGGCTTTCTTTAAAATATTTGGTTGTGAATGAAAATTCTCTTGTGGAAGGTGAGAGGAGATTGACGGTAAGGCAGTTGATCGCTTACTGTTTTTATGATGTCTTAAGGATTCAGTTGGAGTCTGTGTTCTTCGATATCCACCGTTGTATTCATGTTCACGTTGTTGCTGTTCTTCTTCTTCTTGATGTTGTATAGATTGAAGGTTATGCTGACGTCTTTGATGTTCATTCTCTTCGTCTCTTTCCTCTTCGGGATTGTTTATAATGATATCAGATTCAGAGGATGTTGTTTCACTCATCGATGATGGGGAAGATGGTGTCGAACGTGACTGGGAACGATGTCGACTAGCTTCATAGTTAGATCGAGCATCAACACTTTGAGGCTAAATATGCAGTATTTTGAGAGAGAGGAAAAAGGAGTATTTATGAGTACAGCATTTACAGTAGAGTACAAAATATTAACTTTTATATAAATTTTATAGAGAATAACGACAACTGGATTGGATTGCTAGATTTTAGAGAAGGACATTATGTATAACGTATAAGTACTTGTGACAAATGGTGGAATTTTTCACCATTCGGTACAATATTCCATCTCGATACGAGAGAGAAGATTTGTAGCTCAGGTGGAATATTTTTGAGGTGGTAGTGTTCTCTGAGCTGACTGGATAGTTAATTTACGCAGCTTTCATCACCCCATCACTAGGCGACATCTTCACCTCAGAGCATACTTCAATTTGAATTGAAGTAAGCTTTTAGATTTCTCCACGAGTTTATTAATCATCTCTTCTGGTCAGTGACCACCTTGAACGTGATTGGTTGTTTTTGTGTGTTTTCACACCTTCTAGCTGGTGGCTACTTGTATTGGAACTGATTGTTTCTTTGACTTGAAATTTGACCCTTCGTATATGTGTGTGAAGTTTCTTTCTTATCGGTTGATAAATTTTGTCTAACTCGATGAGTTTATTGATTGATGATTCACTGGAATGCCAAGCTTCTAAAAATTCCCTAGCATTCTTGTTGTTTTCTCTGTCTAATATTTAAACGCTGGTTGTCCCAGTCGAATTGATATCCGTGGTTGTCTATATGTAGTGATATCCACTCCCTCATATCACTACACTGTGAGAATTTATCAAAATAAATTTGATCCATAATGGAATTATACTCTATCGCCACAGTGCACAAGTTCTATTATTATATATTGAGGAATTTGACTTCCTTCGCCGACCATGGGACATCAGAGGATAGAACTCTTCCAAGATGTTTCATGTTTGACTTATTTTTTATTTCAGTGCTCTCTGTGCTACAGACATCTCGTGAACGAATCAATTCTTATAGATCACATTCATGCCCTAATGTGAAGTTAACTGTCTGACATTTAGAGGGATTTTAGCTAAGACTAATTAGCTTCGATAACCAGCTGATTTCAGAACAAATGAGAGTGCAGGGACACCAACAGTCTACTTCCTTCATGATCTTTTACATACAGTGTATCCTTGACACAAAGTAGGATGAATCCATATCGTGAGGGAAACGTGTTATCCTGCATTTGTGGGTTCAAACTCCAAGGGTGTATATCGAATAGCGTTGTAAACTAGCTATACACCACGAAATTTCACGGAGTATCATCAATGAGTAACCTTTTACTGATCACGATTCTCTATTGGGATTTTGAAAATTTCACCTCTAACCTCGTCGTCTGATAAACATTGGATGATTATTCATGTTTTCTCAACAGATAATCTCTTGCTTGGCCCTTGTCTTCTGTCGGTTAAGAGTGGCGTTCCTCAGGGTACAATTCTAGGCCCACTTCTTTTCCTGATTTATGTTAATAAGATTCCATCGGTAGTTAAGTCATCCTGCTTACTGTTTGCTGATGACATCAAGATATGGAGGGCTTTGCACGATGACAGTGATCAACTTGCTTTGCAGGAAGATTTAAACTTGTTAAGTGATTGGTGTAAGCACTGGGCCTTGGAGATTAACTTAGGCAAGAGTGTAGTTATGCATGTATCTCATAGTCACGTGCACAATTACTCAATGAATGGCATTACTCTCCCAGTGGTCACTGAGTACAAGGACTTGGGAGTGGTTGTGCAGCATGACTTGAAAACAGCAACAAACTGTAGAACTGCAGCCACTAAGGGTTTTCGAATGTTATGGGCCATACGCAAGGCTTTTGCGAACTTTGACGCTGATATATTTCGTATATTATATCCGACTTATGTCAGACCTCATTTGGAATATAGGATCCAGGCAGCGAGCCCGTGTTTCAAATACGAAATAGACTTATTAGAAAGGGTGCAAAGAGTAGGAACTAAGCTAATAAAGGGTTTCTCAACCCTGTCATATGAGGAGAGGTTAAGTCGACTGGGTTTATTTCCACTGTCATACAGACGACTTAGGGGTGACCTAATACTAGCATACCATATCCTAAGAAATGATTTTGGAGCTAATTTATCTAAATTATTTCTTCCTTCTAGCACCAACCAATTACGAGGACATCACCTCAAGGTTCAAAAACCACGGTCGAATCGTCTGCGTCTGGAAATCCGTTTTTCGCATCGAATTGTGAAACACTGGAACTCCCTACCGGAACACGTCGTATCAGCGCCATCCGTTGATTCATTCAAGGCGAGATTGGACCTCCTGTATGCAATAAATCGAAAGGATTAACACAGGCATATAGCCTGCCATCCTAAATAAATTGTAAACTGTAAACTACTGGTATTATTTGATACTTTGCAAGTTTAATCAATAGTCTTTGGCAAGTAATTAAAACTTGACAATTTGTCGGTTAACCAACTGCATACAACTTCTGTTCAGGAGTGATTCTTTCCCTAAATACTGTAATTCTAGAACCCTTTAAAACTATACAGAGAAGGTGGCGAAAATAGCAAAAAAAAAACAATACAACTCCAAATCATACCCTATTGATTTTCTCCGGGAAATATGTACGATTTCTTGATGAATGCTTGACTGAAGAAGGATGTTGTTTACTTAATTTCTGATGATCATCTTTGTAACCTGAATGATCTTCTAATTCATCCGCCTCATCATTCATTCCAATTTCAGCTAAATTTAACGATGGTGTAGAACGACTTAAAGAACCAATTTTTTGTCTTGACTGATCTAATCTCTTGGCTTTATTTACAGAAGGATGATTTAGACGCGTATTAGTGTTGTTCTTCGGCTGTTGTTGTTGTTGTTGCTGCTGCTGCTGTTGCTGTGGATGTGGGTTCTGAGGATGCTGTTGGTTACGAGGACGTTGAGAAACAGGTCGATGATCAGTATTGTTTAACCTTTTATGATCTATTGTACCTCTCAAGTGATTGTCTGTAGAAGGCTGACTTTGTTGATTTTCGATACGAAGCTAAGAAACGAAAAAGTACACGAGATAATTAATATTAATGAATAAGTGGTATGAAGTAATATCCGTTTGTGATGAAGTCCCGATTGACAGTTTAGTGTGTTCAACATAAGGCGTGGGGAACAAACACTACGGAAGTAACACAACAAAAGGGAGGAATCTTCTGTAGTTTACACATGATTTGTGTACGTTTATATGGGCGGATAGATAATAAGAATAATAATAATAGCAATAATAACAACAACTACCACTAGATATGATAAATCTGATTGTTAAATGGCTATAAATCGTAGCAAACCTAAGCTGCGTCGGTGGCACAGTGGTTAGGACTCTCGCGACCATGCACATGGTCCGGGTTCGAGCCCTCGCCGACGTACACCTGATATCTATGGTCGGCCTGCAAAATTTGAGCTACCGATATCCACGCTGAAAATTCCATACTTGTACCAAAAATACAGTGTGGAATCAAGCTGTAATCAAAATAAATAAAAAAAATAAATAAATAAAAATAAATACTGTATCAGACAACATTCCATTACAAAAACTGGTTGATTCCTGAGAAAGTAGTCAACGCAGTCATAATGGACTAGTTATTATTATTTTTATTACTATATCCTTTAATTCCTAGAGGAACATAGGGCTTCAGCCACGCGTCTCCATTGCCTTCGGTTTTCTGCCAACTTTTTCATCCCGCTGTAAGTCTGCCCACATACTTTCATCTCCTTTTCGCTGTATGACCTCCTCCAAGTCATCCCATCCATTCTGTTGGGTTACACTCGAGCAATGGCTTGTCTAGTGATCTCACTCACTTGATGGTTTCCTCAGCGTACGGCCAATCCATCTCCATTTCTTCCTGCCTATTTGTTTCACAGTCGGTTCCTGCTGGGTTGGTTCGCTTATTGCCAGTGATCCCTGTTGCTGATCTTTTCTGGCCGGTCATCTGATCTTGAGTAGTATTGAGTGAAGACAGCTGTTAATGAAGGTCTGAAGTTTGTTTGAGATGCTCTTTATGACTCGCCAAGTCTCTGATCTGTATGGTGAGTAGCACTGACTTCACATTGGAGTTGAAAATCCGGATCTTATTTTTGATGCTTAGTAGGGCTGTTGATCTCCACACAGACTTGAGAATAATGAAAGCTTGTCTTGCTTTCCCGATCCTCGTTGCTTTGACATCCTCGTCAGTTCCGTTGGCCTATAGTTGAAACGGTGCTTCCCAGGTAGGTGGGTAGGTAAAGGAGGTTTTTTTTTCAGGTTCCTCCCATTGATGCTGGCTGATTGTTGTCTGTTGTTGTTGCTGTTGGTGTTGGCCAGGAATCTTCATCACCTCTGTTTTATCTATGTTCACTTGAAGTCCTATCTTCTCTGGATGCTTCTTCTGCCAACTTGTTGCTTTTCACTTGCATATCTTCTAGTTTGTGGGAAATCAGACATATATGTGCAAAGTTCTATGCTGAAAACACGCAGACAGACAGACCATAGTCTGTTCCTAACATCATCCCGCCAACACTTACAATTAAATAACGAACAATATGTTAAGGTTGACCACCGATTGATGCAATTTGAAGACCAGAGAGTACTGAACAGATGTTTCGCCCTAATTTGAAACTCTTCATCGGTACACATCGACGTGCACAACACCTTCAGGTTATAAAATACAAGCTCGTTGACAATTCAGCTACTGGGGCTTAAATCCCCTAGTCCGTTAAAAATTCTAACTTCCATCCATTGGCGAATTTAAGGCAACTATCAAACTTGAAACAAGTAAAATCCCTAGAAATGCAACCACTGAAAGTTAATTTGATGTCTACTGGTAACCGACTACAGTATGAGGTTTCCAGGAATTCCAGTGAAAAGTTGTAACCAGTGGAATCCGAAGTTCAAGTATTAGTTTGTAGAGATTTGACTGATTGGTTACAGGCTATTTGAATACCAATACTTCAATATATCTATGAGATGCTCACTAGCGATTTGCCCTATTCAGGTAGGTAGTTACCCGGGTTTCTAGTGGGAAATCGTGACCGTTAGGGTGCAGCAGGTCGGGTATCAAGACAAATACTCGCAGAAGACATTGACTAGCGGTCGCGCTATGTCGTGAATTGGCAGAAGTTGGAATTCGCGGGCTGGCCGTTGGATCAATTGGATCCAGTGGCTTAATGGTCTACAAGCTCGCTAGCCTTGTAACCGGAAGGTCCTGGGTCCTAAAACCAGTGGGGTGGGTGCGTACTGATGAGGAGTCCCAAACTAGGCTGATGAAACAGCTGTCCAGTACTCCTAGGATCTCCAATGGTTCTCTAACCAATGTCAGCTTATGATGAAATCCTGTAAGGAATCCGCAGTGTTAGTTGTGCAATTCACTTTCGAGACATACTATCGACTACCAATATATGTAATCAGATTAGCATCAGTTGTTGAAGAGAATCACATTTACCAAAAAATCTCATTTTTGAAACTTTGAATCTAACGAAGCTTTTACAAATTATGGTATTATTTAACTGGTGAAAACATCCTTTTTTCAAATATTAAAATTTACTACTTTTATACATATTAAGTAGTTTGGCGGTATTAAGTATATTTTCATGGGCATCAAAATACTCAGCTCCATTTGAGAAATCCTCTGAAGTCTTACAAAAAAGACCCAATCAAACCTTTAGAAGTGAGTGGGATAAATACACCTGGGTATAGAGCTGAAGCATTTTTCATCTGATAATTCTAGCCAACACTATGTATCTAAAAGCAGCACATCTAGTGGTCTTCTTTGTTACAGACATCAGAATTAGTTAGTTTTCTCAAGAAAATCATTATATTTTTGACTTCTGGCTCATGCTGAAACTTTCTCACTCCTTTCGTTGTAAATTGACAAGTTTGAGACGCAGTTTTTACTTTTTTCAATAAAGAAATTTGTTCTTCACAGTGACGAACTTTGTGCTTTCCTGTGGTTCAATGTTCCACAAAATTTGATAAAACCCTAAAGTTTCTTAGGATTTTGACAATTATATAGTTCAAAAACTTGGCGCGTCACTGAAAGCATTTCGTATAGACCGCAAAATTTCATCGACAACTGCTCCCTTTGCTCCATATTTAGGATCAGATGGCAGGAGGGTGAGGATTAACAATAAAGGACTCTGGCAACCAGTCAACCACCCGAGAACCTGCTGCCTAACAAATAAGGCAGAGAAAATGGATATGGACCAGCTACGCATTGAGAAATATCACACGCCAGAAAAACGTCAATTGGAACTTGAATGGGAAGCAACGATTTTGGCGTATTTCCGAGAGTGACATGAAGTAGATCATATGAGGTAGAAATGACAGCTTATGGGTAGTCGTGAAACTAGATGGCAAAAAGGACAGCAGGGAACAGGATCAGATGAATATGTGCCACTGAAGACCAAGGGAATAATAATAACAGTTATGAGATTTCATCATGAGCTGACATCGGTTACAGAACCATTAGAAAACCAGCTGGGAATACTGCCAGACAGCTGTTTCGTCCTAGTTCTTAGGACTCTTCGTCATTACGCATCCATCGCCAGGGTTCGAACCCAGGACCTTCTGATTACAAGCCTAGGGAGCTCGTAGACCATTACGTCTTGACCAGTAGGATACAGCAGGTCGGGCATGAGTACTGTCTGGCAGTACTCCCTGTGGTTGGTTTTCCGATGGTTCTCTAACTGATGTCAGCTCATGATGAAACCCTACAACCAATCGAAGAAAATCCCTACAAAAACCAATACTTAATTATTAACAATATTCATTAAAACTTACATCTGGTTGACTTTGATTAAAATAGGGCATATCACGTAGGTCGTGTTTCTTGTTTTCAACCTGTGTACTCCTTTTATCATGATTATTCCCACTATTGTTATTATTAATACTATTACTACTGATATGGTTATTAGTAGGTCGAATTAATTCAATAATTTTATGATATTGAGCTGCTTTTTTAGCAATAATCAGCTGGACACCATCGTCTGGTTTACTTTGTTTCGAAATCTTCGCTACAGCATCTGATTGAGCACAACCAATTAAACTTGTATTACCGATAGCTAGAATTTGATCACCAGTTTTCAGACGACCATCACGATCAGCTGCACCATTCGGTACAATTTCTTTAACATAAATTCCATAAAGACGTTGTCCTTCGGCCTGTTAGGATGATAATAAGATATTAATAGTAATAGTAATAATAATAATAATAATACCACAAAAGGATCTGAAGATATAATTTTAGGCATAGGAAACAAGGGGGTGTTCACAAAAGGCAAACAGATATGATTAAATTAAAACAATTAGTCCCTTTTACCAGTTTTATTCCTATCCAGTATAAACGTTCCCTAGTGAAATGTTTGTTCTCAAGGGCCCGAAAAATATGCACGAGTGACACACTGATGGATGAGCTTCGACATGTACATTCAGTTTTATTAGCTAATGGTTATCCGGAGAGCTTTATCACTTGTCACAGCAAAGAAAAACCACATCTCGAAAAGACAGCTTCTGTACCAAAGAAAGCCATCTTTATTAATCTACCATTCAAAGGCGACCAGATTATGCAGTTGACAACTCAAAGACTTCGATCAGCCATCAAACACACATTCTACGCCGCATCTCTTTTTCTCACTTGCCGAACATTTTCGATCCCTGTTCCTACGATTAAAGGACGAAATTCTGTGAACTCTACTTCAAACTGTATCTACAAGTTCACCTGCAGCTGCGGTGACACCTATATAGGTAGAACTAACAGAATGTTCCAATGTCGTGGTCGAAAAGAACATGTTCCAAAATGGCTAGTAAATCATATCGAAAATCCCAACGCGATTAATCTCAGTAGAAATCCAGCATCATCATCCATTGCAAAACACTTATTAATGTCTGGTCACAAAATCAATAATAATGACTGTTTCACAATTATTTCACACAACTCTAATTCAAGGTTATTGAAGATGATGGAAGCAATTTGGATTAATCACATACAGCCTAAACTGTGTGTACAAAAATCAATAGACTTCAACCTTCGCCTAACCTGGACTGCATGACCTATCTTAATATGATTGGTCATTAGTATGTACTTTTGTTTTTATTTAATTGAGTAATTTTCATGAACTTCATTTTATCATTGTTAACCATGTTAGTTGTAAAGCGGTTGTAAAGAAACTACGAAATGACGATATCATCTCGCGAAATTTGTCTTCTTAATGCCTTGTTCAAATATATGATTAACGTTCAACTTGAGATCACTGGAGGTATACTATACATCAAACTAGAAGTAATAGTGGATGGGTCATGTAGAGAGCACAGCTAGCCATTCCAAAGCTAGTAGGGGAAAAGATGCCCAATAATTCTCCTTCGACAGATTCTGGAATGTAGGGTTACTTATCGGTATCAAACTCCTGACATATTTCCTTTTTTGACCTGAAGCCTGAATTCGGATTGGTTGACTGAGAGATACTATGGTAAACTTTCAACTGCAAAAGGAGTACCAGAGAAAGTATATCGTACTAGTCTGAACACTCTATTTAGACTCAAGCAGTCATAGATGGGCTTAGAGTGAATTGTCCTATGAATAAATAGCTCTAACTGCCTAGAAGAAGAGCTGGATCTCTTCTGAAAGAAAATTTCCTCCAAAATGGACACCTTCTGATATTTTTTTAATAAGAACATCATATCTTTATTTTAGAGGAACGAAACATTACTTGAATCAACAGAGAAACTTTGCATGAATTTTGATTTCAAGGAAGAGACTAAACCTGTGATATCTTTAAGAGGAAAATTCCATCATGTTTGAGAACAGTATTCTTCGCAGCAACACTGAAAGCAGCGTTCTCCAGTAGTCCACTAGTCAGCAGTAGCCACCAGCAGGACGAGATATCATATCTGAC
Source organism: Trichobilharzia regenti (assembly GCA_944472135.2). NCBI lineage: Eukaryota > Metazoa > Platyhelminthes > Trematoda > Strigeidida > Schistosomatidae > Trichobilharzia > Trichobilharzia regenti. The sequence continues at coordinate 58,588,149 of OX235266.1, forward strand.
CACTTGTACGTGTACTGTAATCGTAATCAAACAGCTGGAGAGTTGTTCAGTGGAATGATAACAAACTATAGTGTCCGTTAAGGAAGTCGACTGTTTCCGCCTTTCTTTAACATCATCATAGATGTACTAGTTGTAATGGTCCTAACAAACTGCATAGACTTAAGGATCGACTTGTTGCCAAAGAACAGTCTTGTTGAATAAGAATATGAAAATGATACTATCCTCCCTAGGTGTAGACGTTGGTAAGGTTTAGAGTCTTATGAATACCATGGGCAGCAGTCTTCAAATGTTTAGCATGTGGTTCACTCCTGTCAAATGTAAGATAATGCTGTATGAACTGAAGACGAAATCTCAGCACGGATACACAAGGCTCATTTCGTATATGCCAGTTTACACTGTTTCTGGCCTAGCAGACGAGATATCCGACCAGCTGTTGACGAAAGGGTATGTGCACTGCTCAGCAGTACGCTCTATCCTCCTTTATGACTGTGAGATCTGGCCTTCGAGATTGGAAGGCATAAAAAGGTTAGTTGTCTTTTATCATAGGTGTCTGGGTTCTATCTAATGTGTGTTAAATAGTATTATAGAGTGAACAATATTGAGATTAGGCATCTAGTCGAGTGTTAGGTAAGGAGGGGAAATCAATCAACAACGCTGGGAAGTTATATTGACTGATTTGATTAGGACATGTTTTTCGTATGCCTAGCCACCGCATTCTTCGATGGACAATGTTAGCTGACATAGGATCAGATTAGAAAAGAGCCAGCTAGTGGTGGTCAAACCAAAACATGGCTTCATAAGTCGATGAAATCCACCACAGTTAGTTTAAGCCAGCGATCTCCACACATAGAGAGGTGTACACTGGCTTCCTGGTTCGGGTACTAGGCACGATAAAAACCAATGTCTAGAGACAATTGCTGACAACAACCAGCCAACATAAATGGGAGAAATCTAAAAGAAGCAACCTCCTTTACCTACCCACCTAACTACCTACCTACCTGAGAAGCATCGTTTCAATTACAGGGGGACAGATGATGATAAGGATATCATCAAAGCGATGATCGGGAAAGCAAGTCAAGCTTTCACTATTCTCAAGTCTGTGTGTAGCCATCAACACTCAACACTCAGCATGAAAAATAATATCCAGATTTTCGATTCCAATGTGAAGTCAGTGCTAGTCACTATAGAGATCAGAGACTTGATGCTTCGCCGCGTCGAGTCACGAAGACCACTTCAAACAAGGCACATAGCATCATCAACACCTGTCTTCCATCGATAAATCGCTCAAGATCAGATGACCAGCCAGAAAACTTCACCAACAGGGATCTCTGGCAATGAGCGAACCAACTCAGCAGGAACCGATTGTGCAACAAATATGGATTGTCCATATTCTCAGAAACAAACGATCACGTGAGTGACACCACATGCCAGGCCACCGTTCGAGTGAGACCCCAACGGAATGGGGAGAGATAAGTTGGTTGTCAGTGCGAGGGTGACATGGAGGAGGAAGTGATGCAGAGAAGAGGAGATGCGAAAGTGTGTGGGTAGACATGGAGCCAGGTGATGAAAATGTTGGCAGAGAGTCGAACACAATGAAGACATGCGGCTGAAACCCTATGTTCCTCCCCTAAGAACTAAAGGAAACAATAATAATAGTAATGTAGTAGTGTTTTTGCCCTGTAAACAGATGATAAGAAGCCAACGAAATAAAGAATTCTACAAAAACCACACTGTTATTGTTCTTGCTTTATTCAAATTCATATTAAAAGGGGGAATAAGTGGTATGAAGTAATATCTGTTTGTGATGAAATCTCCGATAGACAGTTTAATGTGTTCAACATAAGGCATGGGGAACAAACACTACGGAAGTAACACAACAAAAGGGAGGAATCTTCTGTAGTTTACACATGATTTGTGTACGTTTATATGGGCGGATAGATAATAATAATAATAATGGAAAAATTTAATATATTGTGACTGGCGTTTTTTAATAATGTTTGACGCCCTAGAATTGTCAGTCCTGAGGAAGAAATTTATTGTTTTCAATTCAAAGATAGGCAAAGACTAGGTTCTTTTGAGTTTTGAACATTTCATACATCTCAGTAACCTTGTAAGGGCTAATATTTCTTCGGTTTCTGCAGTCAGAGATGCTGCCACTAGCCTATTCAACTTCTTGAATCAGTACTTCGTTTCAGCTTGATAACCTTTGTCTCCTTTTCAACCTTATCTTAATCAGCTAAGATTACTTTTTGAGGTAGGAGCAGTGATTTGGAATGAATAGTATACATATCCTTGAGATTTCAGCCGGTGGAGCTTGACAACCGGTAGTGATTAACATTTGATCACGGATTGACATCTCAGTTAAAGAACCATTGGAAACTACCGAGGACTCTTTGATCGTATACACCAACCGGGGGTTGGAAACCGGTACTTTCCAGTTAAAAGGCAAACTTGTGTACCAATCAATCACTGGGAATCAGTCCAGTTAATCTGATGTTTGTAAGTGGTGACTGGTGGTTACAGGATGAATTTGCCGGGAGTTTTAGTGAGGAGGATGGGATCCACCAGGTCAGGCGTGAAGACAAATACTCGCCGACACACTGATACTAGCTAGTGGTCACGCTGAAATCGTGAAATGTTGAAGGTTACATTTCATATTTTGGTCAATGAATTAAGTCCAGTGGCAGAATGTTATAAGAGATTGTCTTGTAACCAGGAAGGTCTTGGATTTGGACCCCAGGGTGTCCTAAACGAGGACGAAACGGCCGTGCGGTACTCCCTATTGGTCTTCAATGGTTCTCCTACTAATATTAATCCGTCATTCATATTGTAATAATTTACCCTCATTATACAAAAAAAAATACAGGCAAAAAACCGACAAATTGGCTGAAAAGGCAGAGAAGACAGGACTACAGGTGAGCATAGAGTGGACGCAGGTGATAAAGATAACCATCCTACAGGAACAGCAACAACAACAACAACCAGCACCAATCGCCATCAAAGGGGGAGAGATTTGACAGAGGCTACTTCCTTCTTTCACTTATCCAGGAAGCCCCGTTTCTACTACAAGCGGAACAGATGAAGATATCATCATCATTCTGAAACCGGGGTCTGGAAATCTTCTACACTAACTCGGAATATACAACAAGGATTTAAATTCTGTTCCACACAAATATGAAGTCAATCAATTCAGCTGTATGGTGGCTCAGAAACTTGGCAAGCGTGTCAACAAAAGGATTTCTAACAGGCTGTTGCAAACGTTTATCGTCAACTTTCTTCGCTGAATACTGAAGATCAGTTGGCCAGAAAGAATGAGTAACAAAAAAGAGTCTGAGAACAAACTAACAGGCGAGAGCCGATTGCTCAACAATTTTGTAAGCGAAACTGGAGATGGATAGGTCGGGCATACATTGAGGAGACCCATGAATGAAATCATGCACCAGGACATTGCTCGAGTGGCATCCCAATGGGAAGCAGAGAGTTGTTCGTCGGTGCGCAAGGGTGACATGGAGGAGATGAGAGAGTTTGGTCAACCGTGGACTCACCTGAAGAGGATGGCAGAAAATATAACACAGAATGGACATGTGTTGTTGAAGCCCTCCCTATATTCCACTCAGGACCCAAGAGAACAATTATTAATAAAAATAAAAGCGAGTTAGATAATTACAAAGATTGAAACTTAATAGAACAAAAGTATACGGTATAATAGTAATGGACTGTAAAATAGGTTTATAAGTTCTTTTCTAACAGTGTCGTCTCTTCACACAACACTCTCTTTCAATATGGTATACTTAAATTTCTATATTCAGTAGCCGTATGAGCATAAATTCCTATTTTAAAACAATTAATGTTTGCTTTATGAATTTAGTTAGACAAAGCAATAAGAAGGATGACGTAATTTGTCTGAATCGTGTTGTACTAGTGTATTTGCCCAACACACATTTCGAACAGTTTGATCACACTCCATGTACTTGTCATAGTGTGGTGAGAGCAGGCCGTGAGAAAATATGAGCAAGGCTGATTCAACAACCAATCACAGCAAAGTTAACGTGGCAAAATATGATTCGCAGATAGAGAACTCTATTTGTCAAGGAATCCCGAAACAACCAATCAGAAGCCTGCGTTTGTCTGCCTAACTTCTGATAAACAACCAATCAGATGACTGCGCTTGTCTACTTGCATAACCTATAATAATGTATGTGAAATATGTATAAATACGTGTTGATTTTCATAATAAAACGATCTGTTGCCTGGCCCTTGTCTTCTGTTGTTACAATAGGAATGTATATATATGAAATTAATAAAGAGTTAAGAGGTGAGAAAATAGACTACTTAGGTCAAGTTAAAAGGCCTCCATATTCAAGGTCAAAATAACAATGAAGATCAATCACTAGACCAAATAGCAGAGGTAATAGCACATCTACCCTGGTTGGTATCAAAACAAAGTTTACCAAGGAAGGTAGTTTAGTATGATGACGAATTGTTGCTTTGAATGCATAAAGGTGGCTTGAACTTTCTAATTGTCAGTTGAGGCTTCCACAAACTTTATGATACGCCCCAAACACGTTTTATAGATAGGTTTAAAAGCTGTGTGTAAACATCAATTTTATGTCCTGTCTCCTCTGTAATATATTTCGCAATAGGGTAGCTAATTCACCTGTTCTCAACATTAATGAGTTCTGGGGATTCTATTTGCTTCTGGAACCATTTAAAAATATGCTCTGAAACGTGTTTGGAGTGTATCCCAAAAGTTTCTAGAATCCCTAACTGGTAATTGGGAAGTTTAAACCATCACCTTTAGGCGTTCAAAGCAGCAATTCATCATCACACTAAACTAACTTCCTTGGCAAACTTTGTTTTGATATCAGTCAGGGTAGATGTACTATAACTTCTGTTATTTTGACCTTCAATATGGCGGCCTTTAACTTGACGTTTACTTATTTTCTCACCTCCCTTAACTGTTTATTAATTTAATATATATATGTACATTCCTATGACAGGTACGTGGAGTGTGATCAAATTGTTCGAAATGTATTGCGCATGTTCACATTACACGATTCAGATAAATTCTTGTGAAATTTCTTCCGGTTTTATCCAAAGTGATCCAAAAAGAAAGTTGGGAATATGCAGAGAAGTACGTCCACTACTCAACAAGATGACTTTAGTCCTTGGAACAATGTGACACTCCTAATCCTGCTTACAATCTTCAAAGTTATATCTAGTATGACATAGTGGAATACTTGAGAAGAATAGAAAGAATGACTGAATGAATGTACAATATTGGTTTCACCTGCCAGATTTCGTCCTGACTTGAGGCTTATCCACAGCGTTCACCCACAACCTCACCGGTAGACATCGAACCTGGGAGCTTCAAGTTACGAAACTAACCTCGTCGACCATTCAACCCCTTTGGCTGGAATTCAGTGGATATCTGCACACTTCATCAAAAATTGTTTAAAATCGAGTCATAACACTAACAAGAAACCATCATCAAAGACTACAAGAAAATTCCTCCTACCATGCATAAAAAATATCTCTGAAATAACAGCTAGAATATTGAAACCGTTTGAAATAGATATAGCACACAAGTTAGCCAGCCAGCCAGCCAGCCAGCACAGTCACTTCATACTGTATTGTGCAAACCAAAAGACCCATCCAACAGTAAAAGGAGGTAAAATTAGTACCATTTAAAATAAAATTGTACGGAATGTAACAGGCATTACAACGGCCAAAGTGGACGTCCCATTCGATTCAGAATCCAGGAACACAAATCAGCTGTGAAAAGACATGATATATCTACAAGCTTTCATACCAATGTATATGGATAATGATGGACTTCAGTCTGATTGGGATAATGTTGAAATTTTAAACAGAGGAGATATCAAAAGTGCAGTCGGAGAATTCCTAGAAGCCTGCTTGGTACTCAAGTGAATCAGCCAGCGATTAATAAGCATATTAATGTAGAACAAATATACCAACTAATAAAAAGTAAATCATGTGACGAGAAAGTTCAAAACCTAAATCAATAAAAAATGATCAATACAGGTGTAAAGATGGTTACCGGGAGACTCAATTCTATCCCACACGGAAAATTTAAATCAGTTCACTTTATGCTTAAAATTGCGCTGAAAGGGGATGTTGTCCAGGAGGATGACAAAAGTCTCGCAATTAAATCAAACAGCTTCTCAGAGAACACCCCCAACTGCAAATCAGTGACTCGTGAGTTCTTACTTTGTCAGTTTATGATATGATCGTACCGTGAATTTGTACCCCTATCCATTTTGGTTTGTCATGCTGGACCTTAGTGTCTACATATATATAACGTGGTTCGAGTTTCGATTCACGGCCGCAAAAGCACTCCTTTACCTCTCTAAGCCAGGAGTAATAAGACTGGTAAAGAGGGAAGGTTGGATATGAAACTGGCAACCGCATTCCGTAGAAATAAACACTACTGCTACCGGGACTTCAAGCCTCTTTAGCTTGAAGTCCTATGTTCCAGCACTGGGAACGTAAAGGCATAAAAAAGGATATTCAAGCATTCTTCATCAACAAACTAAACTAGCTGTCCACCCACTGAACTTACTTACCTTCGCTGCAACTATACTCAATCCTAAACTATTATTATACTTTTTTAAAAAGAATTGTGTAATCGATTTGATTGGAACATTCGCGTCTTTTGCTAATTGTTCATAACTCGCATGACTTAAATCTGGTAGTGAAGCATGCGTTCTTGTCTCTTTATTGGCTGACAATAATGGATTGAATGATGATTTCTGTAGTGTACTCGGCTTATTCGGTTGATAACGAACTGTTTGTGTAGAAAATTCTTTGAAATTACTTCCACTACTGTCAATACTACCGGTGTCGCCTGTTAGACTGTTGGAAGAATGGCTTAAATCATCATCTGCATCATCCACACCGTGGCTGTGTGTTCGTTGTTTTAGTTTATCTGACTTGTGATGACCAAGATTGGTAGTAGCCGGAGTGCTTGGACTTTTACGATCTTGACAAGATTTCGACAGTGTTCCTTGTCGTCTTGACTGTACTGTATGCTGACTACGATTGTCGTGTTCTTTTTCATACTGAAATTTAGTAGAACAAATAATGATAAAACAGATGAGTAAAAGATAGGTAGTGCGGGGGGGGGGTTCAATATATGTGATATTAGCGGATAACTGGCGTCGATGACATAGCAGTTAGGACGCTAGCCCACCATGCACATGCTCTGGGGTTCGATTCCCAGCCGACGCACACCTAATGCCAATGATCGGCCTGCTAAATGTTTGGGCTACCAATATCACATGCTGAAAATTCTATACTTTTATCGAAAATACTGTGTGGAGTCAAGTTACAAAAAAATAAAATAAAAATTACCAAGAAAATCACAGTTACGTCAGAATTCACTGATGTCTCGTTTCACTTTATACTCTGGAAATCTCATGAAGAAATGAGACAAAATAAGAAATATTAATCTTGTGGTAGGAGGAAGTTCCATATTCGTTTGTTTATTGCATATTCCTTGCTCGACAACCGATACTTGAAAATGAAGGCATTTGTGTATGTTCGAACCAAGTTCACTTTTAACAGTTTGAAAGAACTTGAGCATTGAGTATATGATTTATAATAAAGGTTTTTTCTATGCATTTCTCAATGAATGAAAAACAAAACGATACTCTGTCGTTGTTATTTTTACTGACGTTTCGCTATTTAATGCTGCTGCTAATAGCTTTATCAAATTTGTGTTATTAAACGTGAAATTGAAAAAAAAATCCACAGATCCTATATGCATAACAACTTAATCAGAGTTCCTAAGCATGGGGACAATTTTTCCTTGTCAAATTGGCCATTTGGTAAAGATAACAATGTGCAGACTGTCGGATTTAATACGTGTGCTCACTCTATACTGAAGATCAAATGGCCTGCCGGCTAGGCTACAAGAAACTTTGTAGTAAAACAAACCAGTAGACGTGAGGCGATTGCTCAACAAATATGTAGGAGAAATTGGAGATGCTTCGGTCGACCATACGTTGAGGAGACCGTCAAATGAAATCGCTCGCAGTGTAGTCCATCCATCGCTTAAGTGGAATCCTAATTAGAAGCGACGAGTGGTTCGTCGGTACGAGTATGACATGGAAAAGTTCATGTGGGGATTAAGAGATGGTCTATCATGGAGCCATCCAGCTGTAGAGGACAGTAGCAAATAGAAAAGCGTTGAGATGTGTTGTTCAAGCTCTATGCTCCACACGAAACCTAAGGAATAATAATAATACTAATAATAACATTACCTACATGAAACCTGAAGTTAGCTTTACCAATTGTGTATTGTTGGTAGAACAAACATAACTGGTGGATCCCAAAACTTTGACGGAACAACTGTTTCTAACTTAGTCAAATCGAAGAAATTTAGCTCACAGTCATGTGGACAAAAAATATGCTATGCAGATCAGGAACGTAATTACCAATACACTGGAAAGATAGTTCTCATCAACAGACATTATTACCATTATCAACAACACTGGTTCCTTACGTTCCGAGTACAACAAAACGGTTCAGTAGCATTCCTTCATTACACTCTTTTCGCTGACATCATTTTCACCTATCTCAATAACTGCTGAGATTTTTTCATTTCCCCTTTCCATAATCTCTTTCAAGGTATCCTCGCAGCCACGACCAACTGGTTAGCTTCCCATTCGGTTTCCACTCAAGGCTGGTTTTCTCAAGATATATCCACCCAATCTCCATTCCCTACGGCATATCTACTGCGTAGCAGGCTATCAATTAGTTTGCTGCCAGCGTCCTATTTGGCTAATCGTCTCTGGAACAACCACCTGACCTTCAGTATCTAGCAAAGACATATGTTGACGAAAGTTTGTATTAGTCTATTGGAACTGATTTTGATGACCCACGTGTCGACACCCAGGACATGACAAAAGCGCTGATTCACTTGATATTGTTGTCAAAAAAAGATCATGTTCCTTTTGTTTTGTGACGTAGATCTCACACATTGACTTCGGAGTAGTAAACGTCTGTCTCTACCACCAGATGCCATCCTGACTGGCTTTGAAATCCGCATGCGTGACAACTGTACCATATTGCCCCTATTCATGGTAGTGGCGCTTATTATTGTTGTTAACTAAAAGACACTAGTGAAGATCTATTTTGATTCTTGTTTCAATCAAAAATAATATGTACTTGACAACAGCATTAATTGTTTTTAATGTGAAATTATTTGCCTACTCATTAGTAGTTAAAATAATAATAAGCAAATAAACTCACCATCGCTAATCGCATACAATTAGTCCATGGTCGATTTTCCAACTGGCCATTAGTTATTGGATGTTTTTTCACCTTGATCAACCCATCTTTAATCAATGGACGTAGAAAATCTAGCAGACCATCAGGAATACCAGTCAGTACAGCATCTGAGGCGTAACCGTCAGCTGGTAACAATAAAGGAATTGGGAGTTCTTTTAATTCATTCAGCTGTAATTCAGAAATTGGTATATCTGATTGTCCTGTACTAATATAATGCTCCATTTCATCGGCGTATGCACGATCATTTACCTGAATACCAAAAGAAAACCCCAATATATACATTATAGTTAATTTGTGTATTTTGAAATATATTCATTATGTCATTAAAATCACGGAATATACATTGGGTCATAGGAATTATTAAGGAGAAAGTTGCAGCGAAGAAAATTTTCTTTTCGACGAATTCATCAACTAGATAGCTGTACATTCGTGTATTTATATCAAATGGATGGGAAAGTTCCAGAATAATTTCCGGTTAAGGGTCAAATTAATAAAAATTACAATTAGGAATTAAAATGCCATTATAAACAGACAGAGGGACGGATAAAGCTCAAACAAAGTAGCATCATAATGACTAAGAAGATTAACATTGTGCGATTGGGGGCTAGAAAGGTGGAAATAAAAAAAATTAATAGGATGTTTGGATAAAAAAAGCTAATGTGATGAATAATTGTTTATGCAGTCAGGGATTACATATGTAGAAATAGTAACACGAAGCTCGGGTATAAAAATATGATAGTGTAAACAGGCATTAAGAAAAACTTAAAAATAACATGAATAAACAGAAAGTTTAGATAAGAAAGGCGATGGGATGGTCATTACTAAAAGAATTACCTGTTTATTATGGCCATAGCAGGGACAGGGGTTGGACGTGTTTCTTTTGGATACACAGAGTGGGTTTGATCTTTTGGATAGCTAGTGCCTCTGCTGTACCCAAATGTCCTGATTTCACTCCCTTTGATAGATTTGATTGAATCTTGTATATTACTTTTAAGGATTTTTCGAAAGGCGCTGAATGTCCTGAACTGATCAGATGTGCTGTCACTGAATTGCATACACGTTTTTGGTCTCCTTTTACTGGCTAGGCTGGATAGTGTTCAGGAGCGCGTTTTTCAAGTCGGCGTATGGCACGGCCGATGTATTCAGCTCCACAAGAACAAGTAAACTGGTATATGCACGTTGAGGTAGCCCTATGCGACAGCTTGTCTTTCGCAGTCTGGATGAACAGTTTCTTGCAGGAAAACGTCAGTCGTACGCTCGCGGCGAAGTATGTTTTTATCAGCGATTTGGAGAGGCGTTTACGAAGGATTTTTGCTTCAATATCACCTTTGAATTCTAGATTAAGCAGAAGTATTTTCTTTGGAACGGATTGGACTTTGCTCAGAAGTTTTCTTTGGTTTGAGATTCTTGTCTATGAACCTGGGTGGGAAACTATTTTCCATAAGGGTTTTTTGGAGATTACGCAGTTCTTCTTCACTTCACTTCCTCACTGCATATCTTCCGAATCCTCGAGGAAAGAGCGTATATCAGGTTCCTCTCTCTGCTCAGGGCCACGAAGCTTTGAAAGTTGATGAATTGTCCATTCCATGTAGGCTTTTTGTATATGGACCTTTTCAGAGAGTTGTTGGCATTTCTTGTCAGATGGACGTCGATGAAGTGAAACATTCCGTCGGATTCAGTCTCAAGTGTGAAGTTGATGTTTGGGTGGGCGTTACTGAAGATTTGAAGTAGGTTTTTTAAACCACAATTCTCATCACAAATAATGAAAGTAACATCGATATCCGAACTTCTTGTTTATTTTGTCATTTTACTATTTCTACATATTTAATCCCTGATGTCAATCTTTTAAGTAAGTAAAATGTGAATTAAACATTGCTTACAGACTGTTTTCTTTGTATTACTCTAGTCTAAAGTGTGTATTCTGATGGGTTGGTCTAGGTGTTTATGCGTACTTGATCCACGTTATCCACAAACTAGGTACTTCACAAAACTGCTGGCTTACAGGATTAGATTTTGTAGATTCAAGGATCTACATATTGCCGTGACGAAATACTCCACTCTTTTCAAAAGAGATTTGGAAGTCACTTTCATTCACACCTAGAACTTTAGAGACGTAACTTATGGCTGCTGGTACAAACTTAATGATAGTTGAAATTGAATAGCTTTGATTGTAAACTAGTTAGTAACTATTGTGATGTGTGCATCTAGTCTTTGGTGTTTGGTGCAGACAGAATTCTATCAGTCAAGTTTGCAATGTCTCCACCATTCTAGGTTGCTTGCCGTCATGGTGTACTGTGAATTGTTGATATTAGATGATTGGAGGCAGTCGGCAGGAAGACTTGCTGAAACCTAGGTTTCGTGCTAGTTGGCACTCACTAGTCAGTAAGGCCTATTTGCGACCTTGAAGGAACAATTCATGTCACTTCTGAGATTCCAACCAGCAACATCCACTGCAAACGTGACTGGTAGAATTACCATTACTTTTTTCCCTTACGTTACCAGTGGAGCATAGGGCTTCAAGCTAGAGCTCTTTTGGAGTTTCGGTGACAGCCTAGCATAGCTGAGATAATAGCTATAGAATATTTTCAGCCCATCCTTTGTGTTTAAAGAAAGTTTGTCCAATCGTTCTTTCGCCCTTGGCCTTTAATCCTAACCTAAAATAGTCATCCAGGCAAACTGGATAGCTGTAAATATTATTTTCATATTTATTTTTACCGCCAACTTCACGTTTGATATTATGCTGCGCTACAGTTGTATATTTTAATCCCAGTTTCACAATTCGCAGTAAACTGGTGGGTGTTGACTACCAGTAGAATCCAGGATGCACATTTCATCCTAGTTGGGACTCATCTGCTAGTGGATACACCTGAATTCCTGGGTGAGTAATGGTTTTCCCACTGAAGAAGCTATAGGTTATGAGTTAGATCCTCAGTGGAAAAACACCATCACTCATTCAGGAATTCAGGTGTATCCACTAGCTGACAACTCCCAACTAGGATGAAATGTGCATCCTGGATTCCATTGTTATTCACCATCCACCAACTAACTTGAAGTTAAATAATCACACACCATCGAAGTATCTGCACAAGAAGCCGACATGTCAACCTGTAGTTGAGCATCTCAGTACATTGGTGAAAAATTCTGTACTAATGTTTATGCTTTCTCTGCTCAAATTTTTTAATACAGAGAATTCTTGCCTGAAATATTGAATAAAGAGGTTTTATATGACCTTAACAAACACTAAATTCAGTGGCATATTTAAACATTTAGGGATCAATGACATTATAACAGTAAGAGAAAACGCTGCAACACAGGTGCGCCATAACTGATGACAAATCATTTATTATTGTTTCCTTTAGTTCCTAGAGGAACATAAGGCTTCAGTCACATGTCTCCACTGCATTCGGTTCTCTGTCAACGTTTTCATCACCTGGCTTCACATCTGCCCACATAACTTCATCTTCTCTTCACATGACTTCCTCCTCCATGTCACCCTCTACTGAAGACTAACTCGCCACTTCCCATTCTGTCGGGTTCCACTCGAGCGATGGCCTGGTGTGTGATGTCACTCACTTGATGTTTTTTTCTCAGATTATGGACAATACACCTCCATTCCCTCCTGCATATTTGTTGCACAACTGGTTCCTGCTGAGTTGGTTCGTCCATTGCCAGAGATTCCTGTTGGTGATGTTTTCTGGCCGATCATCTGATCTTGAGCGATGTATTGAACGAAGACAGCTGTTAATGAAAGTCTGTATTTTGTTTGAAGTGGCCCTCATGATGTGGCGTCAAGTCTCTGATCCGTATAGTGAGTAGTAGTACTGACTTCGCATTGAAGTTGGAGATCCTGATGTTATTTTTCATGCTAAGTTCCGAGTGTTGATCTCCATATAGACTAGAGAGTAATGAAAGCTTCTCTTGCTTTCCCAACCCTCGCTGCTTTGATATCCTCATTAGTTCCATTGGCCCGTAGTTGAAACGATGCTTCCCATGTAGGTGAGTAGGTAGAGTAGGTCGCATCTTTCAGATTTCTCACATTTATTCTGACTGATTGTTGTCTGTTGTTGTTGTTGCTGTTGGCGAGGAATTTTCATCATCACCTCTGTTTTCACTATGTTCGCCTGTAGTCCTATCTTTCTTTGATGCTTTTTCTGCCAACTTGTTTGTTTTCATTTGCATACCTTGAAGTTTGTGGGAAATCAGACATATATCACATCGGCGAAATCCAGATCATCCAAGTTTTTTGTAAAATTGGGTCCATTTTATACCTGTCTCCTCTCTGCTCGCTGTCTACTGATGACAAAAATAAACCAGATTTAAGGGTACATAACGATGACTCTCATTACCAGATGAAAGGAACAACACTATATATATACATACACATAGAAATTAAAGAATCAACTCACCTCTTTAGCACCAGTTACAATCAAATCAATCCATTCATCAGGAACAGGTGGAGGGTCGGATAAATGCGCTAATAACCATTCCAATTGAATACTATTCAATGATATTAAACTTATACAATGTTGATAAAATTCATCCAGATTTGTACGATTAGCCATAATCAGTTGACACGCCTAACAATAAAAAAAAATTAATCCAAAAAATTCATAATTGTAGGTTGTGGGTTTTGTTTGAATTTGATTTTCATTTTGGCGTATATTTCGTTACAAAATAATAACATCATTTAGAGAATCTAAAATCCTTTTGCTTGATGTTGAACTTAAAAGGAGAGCTGACGTAACTTTAAGAAGTTCCATCCCTAGGAAACCCACATGGAAAGGCCAAATGACAAGCTTCTACAGCTAGGTACCAATCAATCGGAAAAGAAACCTAATTAGATCTCTTGCCACTCGCGTCAGACGCATCTGCAGCTTTGATGCCATGGAAGAAGAACTGAACTTCCTGAAAGAAATCTTCTTACAAAATGGTTACCCATCGAAATTCGTAGACAAAAACATCAAACAAAAAATCCAAAAGCAAGAGACACCACCCGTACCAAAAAGATACTTTATATGAACCTCGACTTCAAAGGTGACCTATTCAGTGATGTCCTTTAGAGGAGAATTTCCACTTCTTCAAGTAGAACTTTATTCTTGGCAACATTGAGAGTAGTCCTTCTCCAGTCGCCCGCTGATCTACAGAAGCTCAAAGGACAAGATCCCGCACCTGACCACTTCTATGTGCATATATTATCAGTTAACCTGTTGTTGTGGAGCCAGCCAGGTACATCGGTCGTTCAACGCGCATCGTGTCAAAAAGGATCAAAGAACACTATCCCGCGTGGCGGCAGAAAGGAAATAATGGCCGTATAAGTAGTGCGATAATCGAACATCTCGTCAACACTGGTCATTCCATCTCAACAAACACCTCCAGCTTCAAAGTAATCTACAAAGTGAAGAACAACTTGCCAAAGACAGTTAGATCCCGTCTTTTTTGCATCGCAGAAACCCTAGCCATTTAGTTAGAAGAACCAGAACTGTGCATAGAAAAGAAAATTATTCAACCACTTCTACTCGCATGGTAACAACTCCGTTGATTTGACTTAACTTTTGTTTGTTTGTTTGATTTGACCTTACTTCTGTTTGTATGCTTATTTTTTCTAACTTAAAACCCTTGTGTAATTCTGTATATTATTTTGTTTCCATGTACACCCTGAGCACAACTCATTCATCAAACTATTTATGCCATTACGTAACTCTTATTTAACAATCATTTATGACAACTCATTACTTTTGTTGCTATCCTCCTATATCAACATCCAATTCATCTGAAGTTATGAATTGTATTTTCGTTTGACAAATTTAATGTACTCACACATCTACAAAACAACCATATATATCTGCGATTGTACAGCTATGGAAATGAATTTGACGAAAACGGAGAGTATTCGCTGAACTACTGGTCTTCTGTCTATTTACAGAATCACTGAAAACCAAAGATTATTGGGTGTCTGTTTCAACCCGGTGTAGGACTTTTCATCAGTGCATACCGAAAGACCCATTAAGGAATCAAACCCGAGATCGTTAGATTATGAGACCAAGCCGGTTAAACACTTAGTCACTTGATCGGGAATTAAGTAACCCGTGAATTCTAATTATCGTCATTTCGGGAATGTACAACTACCGCCAAACAATGCCATCAACCGGCATCCACTTCATTAGGAAGTAATGGCCCTTACTGGCCACAACTTCTTAAAAGTCAAGGGTCATTGAATTTCGACTCAAGTATCTGAATGGTCAACGAGTTGGCCTGGTAACCTAAAGTTCCTGGGTTCGATTCTCGGTAGATTCATTGGTGCTCATGGCTGAAGAATTCCAAACGATTATCTCAGCGGTGTCCTAGAGGTCCGTGATTTCCATTTATCTCTAACTGATTCCGGTTCGTTTTATCCTAACTGGTTGTCAAATTTATACTTAGAGTCAATATAATTTCAGTTTAGACACTGTTACGCATTGAAAGCAGTTAGAAGGTCACTGAAGATTATAGGGCACCTGTTTCACGGGGGCTAAAGAATCTTTAGCTGCATGCTCCTGAGATGGATTCAAGCACCCTTCGGTTATGGCTTTTTATAGGATCTGAATTTCAGTCTTTTGTCCTCTAGAGTTTATACGATCGATATCCTGAACTTCTAATAAGAAGTTGTCGTCAGTAGGGTTCATCATTTCAGGTGTGGAGAAAAGGTTCATTGATGATGGCGATCATAAAGAAGTTAGATTTTAAAAATCATTTGATTCTACCTCGATAGAAGAGCTCGTCACACTGTTCTAATTCCTGGTGGAGCCATTTAAATCAACTACAGAAGAACCCCAAGATAGGGAGAAACAGTTTTCAAGTCCTTCACGGCTTCCAATAACTCTCTAACTGATGAAATAACTCAATAGATTTGTGAATGACAAAGATGAACACTACACTCACAACACGAAATATAACATGTCAAACCTAGTGAGATTTAGGCTAGTTATAATGCAACACAATGCAAAGACCACTCTAGTTGAAAAGGTTTTCAAAACTGTCCACTTGTCACTTGTCAAAACTAAAATGTTCAGATTAATAAGGTCACAATTCACGTTGCTTTGTCTGTTGTTAAATAATCGATACCCAAATCAGTGATGACGTAATCACTTCGATGAATATGCATAGAATGACATTTCACAGAGGAAAAGCATATAAACCTTATGATTATGTTAAAATGAGACATTTAGAGCTAAGGGGTAAACAAAAAGAAGCAAGAAAATGAGTGACAATTGACTGAGCTGTGCTCATTCTACTGTCATCAACACGAACAATGATGAGAGACAGTATTGCATAGAGATGCGATAAAAATATAGTAACAGAAAGATGATTTGTTTGACGCACTGTTAATTTTGTAATTTTAGTTAGAAAACCATAGGAAAACCAACTGGAAGTATTGAACAGCTGTTTCGTCCTGGTTCGCGACTTCTCATCGGTATGCACCAACTAGCGTTCGTACCCAGAAACTTCTGGTTACAGGGCGAGCTTGTAGACCATTGAGCCACTGGGACCGGATCCAGTGAATTCCCGACACAGTGTGACCATTTCGCAATGCCTCCTTCAACCTGCTGTGCACTACTGATTTCACAGTGACGAAAGCCGGTCTTACCATTTCGATCCGACCAATAGAGAAGATCAGAAATCTGTTTTTCATGTATAGATTCGATTTCACGTCTGAAACAATTCAGGAAGGCACTAACTTTATAACTGTGTCATAAAGACTACAAGAGCCTTCCAACAGAACACAGCTGCTTACCTACCTGCACTACTAAGTTTTTGATTGTAAATTCAAATAACCAAAAATACCCATTGAGTCTTGAATTTTTTTATTTTATTTTTTATTTACAGCTTGATTCCTCACTGTATTTTCGGTACAAGTATGGAATTTTCAGCATGGATATCGGTAGCGCAAATTTCGCAGGCCGACCATAGATATCAGGTGTGCGTCGGTGCGGACTCAAACCCCGGACCATGTGTATGGTCGGCGAGAGTCCTAACCACTGTGCCACCGACGCACAAATTCGGCGAAGAAAATGTTTTCTTCATCGACGAAATCATCTCACTAGAGGCTGTACCCAGTCGTATTTATATTTACCACAAATGTATAGTAGTCCATGAGTGGTAATAGGGGGCAGGGTGATATAATTACTCAGAAGTGGCTTCAAAAGTAAGAAAGGAAGTTGTAAATTACATAGTACTCAACGGCGCTAAGGAAGAAAGCGTTAGAAGTTTGATCAGGTTAAAATTGCTCTTGAGTGAGAATAAAGGTGGTAGTTGAGTGTCAATTTAACAAGTGTGAAGAGGGTGTGAAAATGTACAAAAGAAACATATGAGAGTGATAATAGTGAATTAATTATTAAAGTAAAAGCAAACTAAAAGTAAAATTGAAATTTTTTTTACAAGGAACGAATAGTGAAGAGGTTAAGACTAAGGTAGAGACTGGACAAACGTTTTCTGTATACAGAGTTCGGGGTTGTACTAACGAATTTCCAACGCCTCCGTCATACACAAGTGCCGAAACCTGATGCCCTTCGTACTATTTGGCCTTACCTTGTAGAAGGTCTTGAAAGACGGCTCTGGTGGGGCTACATGGCCTGAGTTCACCAAATGCTCGATAAATGAGTTAGTAATTGTCTTGCCGAATAATGTTGAGAGATGAGTTTGGAAAGTGTGCTCTTTTTATGGCCAATATTACCAGCTCTGCGGGAGCAGGTGAATTTATGAACACACATTGAAGTGGCCGAAAGCAGAAGTTTACCCTTCACACATCCATTGATCATTTGTCGGCCGTAGAAATTGATCCGTAGTTCACCCGTGAAGAAGGCTTTCCTCAGTGTGATCTGCATAAGCGATACTTCAGGATCTCAGCTGGGGTATCACCTTTAAATTCAACACTCATAAATAGCAGTTTCTTCGTCACTGTCTCGGTTCTTTCAGGCTTTTGTAAATTCAAACGATGTCCACAGTTTACACAATGTCTTTGTAACAAAGAAAATCGAAATCTTCAAGAGATTTAGAGATAACTCGATCTTGTCAGTGTTTCACACACTAACAGCCCAAGTTCAGGAATAACTCCCAAAGCGTTGGCGTTGATTTCATTCCTTGTGCTCAAATTTCGAAGATTCTCTAGTGATGATGTTGTTTCTCTAGAGCATGAAGTCGCTAGACTGAAACCCGCCTCCCCTCTTTTCGGAGGTTACTAATTGCCAGAAAACCAGGTGACATTCATGAGGGCGTCTACCAAGGGATTAAATCCTAACCTCCAGCTTGGTTGGCAAGCATCTTAACACTGACACCCACAGATACACAAAGTTCACTTTGGTCAGACATTTTTAAAATTTTAAATCGACATATATTTAGAGACTATCACACTCATCAGATGCTTCCACCGCATCAATCAGTCATACATTCAAAAATCAAAATTATCAATTTACCTGTGTACATCGTTGTAGACGACATTCAACAGCCAATTCAAGACCTTGTTTATGCGCCCATCTTTTAATCCGATCCAATCGTCTGTTCAATCGGGATGCACCAAGTCGCGTCAGCCATAAATTACCATCGCTTAGAACATTCCTTGGTTTAGCTTCTGTATCAATTAACACTGTATTAAATATATGTGCACCGATTAAATGAAATAATTGTGAGTATAACTGGAAAGTCAACGCGGCGTTGACACGTGATTTCCTCAACTGTTGCATTAAATAGGTGAAGTGCTGTAAAATAATTTGCATACTGACTGGTTCTTTAGGCTTATTCCAACTTTCTGTTGGATCTATCGGTTTATCATCGAGAAGTATGTCATCCTAAACAAAGAAAAGACAAAAAAAAATAACCATGAAAGACGTTCAGTTAGTCGTACTGAATATATACTACTCATAAGTAGGTAAAAATACATTCTCAAAATATTGGAGTTTAAATCAAACAAGATAGACGATAGTTTTTAACAATAATAATATTATTTGGAGGATTTCATCATGAGCTGACATTGGTTTGAGAACCATTGGAAAACCAGCTGGGAGTACAGCCAGACAGAGAGCTGTTTTGTCAGCCTAGTCTGGGATTCTTTAGTAATACGCATCCATACCACCGGGTTCAAACCCAGGACCTTCTGGTGACAACGTGAGCTAGCTCGTAGCCCAATAAGCCACTGGGACCCCACGCAATTTTCCACGGCTATTTTATGAATTAGAAGTCAGAATTCATGTGCCGGGCACTGGATCGGATCCTAGTGAGCGACTTAATGATCTACGAGCTAGCTTGCCTTGTAACCAGAAGGTCCTGGGATTAGAAACTTTGTGGTATGGATGTGTATTACTGAAGAGTCCCAAACTAGGCTGACGAAACAGTTGTCTGTTTAGATGATATCAGATCATGATAAAATCTTGTAACCAAAAACCATGTAATGATTGTGAGTGAGGTCAATTACACAGGTCAAAACAGTAAATCGGTGTCAACTAGATTATTGGAGCATGAGAATTTAGCTGGACCTAGAAAGATGATTGACCCTGCTAAGTTTAATAATCTAGAAGATAGAGCTCAGGGATTGTATTGCATTCATTTGCATGTCATCACAAAATAAGGTGGGACAGATTCAGTTAGAGGTTAATCACTGAATGTCTGTTTATCGATTCAACACTAAACACGTGTAATCAAAATGACGTAACGCCTACACAGAAGATATGCAAAGTTGCAACAAACAACAACTAGAAGACGGACTGGCAGGGAGAGACAGAAGGAGAGAGAGACGAAAGTAAATTTAGGGCAAATTGTGAAGCTGTGCGACTAAATTGATGTGATTATGAGTGGCAATGATTTGTGCTCAAAACGTTATACCGCGTTTACTAAAATACTGCATCATCGTGTGTTACTTCATGTCTATCACGGTGGTGGACTGGATTATGCGTCAGACAGTGAGTGAGAAACGAGAAGACAGGGATATCCTGGACCGACCGACGTGAAGAACCTAGAAGACCTGGATTTTGCGCAGCGATGATTTATGTTTGATGTCACTGTCACAAAATCGAAGACTTACAGGCGAAAACCGACAAACTGGTCGACGAAGCAGCCGGCGAAGACAGGACTCCAGGTGAACATAGACAAGACGGGGGTTATGAAAATAACCAACCAACAAGAACAACAGAAACATCCAATCACTGCCAATCACCATCAACGGGAGGGATTTGAAAGAGGTCAGTTACTTCATTCACTTATCTAGGGAGCATTGTCTCAACTACAGGAAGTCGGAACGGACAAGGATGTCAAATCGAGCGAGAGTCGGGAAGGCGAGCGAGAAACACATTCATCAACCTGAAACCAATCTGGAAATCTTCGCCACTCAACCCTCCCTTAAAAGCTTCGAAGACCGTAAACAATTTGCCTACAGACAGGGTAGGAGTACTTTAGACGCTGCAGCCGTCTTACACAACAGTATTGTCTCATCATTAGATAAAGGTGCCAAATATGTCCGCCACACGTTTCTTGACTTCACTTCTGCTTTCGAATCTGTACCTAGATGTCTCTTGCTAAATAAGCTCCCCATGACACAAACCGAGTCCTGGGTCACTAACTGGTCGCATTCCTACTTTTCAAACAGAATGCAGTACACCGTATACAAAGGCGAATCCTCCTCTGCCGTGCTCACTAAAGCTGGTGTCCCCCAAGGTACTGTACTCTCCCCACTTCTCTTTACCTTCTTCCTACATGACCTACCATCTTCAAATGACATTAACTTTGTCAAATATGCTGATGACCTAACTGTATCTTTACCTGTCAAATGTCAAAGTGACTGCTCTAAACTAAATGGCTTCTTATCAGAAATCAGCCAATGGTCCAAGGAAAACGGTCTCACCTTAAACCCCTCCAAATGTCAAACAGTTAATTTCACCTTTACGCACAAATCTGACCTAAACAAACTGGTTAGCACTCACGAGGTGTGCAACATAGATGGCACTGAAATTGAAACCAAGTCGGAAATTTAATACCTAGGCGTCACTCTATCTTCTGATCTTTCCTGGTCGTCTCATATCTTGATGATTTCTAAGAAAATATTCCGTCTTACCTTCTACATCAAGAAGTTAAGACATTCTGGTGTAACCCAACCCTTACTCCTACAATTCGTTAACTCCCGTATTCTGCCTATTATTCTCTATTGTTCCCCTTAGTCTTTCCTTAGCTATTGAAGAAAGACTATACCTTATTACGCAGGATGTTAAAAGTTGTCAGCAGGGTAAGCAGTTTGCCACTTAGCCAGCTTTTTAATATTCTGGTGAACAGGCACATGGACTCATGTGAAAAATGGGAGGAATCCATTTTATCTGACTCACAACACCCTCTACATTCACAACTCTCCCCATGTATCTCTTCAGGGAAAACCAGAAGCCTATATAGGAAACTATATGCCCGCACTAGTAAGTACAAAAACTCATCCATACCCTACCTAGCTCGTGTTCTGTGCGATAAAGAAAGCGTTAGGCGGGAAACCTTTAACTTATTAAATAGTCAGTAGAACAAATGGTTCTCGTCTTTCCAACTCACATCATTTGTAGGTACAACGTTTTCTCGCTCTTCATTCTGTATTTATTTTTGTTATGTGCTGTTTTGTTTCTCTCTTCCTTACAAACTCTACTTAAAACATTCTTGTTCGTTCTTTCACACTCTGTATATCTCGACCATTTTGCTATCGCTTACGCCAGTAAATATGCTAGTAGTATCTACTTTTCTAACACCTTCAAACACTGTTTAAATTTTGGCTTTGCTACCGACATGCTAATATGTTGTTGTCAAAACTGACTGAGATAACTTTCATCTATGCAGAACTTTATTTATTGTTAATGTACTAACTGGATGCAATAGTGTAGTAAAATGCTGAGAATTCCATTCTGTATCACAAGTACTGATTTGGGATAAAGCTTTTATCTTATCTTATCTTATCAACAACAAAATTCGGTCGGATTTTCAATACAAACAACGTCAAGTCAGTTAGTTCTTCTAAGCGGATCAGAAACTTGGCGAGCGGGTCACAAAGAATATTTCCAACAGCCTGTTACAGACCTTCATCGACAACAACAACTCTCTTCGTTCTATACTGAAGATCAGATGGCCGGGTCGGAAAGAATCACCACCAACAAGAAACTGCAGGAACAAAAAAACAAGAACCAACCGCCAACCACAAAATATGCAGGAGAAAAAGGAGGTGGATTCGAGATTCGTTGAGGAGGCCGCTGGGTGACATCGTGCGCGTCAGGCTATTGTTCGAGTGGAACCAGGCCGAAAGGGAAGCGGCGAGTAGGTTGTCAGTGCAAGGGTGACATGGAGGAGATCGTGTGAAGAGGAGTTGAAACAGTATGGATGGTGAACATGGATGCAGGTGAAAAGTACAGCGGAAGACAGAAGTGGCAAGTGGAGACGTGCAGTTGAAGCCTTATGTTCCACTAGGAATTCCAAGGGAACAATAATGATAATAATATACGGTGGCGAAATTCTATACTTACATTGTATTCATATATTACAGTATGAATTTTACCCAAGCCGATTACATAACTTAGCCATCTACCTTTCAGAAGGATTCGAACTCATGGATTATTCGTTTAATGTCTTAAGGAATAAAGAACTACACCCATATAGATTACTACTTATATAGTAGACTTCTTGAAGACTATTCATTTACATATTGTTAAATCAATATGGATGATTGATGAATATGCAGAGAAAAAACGATGTAGACAAATAAATTAGCATATTTTATCGATTGGTACTATTATGTAACTGATGAACAAAAAGAATAAATAAATAAGTCTCCATATAATAAATAAGCATAAAAACAATCTTTTCACATGTGCATACATAATGAATGAGATGAACTTTTATACTTTGAAGGGTTAGTAAATTCATTCTGTGTACATTTGTTTAGACAAAATGGAATTTCAGATTACAATTCAGAGTTTTGACAAGTTTTGTAGATATTTTCGATTAATTCCCCTGTAGATTTTGTAAATAACCAATACAGAAGCATTTAGAATTATGGGTCATTGGATAACTTTGTCGCATTCATGACCCCTTCGGGAGTCAAACCCGAAACCTTCAAGTTATGAGGCCAAGCTTGTAGACTATCAAGCCAACTGGACGTAGTCAAACGACCCATGAATTCTAAATTCTGTGTGCTCGGTATAGATAGATAGATAGATAGCGTGACCGCTAGTCAATGGTTACATTGGTTACCTGACTTGATGGATCCCGTTTATCATATTATCACTAATTTTGTATGATTACTCCCTAGGGTTCCGTGTGGACTTCAACAACACATCTCTACTTTATTCTATTTTCTGCCACCCTCTTCAGCTGGGTTTAAGGTTAGCCATAATCTCTCATCTCCTGTATGTCACCCTCACACCGACGAACCGCCATTCGCTTTCCATTTGGATTCCAGTAGAGTGATGGACTGTATTGTGTGTGATGTTATTAGACGGCCTCTTCAAGGTATGCCAAATCCACGTGCATTTTCTATCATATATTTGTTGAACAATCACCTCCTGGTTGATTGGTCGCTAATTCTCTCTCGCCATTTGATCATCAGTATGCAGCCAGCCAAAGGGTCAGTTATTGATAAAGGTCTGCAACAGGCTGTTGGAAATCCTTTTCGTGATAAACTCGCCAAAATTCTGAGCCATACAGCAGGACTGACTAACTTCATATTTGTGCTAAAAATTCAAATCTTGTTCCTTATGATGAGTGTAGAAGATTTCCAGACTAGTTTCAGGTTGATGAAGGTGCATTTTGTCTTTCCGATTCTGGCTGGAGTTGAGATAATGCTTACTAGATAAGTGAAGGTGGAGACCTCATTCAAATCCTTCCCGCTGATGGTGATTGGTGCTCATTGTTGCTGCTGTTGTTGTCGGCAGGTGGTCTTTATCACCTCCGGCTTTTCTGTTTTCATCTAGTGTCCTATCTTCGCTGCATGCCAGACTCTTCTATCAGTTTGTCGGTTTTCGCATGCAACTCTTCGACTTTATGTGACATTAAACACAAATCATCCACGCGCGAAATCTAGATATATCTTCTCCAGTCTTCTCATCATTGGTCCAGCGCACTTCTGTCTCCTCGCTACCCATAGTCTGACGTATAATCTAGTCCAACACGATGAGGAATATCATCAGAGATAATGGGCAGCCAACTTATTTTAGCCCCTGTGTTTTCTGCATTTTGGAACGCCTCTCTGAATTCTCCGTTGTGGATCACCTGACGACACGTGACATTGTCTTATAGCCATCTGTTGAATTAGGTTTACAAAGACTTGGGCATTATACGCCATAGTGTTGAAACAGTCTCCAAACTACTTCGTCGTCAACACTGTCCGTTGAAGGCCTTCTGGAAGTCAATGAAGTTAAGGTGAATGTTTGACCGTCTATCACAACTTTTCACTAAAACTCCAGGCAACGTCTTCGCGTAATCACAGTCACTTGTGAGTATTCAATTGATTTTCAAGTGTTAGTTTGTAGGGTTTCGATTAGTTTCAAGTTGATTAATGACCTGATATCACTTAGAGGAGCTGCTGAAAACCACGAAGTATTAGTCATTTGTTTCGTCTTAGTTAGGGACTCTTCATCTGTGTGTATCGAAGTTCGTACTGGGGACCGAGCCCATGATTTTAATGTTACATGGTTAGTTGACAGACCCTGAGTCACTATGTAACAACAGAAGACAAGGGCCAGGCAACAGATCGTTTTATTTTGCAAATCAACACGTATTTATACATATTTCACACACATTATTATAGCTTATGCAAGTAGACAAGCGCAGTCATCTGATTAGTTGTTTATCAGAAGTTAGGCAGACAAACGCAGGCTTCTGATTGGTTGTTTTGGGATTCCTCGACAAACAGAGTTCTCTATCTGCGAATCATATTTTGCCACGTTAACTTTGCTGTGATTGGTTGTTGAATCAGCCTTGCTCATATTTTCTCACGGCCTGCTCTCACCACAACTATATTGCATAAGTTTATATTTCAAAATATCACACAGTGATACAATATTGATAACTGGATGACGTTTCGTGCATAAATTATTGACACTCATAATAATACCAATTTTAGTCACACGGTTTCATAACTGGTCTGATATATACATTTTCTCTCTATCTGTTTCGCTCTACAACTTTCCTTTGTTGTCTGTTACCGCTTTCCATGTTTCCGGTATAGGCATTGTTTCATTGTGATTGTATGTATTCAGTGTCGCATCGATAAGCAAAAAATTCAGCGATTAACCTCTCTCTGTTTCTCTCTCCCTCTCTCTACACCAATTCCTGAGCACCTCAGCTAAACTTTTTGATGGTCAGTGAATTATAATTATTTTTTATTCTTTTTTTAAATTTTTTAATTTGTAATTCATGAGAATTCGCGATATTATGTTACCGTCAACCAGTGACATCGATGATCACTCATTCTATCCTGATATGTTGGACCGTAGTTGCCATGGTTTCTTTTTCGAGCTCAAGACTTTTCGATTGAATGGAGGATTTCATCATAAGCTGGAGAACTACCGGAGAAACTGGGAGCACTGGACAGCTTTCTCGTCAGTCTAGTTTGAGACTCTTCATCGGTACGCACCCACCGGGGTTCGAACCCAGTACCTTCTGGTTAAAAGGCTAGCGAGATCGTAGACGATTGAGCTACTAGGACACGATCCAATGGTCCATCAATTCTAACTTCTGTCAATTCACGATATAGCGCGACCATTGCGAAGTTAAGATTCAAAGACCATCGGATCGGGTCCCAGTGGCTCAATGGTCTACGAGCTCGACTTGTAACCAAAAGGTCCTTGGTTTGAACCCCAGTTAGTAAGTACTACTGGGGAGTCTCGAACTAGACTGATGAGAAAGCTGTCCAGTACTCCCTGCAGGTTTTCCAGTGGTTCTCCAACAGATGTCAGCTCATGATGAAATCCTTTATGCAGTCAAACATAAAATTCCTTACAAAACTAATATTCAAGAGTGTTCATTTAGTAACGGTGTCATAATGACGTGGATGATTACCGAAAGTGCTGATTAGCCCTAACTCTATATCGCAAGATGACGGAAACTGGAAGTAATGGGTCACTGGAAACCGACCTAGTCGCCTGATGCGCGGAAAAGTTTCTTCATAACCTGAGGATCATGTGATCAGTCCCTGGTGATGAGGTTTTCATGTGCATGGCTGAAGAGAGACACACTAAGACGAAACTCCAATGTTTAAGACCCTTTAGCAATATACAATGAGGTCGAATCTAATGGACGATAAACTTTAACTGTCGCTAATTCTTCTTCTTATGCTGGTGAGATTTTAATGAAGCTTCCTCAGAGGTTTCTCACTTCAAAGTGTGCTCTGATTATCTGAGTCGTAAACACTCACACACACACACACACACACACACACTCATGAGAAACACATTAATAATAATAATAATTAAAACTTGAAAACACAGAAATGTGTACACAGTCAATTCACTCACCTGTAAATCTAAATCTCCTGGATACGTTAAACACATCAACCATGGTTGTAGTATACCAGTCATAACTGAACGTAGATAATAGAAACAATGGTCAACAGTCTCAGCAAGAATATGTAGAGCATCTCTACAAACCACAGATGATGTAGATGATGGTGCTGGCAGTCCATCCGTTTGACTTCGATCATTCTTTTGATCCCAGCCTTTTGATCGATTTGACGAACAGAGATCAATATCGTTTTTAAAGAAGTGTAGCAATTCACTACTATTGCCAAGCCAATAAGTTAACGGTTTGATTAATGTGGGATCAGTATTTGAATTGCGATTGAAATTTGGTACGGACTGTCATCAAGAAAATGGATTGGTTGCAAGGGATGAAACGAAAAAATCACAAAACTTGTTTAATTAAACAAAAATGGCGTATGACTGAGCCCAATCGATAATTTCCACCTCTAAGTGGTGGTTGGGCTTGCATATCTCGATGACTCGACCACTTACATTGGCTACAGGTCTTGCCATGTCACGAAGGTGGTTTGGATGGCAGTTAGACTAAAATCAGTTGCTATCAAAGTGTAAGTCACTCATATTATGTTGAAGGTCGGAAGGCGAAGTCATACCTGTAAAAGCGGTAAGGTGTTTCACTTTATTGACCAGCGGGACAGTTATACTGTCTCTTATCTCTGCGGAAGACTTGCCGACTTATCCTGCATTGGTCTTCAGCCAGTGCTAATATCTACTTATCATTATTTCTTTTAATTCGTAGACGAACATAGGGCTTCAGCGGCGCGTCTCCACTGCGTTTGGTTCTCTGCCAACTTTTTCACCCCGCTCCAGGTCAGCCCACATGCTTTCATCTCCTCTTCACATGACCTCCTCCAAGTCATCCTTGCACTGACGACCGACTCGCCGCTTCCCATTCTGTCGGGTTGCACTCGAGCAATGGCTTGTCTAGTGATGTCACTTGATGGCTTGTTTTCTCAGAGTATGGCCAATCCACCTCCATTTCCTCCTGTTTATTTGTTGCACAATCGGTTCCTGATGGGTTGGTTCGTCGTTCCCAGAGATTCGTGTTGGTGACCTTTTCTGGCCGGTCATCTGATCTTGAGTAGCACTGAGTGAAGACAGCTGTTGATGAAGGTCTGTAGTTTGTTTGAGGTGCTCTTTATGACGCTGCGCCAAGTCTCTGATCCGTATAGTGAGTAGCACTGACTTCACATTGGAGTTGAAAATCCGAGCCATATTTTTCATGCTGAATGCTGTGTGTTGAGAGTAATGAAAGCTTGTCTTGCTTTCCCGATCCTCGCTGCTTTGATATCATCGTCAGTTCCGCCTGTAGTTGAAGGAGATTGCTTCTCTCAGGTTCCTTCCATTTATGCTGGCTGATTGTTGTCTGTTGTTGTTGTTGTTGATGTTGACCAGGAATCTTCATCATCACCTCTGTTTTCTCGATGTTAACCTGAAGTCCTATCTAATAGCTACACATACAAAAAATTCCAAAGAAAAACCCAATTCAAGAAGGTCTCAAAATGTTGTCCCCTGGGCTCAGCGGTCACGTAACACTAATGCCACTTCTTTTTCATATATTTCAAGAAGAAACCAACTTCAACGCTGTGAATAGTTAGGAATTCATAACCATCCACCCGCACCTGTTAACATTAGCCTAGTGTCAGATATCAAAAAATCAATTTGATAAAGGTTATGTGTGACTTATAAATTTTGCGTGTTAGTATTCATTATCCAGAGGGACACTCTTCTACCACTTTGTGCACAGTCTTTGTACTGCGCTCTGACTAGTGTTACCCTTGTGAGAGTGAATCTATACAGTTGAAAGCTGCACAATGGTTGAGAATTTTATAAAGACGCTTTCTCAGAATGCTGATATGGCGAGTTGGCATCTCAGTCACAGAACCACCGGAAAACCAGGGAGTACTGGATAGCTGTTTTGTCCACGTCTGAGCATCTTTACTAGTACGCGCCAGTCAGCTGGGACTACCAAGTTAGGTAAGAGAATAGCCTTGGGTGGCAGTCAGGTTATATGTATTGGGAGATGGCAGAAGCAAGAACTGACGAGCTGTTGGATTTGGTCCCAGTGGCTGAATCCTCTACGAGCTTCTAAGTGAAATCCGCGATGAGCTATGCATTTTGTGTATCGCTGAAGAGTCTCGAACTGGGAGGAAACAGCTGTCCAACACTTCTTGATTTTCAATGGTTCTCCAACTGTTGTTAGTACATGAACAAGCCTGTAGCCAGTCAAATCCCCAAAAATCAAAACTTGATAAGTAAACATACAGTCTCACTGATTTATTTTTATGCACGACTATAGACTAATGCGCTAGTCTGTCGGTCAGAATTCAAATCATATAAATATTGACCACTGGTCTGTTAGTCAGGCGGCAGCTAACCAATCAGATTTAGGCACTCATAAAAGATGCCCGCTACTCAGCCCATTTTACTATCATAACTATTGTAAATATATAACGAATATCTGTCGTTCACTCTGTTCGAATATGCATTCCAATATCGTCGTTACTCATTGGATCTAGAGAAAACTCCCGGGATATTGTCAAATGTTCATTATATTTCTAATCGATATTCGATAAGTGTATTTGTTGAGCATATTATTTATATTGCATAAACTACATTTTCTCTTCTGAAGTCCGTGTACTATTCCTTGTGCTAATCGTCTGATTCATAACGGAAACCTTTGGGTAGTATTTAAAAATCAGAAAGACACCCCAGCTATCAAATCTACTACCGCTGACGCATGGTTGCTTTGTCCAAAAAGGACTGCAAAAATGGTAGTAAATTCCCCATATGGACGTGAGAAGGCAGGTGTTTTGTTTTTGATGTGGCTGTGTTATACTAAGATGGATAGTTTATGGGTGCGAAGCTTTCATCGCCCTACTAGGTAACATCTTCAGAGCACACTTCAATACGTTGAAGTGGGCTTTTAGATTTCTCCACGAGTTTATAAATCATCCATTCCGGTGGGTGGGTAACCTTGAACGTGATTGGTTGATTTCATATGTTTTCCCACCCTTTAGGCTACTTGTAGAGCTATTAGTGTTGATTGTTTCCTTGACTTGAACTTTGACCCTGATGTGTATCCACATGATATGTGTTTTGTTCTGACAGTCTGTTATATTTTGCTATGTATATATAGATCGATATTCCATTATAACTGACATTATGCTTTTGTCTGTCCATTAACCAAATAAACAATGTATGACCTTGTTGTCACATGACATTACAACCAATCATTGTTAAGACTGGCTATTTATTGGTTCATGTGTATTAGCCATTTTCATATATACTCTTGCTTTGTACACCTTTATATATTTTTGTTCACACACATTGTGTACCATTTCACTCACACACTAGAGTGACATTTATTTTCCTTGTGTGGAAAATACAAGTATCATCCTAAACCTAGTGGTCTTCTGATTTCCCTCTTTCCGCGTCAGGACTATCAACTACTCGACGAGTACATAACATAATTGGCGACGGGGAAAACTTTAGTAACTCACTCAACAGCAGTACATAACAGACCCTTTGTTTGTGTGTGAGATTTCCTTCTATTGATTGGCAAATTTTGTCTGTCTGTTTTCGACATAGAACTTTGCACAAATGTGCGGAAGTTCAAGTCGCCACATTCCGTGTAGCACGCGAAGCAAGAGAAGAAAGTACAAGAAAAGCATAATAGAAACAGTGAGCAGAGGTGTGAGACAAAGGAGTAATAAAGAAATACAAAACAGTTTCATTGGAGATCATAAGTCACAGGGAGTGGATGCATCTGCGCCACTGAGAACGATTTTGAGCCATGTCACCAATTGTTTCCAACCATAGATTTTTACCGTCCCGAGGACCCCAGCCTGGAAGTCTACACCTTCCTACGTGGCTTAGACCAACTGTTGTGGATTTCATTGACTGATGCCAAGTTTTTGTTTGACCGCCGCTAGCTTTTTTCCAGCCTGACCCTATATCCGCTAACATTGCTCGTCGAGGGAGGCGATGGCTTGGCATACGTAACACATGTCCTAACCATCTCAGTCTTTGTAGCTTCACGACTTCGTCGATTGATTTCCCCTGTTTACCTAGAACTCTACGCCTAACCTCCATGTTGCTCACCTTATTATGCCACTTTACACGGGAAATAGAACGCAGGCACCTATGATCAAAGACAGCTAGTCTTTTCATGTCTTCCACTCTCAGTGGCCAGGTCTCACAACCATAAAGGAGGACGGAGCGGACTGATGAGCAGTACACCCGCCCTTTGGTCGATAGTCGAACATCTCGTCTACGCCAGAGTCGGCGTAAACTAACAAATGCGAAACGAGCCCCTTGTATTCGTGCTGAGATTTCGTCAGAGATCAGCCCGTTGGGGCTGATGGTACTTCCCAAATAAGTGAAGCGGTCAACGTGCTCTACCACTTCACTTCCTATTTTTAAACTAGGCGTCGATGTAGTCCAGTCCTGTAACATCATCTTGCATTTGGCGGGAGCGAATCGCATGCCAAACATTCGTAGATTGCGGCTCAAGGTGTTTAGAAGACTCTGCATTTCGTCAGCGTCTTCGCCTAGAAGGACTATATCGTCTGCATATTCCAAGTCAACGAGATTATTCCCCGGTAGCAAGTCAATCCCTGAGTCGCTGAAGTCACCTAGGGTTAAGTCCATTAACACATCTATGATGAAGTTGAATAGAAAAGGAGATAATGGGCATCCTTGACGGACACCACTGGTCGTCATCAGTTCAGATGACAGCTCGCCGTAAGCCCTCACCTGGCTGTATGAGTACGAATAGAGTGCCTTAATCAGTGCAATATATTTTCTTGGAATTCCCTTTACAGCCAAGCATCTCCAGAGAACTTCCCGATCGACAGAGTCGAATGCTGCCTTTAGGTCAAGAAATATAATGACTGTTGGACGCCGGTAGGAATGCCTATGTTCTAGAATCTGTCGGAGGGTGAAGATATGATCAATACACCCTCTTCCTGGTCTAAAGCCTGCCTGGCTCTCTCGTGTTTGTGCTTCCCGAGCACCACTCAGTCTACGCATGATTATTGAGCCTAAGACTTTAGATACTATATTAGTCAAGCTAATCCCTCTGTGATTATCACAGGAAGACTTGTCTCCCTTCTTGTATATGGGGATAATCAGTGACTTACACCAACCCGATGGGACTTCTTCTGATTCCCAGACGCTGCCTAGTACCTCAGTTAATCCGGACAGTAAGCTGTCTCCACCGTACTTAAATACCTCTGGAGTCATTCCATCAGGTCCCGCTGCTTTGCCTAGTTTCAGATTGGTGACAGCTTTAGTAACCTCAGTTAGTGACGGAGGACCTGTGTCTATATCCCATTCAGGGAGGTGTTGGATGCTCGGAAGGTTGAGCGTGGCTGTGGGCAAATTAAACTGCTCCTCATAATGCTCTTTCCAACGATCCAGTCGTCTATCCTGTGAGCTAATTATAGTGCCATTTTTTTCCGAGATTGTCTCACTAATGATTTGTCTTCTCCCACCCGTTTCCCTGATGAGTCCAAAGAGTTGCCTGGTGTTGCCTATCCTCAAGCTTTCTCCATCTCTTTGGCTTTTGTCGCCCACCACTGTTCACGGTCCTTGCGGAGACTTTTCGTAAGTTTCCTCTTGTGCAGCTTTCGCTCCTCATTGAATTCGGAGCTCGCCGGAATAAGTCTTCTAGCATCTATCAGTTCGGATGAGGCGGTGGAGATCCAGTGGTTTTTACTCACCTTTGGGTTTACCTTATTCACAGCTTTTACAGCTGTATCTATGGCTGCCTGGATATTTTTCCAAGCTTCTTCAGGGTGAGCACAGCTGTCGAACACAGATATGTGTTTAGCTAGTTCTTCCTGAAATACGGATTTAGTTTCCTGATCGAGCTGGGGACGTGATGGTTTTACCGCCAGCTGTTTCCTACGTCCGTTCAGTCGTAAGCACACCCGAGCGCGGACCAGTGCATGGTCGGTATCTACGCACGTGTTCCAGAAGGAGCGACAATCTCCTACCGACCCACGCCAACGATAGCTTATTGCTATGTGGTCTATTTGTGTCCAGCGTTGGTTTGATGAAGGGGGTCTCCAAGTCAAACAGTGTCTCTCCTTGTGTTTAAAGTTAGTGCTTACAAGAAACAAATGATTATCAGAGCAGAACTGTAGGAGACGGTCACCGTTGTCGGTTCGCTGGCACGGAACTCCATAGGTGCCACCGACATCCTTCTCAGATTGACACAATTTCCCTACTTGAGCGTTAAAGTCACCAGCTAGAACGACTATGTCTGAGCGTTTAGCCTTTCCACCAAACTAGACAGCTTTTGGTAGAACTCATCCTTCGTTTCATCTGAACTGCAGTCAGTGGGGGCGTAGGCGGAGATTACGAAAAGGCATCGGCGAGTAGTGCAGTCCTTCCTCCTTCTTACTGATCCGTTCAGGCGGACAGCACACATTCGGCTATCTACCGGGATCCAGTCAAGCAATGTCTTTTCTGCCCTAGTACTCAAA
Source organism: Trichobilharzia regenti (assembly GCA_944472135.2). Classification (NCBI taxonomy): domain Eukaryota; kingdom Metazoa; phylum Platyhelminthes; class Trematoda; order Strigeidida; family Schistosomatidae; genus Trichobilharzia; species Trichobilharzia regenti. Next base: position 58,621,477 of record OX235266.1, read on the forward strand.
GCTATCCCTACGCCAGCTAATCCTCGTGAACTAGCTGTGGCATCTCCTGACACCCTCAAGGTGAATTTTGCAGATTCAACCTGTTGGCCAGGTGGGGTTAGGTGAATAACCACACTTGGGTCTTGTATGCGTGTTTCTGAAACACAGCATACATCAATGGCTCGTGATGCCAGGGTCTTGGCTAGTGATGCTTGTTGTCCTATTTGGCAAAGTGTCCTAACATTAAGAGCTCCTATATGAAATTGGTGGCGCGGCTTTAAGAGGCTGTCGGTGGTGGTTTTTTGGCTTCCATCGTTTTTAGTGGACGCAGAGTGGAGAGGAAGTGGAGAGCTATCAAGTCGAGGAGTTGCATCAGTGGAAGGAAGGCAAGATGATAGAGATGAAGATGAAGACAAAGATGAGTGAGTAATAGAGAGGTTTCGTGTGCATTTCGGATTGTGAGGGCGATTGTTACTTCCCGGCTGCCCACACCGTGGAAGTTGGTTGCGTGACCGCAGAGCCCAGGGGACAACTGCTTGAGGCCGGTCACACGCGGCCTGTTTTTGTTCGTTCTTTTTTGTTTGTGTCTATGTGAATGTGTCTATTGATTGATAATTCACTGGAATACCAGGCAGTCTTTTACAAATTCTCCAGCATTTTTGGTGTTTCCTCTGTATAATATTTGAACGCTGGTTGTCGAATCCATGTTTGTCTGTATGCAGCGAGTGATATGAGGGAGTGGATGTCATGTCTTTTGACAACTAACTTATGATCATGAATACGAAGAAGACGAAGGGGACGTCGTCCACTTTGGTAAATGTAGTGTTTTTCACAGTTGTTACAATTTATTTTGTAGATGATGTTGATTTTATCTTCTTTCGTTGTTTAGTCTTTTGGTTGACATAGAACCAGCTGAGTGAAGTGATTTTGTTGGTTTCTGTGCGGCATCAATCCTTAAAGGTTTGAAGAGTCTTTCAGTAATTTTTGAGATGTCCTTTGTGAATGGTAGGACGATTTTCTTTGTGTTTTCCTTGGAGCACTTCGATTTGATAGGTTGGCTTAGGGGTATATGTCTTTTGATGAAATTCCGTGGATATCCATTCTTTCGGAAGATATCCATGAGATATCAGATGTTTTATTACTATTTGCGAACCTACTTACCGGAAGCTTCTGTTGATATGTGGGCTTTTGACATAGACGCCTCGAAGATGATTATAGGTTAACTTCGTGTTATCTGGTTGATGGTAGAATCACGGATAAGCGTTTTATTCTATACAGAAATCCTTAGCCGGATATACTTGCATTCTAGGGAGTTATGACGTTGCCAATGAGAATTCGAATTACCATCAGTCAATAGGAATGCAGGAACGCTATTATTAATGTTATTATTATTATTATTTCCTTTAATTTCTAGAGGAACATAGGGTTTCAGCTACACGTCTCCATTGCATTCGATCTTCTGCCAACGTTTTCATTACCTGACTCCATATTTGCCCATATGCTTTCATATGGATAACACATTCCATTGAGGATGTACTAGAAATCCACTGAAGCAACATTTTCATACAATCTACAGAAATAATGATTTATAAGCACTATGAGTTGTGCGTCAGTGGCATGGTGGTTAGGATACTCACCAACTATGCGTATGGTCCAGGGTTCGATCCCCCGACGGACGCATTCCTTTACCTGGCCAAACCAGTAATAAAAGTCGGTAATGGGGAAAGGTTGGGCATGAGGCTAGCAACCTCATCCTGTAAAAATAAACAATGCTACAGACACTTCAAGCCACTAGCTAGAAGCTCTATGTCCCAGTGGGAACGTGAAGGAAAAAAATGAGCTCCAGGCATCAACTTGCAGTTAGACATAGGTAGAAATACCAATCTTGGAATCCCCTGCTTTTCAACATTCATCAGACTTTATCGAAGTGTCCTTACTTGGAACTTAGCATCTCAACAGAGACCGAACATTTCTATCCAATCAATCAATGGGAAAATAAAAAATATTGACTTAAACAATATCATAATGAACTACTTATATTCAATAATCAGTAGAAGATTAAAAAATAAACAAAATTTTACAATTATACATTACCTCATATATTCGAGTAGCCATATAATTTGTTAAATGTGAAATATAATGATCTCGTTCAACTGGTTGGAATTGATTCGATGTGTTCAACTTTTTAATACACGCTCTATAGGTTAAATACATTGCATATGCAGGTGCTAGATGGAATGAACGACTTTTCACCGAGTTCATATCTTTTTGCGATGATGATCTATGTCCAGTGATTAGATCAGATTGAGCACATTGTAGAATACGATCGAGTAGATGAATAAATTGATCCATTAGTGTATCAAAAGCTGTTGATTCATTGGTATTCTCTAAATCAATCGATAAAGGTAATTGATCTGACGAAGTAGAAGAAGACGATGTGTTCACCTGACCATTATGATCTTCTGAATCTTGTCTTTTTGTTGATACACTTAGAAGATTGGACTGAATTGTGTTTAGATGAAATGGAAATAGAGAGGGAGAGAGACAGAGGGAAAGAAGCTTATTAACAGACGGCTTATTGATCGACTAACAATTATAAGTAAGAAGATCCTATCAACTTAGGACATAGCTCATGATTACTGCAATCTGTTCAACTCAGTTCGTGCGTCGGTGGCACAGTGGTTAGGACGCTCGCCAGCCATGCATATGGTCCTGAGTTCGATTCCCGGCCGACGCACTCCTTTACCTCGCTCATCCAGAAATAATGCTGATAAAGAGGAAAGGTTTGGCATGAGGCTAGCAACCCCATCCTGTAAAAATAAGCACTGCTACAGAAACTTCAAGCCACTAGCTTGAAGCCCTATGTTCCACTGGGAACGTGAAGGAAACATTTTTATTAATTCAACTCAGTTCAGAGAGGTGAATCAGTTCACATCACTCAAATTCTGGTTAATTACTTGGGCGAACTGGATCAGTCAGCGGCACTAGCCCACTAACCTTGGTCACAGCCTACAATATTCTACATAATATTGTAACAGAAAAAGGCAAGACACGGAAGCCAAGGTATATTTTCAAGTGATCAAACGTATATATATATATATATATATACATATATATATATAGGACTGTAGTGGGCATTTTGATTGGACATTAGTAACTAGTGTGATGTGTCTAGTCCTTTGTGTTTGGTGCATACTGAGTTCTACCAGTCAGGTTTTGCAATGTGGCTACCATTCCGCTAGGTAGCTCGCCATCACGGTGCACATTGATTTGATGATATAAGATAGTTGGAGGCAATCGGAAGGAATCCTTGGACCTAGGTTTCGTGCTAGTTGGCACTCATCAGCAAGGCGTATCTGCAACCTTGAAGGAACTCATTTCTCTTCTGAGATACGAACCCACGTCACCCAGTGCTGCACAGTCAGAGTAGTCAATACTAAGCTATTCGGGTTTGAGATTGACCTCCTGTAGGACTGTAGTGAGTACTTTGATTGGACACTAGTAACTACTGTGACGTGTCTAGTCCTCGAAAGTTGCAGATACGCCTTGCCGATGAGTGCCAACTAGCACGAAACCTAGGTCCAAGGATTCCTGCCGATTGCCTCCAACCGTCTAATACCACAATCTCACAGTGCACCGTAATGGCGTGCTACCCTAGCGGAATGGTAGCCACATTGCAAAACCTGACTGATAGAGCTCAGTCTGCACCGAACACAAAGGACTAGACACGTCACACTAGTTACTAGCATCCAATCAAAATTTAGCTAGTGTGCCACGAAAAGCATTTTCAACAGCCTAGTGGAGAAATTTGTCAACAGCTGCTCACTTCGCTGGCTGGCTCCACACTGAAGATCAAATGGCCGGCCGACTGTGCAACTGGGTAGAAAGAATGAGCAGTACGAAACTCTACAGTGGAACAAACCAACAGGTTTGAGCCGATCGCTCAACAAATATGCAGAAGAAATTGCAGATGGACCAGGTGTAGTCTGAGAAGGCCGTCGAATGACATGGCGCGCAATGCAGGCTATCGTTCGAGTGTCATCTGAGTGGGAAACGATGAGTGGGTTGTCAATGCGATGATGACATGGATGAGAGGAGGAGAAGATGAGAGATTATGGTCAGTCGTGAAGCTAGCCAGCTGAAGAGGACATTAGAAAATAGAAAAAGGTCGGAGTGTGTTCTTGAGGCCCTATGTTCCACTCTGAATTCAAAGGAATAATAATGTAATAATAACAATAAGCCACTTGTATTTATATCCCAAACTAAGATCATATACGTAGTCTTGGGTTGGACACACACACACACATACACACACAAATCAAATGATCCAGAGACTAAGAAAGGTGATCTGAAAGAAGAAGCATTAAGTTGAAATGACTGGCATCCAACGTAAACTGCTGGTTTTCATATAGTGTAATAACTTATCAGTTGTAAAGAATAGAGACCTAAACTAATGATCTACTAAATGAACTTGATAAAACAATCAAAACAACTGCCTCATTTCTTTGCACACCGAATGGAATATACATAGGGATAGTGTTGAATTTTCATGGGATAGGATCTATAACCCTACGCCATACACTTCTTCTTATCTAGGCTTATCAATGGTGAGTGTATTAGGTGAGGTTAACAGGCGCGTCAACTTGGGGTTCGGCGAACAGCCTGCCGTCAAAACACTGATGCAACAGACGCTACTAACTAGAAAAGTGTATATATATATATATATAAGTTGACATGATATGGAATCTATAACAAATTACTGAGCCCTTACCTTACCTTGCTGTAACCTTAACACCCTTAACATGCAAATCAAAATCTAATATTTGCTGAAGTCTAATCCCAAGCGAAGATCACAGTAAAATAGAAGAGTACCCCCTTAATAGAATGGATGGTTTAACTGGTATTTCAACATCATTTCGAAGGTCTTCCTTTTGGCTTGTTAAACTTCACAAGAGTCCTGCAATTTTTGAAACTTCTTGAAGTGAGCAAAGGTAAAAAAAAATAGCGATTGAAGCAATGGGAGCAAGAGACTGACTTTAAGACGACCAATCAGAATGACCAGTGTTTGTATTACATAGAAATGGCGCTTTTTACTAGAAAAATATACGAATAATAAAAATGAAACACCCTAACCCGAACCCCCATCCCTACTACTCCTCCTAATCCTGGAAAGCTATCAACCCGTCATCGAAACACATCATGACGTGGAAAGTGATCATAATGAAGCTGAAATAATAGTCGGTCCCGTCATCCAACCAATAGTATGCGCTCAAGGTCATCAGTATATTCGTACTCACGCATTGCTATTCTTTAACTTGTCCTTCAAGTGGAAGCAGCTATCAAAATCAGTTTATCAAAACCACTGGACTGAAAAGTCTACTCCTTTCAACCATACTTCATAAATTATGCTGGTGTATCCAGTCAATGGGAGCTTTGCGTTACAAGCAGCCAATCGATATTCTGAAATGCAGTCAAATATCATAAATACCAACCAGTATTTTCTCAATTTCTTAACTGTTGACATATATATCCTGGAAAATAACCATCGTTAAAGTACAGAGAAAAGAAGAAGCAGAAGAAGTTCAGCAAACAGATATCTTTCCAACAATTTCAATCTCAAAAGCAACTGGAAAATGTGATCAAATATTGAGCGAAAGTGTGTTTCTAAACTTTGTTGTCCTATGCATCAAGAAGCTGGAGTTATGTGTTGAAGAAACATAAATTAATCCAACCTCTAAGTTAACAATGGATCTAGCTCTTTTCGATGAGCTGGTTGCTTCTTTCTGTTTAATAATTAAAATATGAAACGAAGAATTCGTAGGAGTCGTAATTCATGAGAAATGTTCATTGTGGTTGGATCCCAGTAGTTGAATGGCTTACGAGGTCACCTTGTAACCAGAAGGTTCTGAGTGAGTACTCTTCATCTGATGAGCCCCAAACAATGACGAAACAGCTATCTAACACTCTTCAGTCATCATTGGTTCTCTAACTGATATCAGTCCGTGGACAAACACTTGAAATAAATCAAAGCCTTAGAAACAAGCGCCCTTGGAAATATAAATTTCTAAATTTAAGTTCATACACACTCCTTAAGGACATTGAAAGCCTTGACAACACAATGAGGGATGGATTTGATAAATGCATAAGATTTAAGTGTGTGAAATATTACCCATATCATGAATTAAACCTCAGACTGAAGGAAGAATATTCCTTTCAAATTATATTAGGGTATTTTGACTGACTCACTAGTTTCAACATAGAACTTTGCACTGATATGTAACAGTGCTAATCACCACACTCCATGAAGCACACAAAGCAAGGGAAGAAAGTAAAAAAGAAACGCAAAATAAAGAGACAGTAAACAGAAATATGAGACGAAAATAACAGTTATATCGAAAAACACTTTAGTTTAACTGAAAATTATAGGTCACAAGTAGTGGATGCATCTGTGTCACTGAGAACGATCACTTCGAGGGAGCTATATCACCAGATGTCTCCAGACGCTATCATTGGATTTTACCATCCCGAGGACCCCAACGAGGACGTCTACACCACCCTACGTGACTGGCTTAAACTAACTGTGGTGGATTGCACTGATTGATGAAGCCATGTTTTGCTTTGACCACCACTAACTCTTTTCCAACCTGACCCTATGTTAGTTAACATTGCCCATTGTCGAGGAAGGCGATGACTAGGTATACATAACATATGTCTTTACCATCTCAGTCGATGTAGCTTCACAGCCTCGTCTATTAATTTCCCCTCCTTACCTAACACTCGATACACAACCTCATTATTTCTCACCCTATTATACTACTTTACACCGGAAATAGAACGCAGACATCTATGATCAAAGACAGCTAGTCTTTTAAGGTCTTCCACTCTCAATGGCCGGGTCAAACAGCCATAAAGGAGGACGGAGAGGACTTCTGAGCAGTACACACGCCCTTTGGTCGACAGCCGGCTGGATATGATATCTACGCCAGAGACAGCATAAATTAGCATATGCGAAATTAGCCTTCTGTATGCATGCCAAGATGTCGTCAGCGATCAACCTGTTGGCATTGGTTGATGCAACTTCCCAGATAAGTGAAGCGCTCAAAACGCTTTACCACTTCAATCCTTATTTCTAAGCTAGAAGTCAGTGTAGTCCAGTCTTGTAGCATCATCTTACATTTGGCGGGAGGAAATCCTGTGTCAAACATTCGCAGATTGCAGCTCAAGGTGTTCAGAAGCCTGCTGAATTTTGTCATCGTCTCTACCTAGCAGGGAGGACTATATGATCTCCATATTCTAATTGTTTGTACAGGGCGACAAAATTAATTCGTATTTATGAGTGATAAAACAACTAGGCTCAATACAATTACAAATGTATACGTAATGTGAGACAATGAGGATGGTGATTAGTCATAATGGATTCATATAGAATATGGGCAGAGGAGTGGGAAGGAAAATCGACAAGTCCACGTGAAGGGTGTAAAAGATGTCAGCTGAGTGGTTAGTTAGTATGTTAATGAAAGGTGGAGATTAATAGGACTGTGAAGTGAGTGTAGGCACATCCAATGACGAGTCCCAAGTAGGACAAAATGCTAGTCACCATCTATCAATTAACTTGTGAGGTGAATACTTTACCATCAATTAATCAGCATTGTGAAATGAAACAAGTGGAGGCATATTTAGTGAGAAAAGAGATGATTAAAAGAATTAGTCCCTTTGATAAAGTTTGGAATGAGGTATTTAGAAGACAAATTTCCTGAGATGATATCTTCATTTCGTAGTTTCTCTACAATCGCTTAACAACTAGCCGCATGGTTCACAATAATTCAAATAAAATTAAAGTCGTGACAATTACTCAGTTAAATAAAAAAAACAAAAGTACATACTAATAATCAATCATATTTAAATAGGTCAAGTAGTTAATCCATGGGAGGCGAAGGTTGAAGTCTATTGTTTTTGTTGTACACATAGTTTAGAATGTATATGATTAATCCTCAGAGTGCTTCCATAAACCTTTAATAACCTTGAATTGGAATACTGTAGGGCCCGCAACATATCCACGAGTGGCACACCGATGGATGAGCTTCGACAGCTACATTCAGTCTTATTAGCTTATGGTTATCCAGAAAACTTTATCAATTGTCACAGTAAAGATAGACCACATCTAGATAAGACAGCTTCTGTACCAAAGAGATATATCTTTATTAACCTACCATTCAAGGGTGATCAAATTATGCAGTTGACAGCTTGCTCAATGACTTAAGTCAGCTATCAAAAGCACATTATTCTACGCCGCATCTCTTTCCCTCACATGCCGAACATTTTCAGTCCCTGTACTTACGATTAAAGGACAAAATTCTGTGGACTCTACTTCAAACTGTATCTTCAAGTTCACCTACAGTTATAGTGACACATATATAGGTAGAACCAATAGAATGTTCCAATATGGTTGTCGAAAAAAACACGTCCCGAAGCGGTTATTAAGACACATAGAAAATCCCAATGTAATTAGTCTGAATAGAAATCCATCATCATCACCATCATCCATTGTAAAGCAATTAATAATATCAGGTCATAAAATCAACATTAATCACTACTTCACAACGATTTCACGAAACTCTAACTCAGGGTTGGTTATTAAAGATTGATGGAAGCACTTTGAGGATTAATCGCATACATTCTAAACTATGTGTACAAAAACTACACAATAGACTTCAACCTTCGCCTACCATGGACTGACTACTTGACCTATTTAAATGTGATGATTGATCATTAGTATGTACTTTTGTTTTATATAACTGAGTAATTGTCACGACTTTAATTTTATTTTAATTTTTACGAGTTAATCAAGTATTGATATCAGTTTGAGAACCATTGAAAATCAACAGGGAGTACTGGACAGCTGCTGTTTTATCCTAGTTTGGGAATCATCGGCAGTATGAACCAGCATCGTGGGGTTCAAACTCAGGACCTTCCAGTTACAAGGCGAGCTCGTATACCATTCAGCCACTGGGACCCGATTCAATGTCCAACCCATGAATTCTAACTTCAACCAGTCCGTGATGATTTACAGTAGCGCTAAATCACGAACTGACAGAAGTTAGAATTCATTGGCTGGGCAGTGATTCGGGTCCCAATGGCTGAATGGTATACGAGCTTGCATTGTAACCGAAAGGTCCTGGCTTTGAACCCCAGAGCACAATGGGTGTGCACTTACGATTATTCCCAAACTAGACTGACGAAACAACTGTCCAGTACTCCTTGTTGGTTCTCAATGGTTCTCTAACTGATATTAACCCGTGTTCAACTAGTAAAAACAAACCTGTAAATCATTGATCAATCTCTTGTTCTAGGTAAAACAGAATGTATCCACCATATTGTAACAATAAATATTATAGTTTGTAAATTTAAAAACCTAATCAGTAGAGTTTACTAGTAAAAATTTAACCTGTAGGTTCGATAACGAGTTGACATTAGTTAGATAATCATTGGAGAGCTATCAAGGAGTACAGGACAGAAATGTTTCATCTTAGACTAAGACTCTTCGTCTGTTCACACCCACTGCAGTCAAAACCAAAGACTACCCGGTTATAAGGTGAGTTTGTAGACCATTCAGCCACTGAGATCTCAATCCATACACACATATATATATACATCGCGACCACCAGCCAATAATATTATAGGCGGTCCCATTAGTTACAACTTCTTCACTAGAATCCTAGTTGACGCGTAGTGATTAGAGAGTCTCGAACCAGCACGAAATAGCTATCCATTGCTCTTCGGCAGGTTTTCCAATAGTTTTCTAACTGATGTTACTAAGTATGTAACCAGTCAAACTCCGCGTGTAACAACACAAGACAAGGGCCAGGCAACAGATCGTTTTATTATGAAAATCAACACGTATTTATATATATTTCACATACATTATTATAGCTTATGCAAGTAGACAAGCGCAGTCATCTGATTGGTTGTTTATCAGAAGTTAGGCAGACAAACGCAGGCTTCTGATTGGTTGTTTCGGGATTACTCGACAAATAGAGTTCTCTATCTGCGAATCATATTTTGCCACGTTAACTTTGCTGTGATTGGTTGTTGAATCAGCCTTGCTCATATTTTCTCACGGCCTGCTCTCACCACACGTGCAAACCAACAGGTGAAAATTTAGCTTAACCCATCTTTTGACTAAAGGTAAACGATATATTTCTGATCTATTCAAATATATTGGAATAAATGTGTCAAATGTCTAGTTCACTCGTGATCCTATATACTTTGAGTGAATGAACAAAACATACCTTATATCGTCAGATCTTGGTAATTCATTCGATACATAGGATTATGAGTGGATTAGAATTTCCCCATATTTATTGTGATGTAGTTGAATGTCAAGTATTGGTTTGGAGGGATTTAAGTGGTCATGGATTTGACCACGAGTTGACATGAGTAGAAGAACCAATGGAATATCTAATAATACTGGATAGCTGTCTCATACTAGTTTGGGAATTCTTTAGGAGTACGCACTCGCTGGGGTTCGAACCTAGCTCTTTCGTGCTACAAGGCAAGCCTGTAGCGCTAAGTAGCACAGGAAAAGAACTAAATGACCAAATGTAACAGATAGGAGAAGCGTTGGTGTTAAACAACTATCCTACAAAATTTATTAGAAAGATCATTAAAGGCCAAAAGCAAAATAAAAATAATTGTGAAACTAGTAATGATAACACAAATAAGAGAGAATATAAGGCATCTGCAGTAGTTTTACCGTATAAGGAGGGAACATCTGAAACCCTATGTAGGATTCCTAATTAAGCAGGAATTAGAGTGTTATTCAAACCTACAAACTCACCTAGAGACAAGCTCTGCAGGCTAAAAGACCCGTTGGACCCAATTAAACAAAATAATATAATTTACAAAATGCCATGCAATGACTATGAGTTAGGTCAACTATATAGGTCAGACTAGTAGCTTGGAGGTAGTCACACTGCCTGTCAGAACATAAGAATTTAGCTCAGGTAAGAATGGTTGACCCTGCGAAGATAAGTAGTTTAGAAAAGAACTCAGCGGCAATCGCACTGCATGCATTAACACACAACCACTCAATAGGGTGGTGGGATGGGGTTAAAATTCTGAGAAGTGATGTAGGTAGGTGGAGAGCGAGAGAGGTTGATTACTGAATCCTGCCTCCTTCATCGAGTCAATCTACACCAAACAAGTGCAACAGAAATGACTCAATGGAAATACCGAAAAGATGGGAGATATTATTACCACCAGTCAATCAAATCAAAGAATGATAATAAATACTCTTAAAATTCTATTTCAATTCACGTACATTCTAACAAGTTACTTATTTTGACTATAAAAACACTCGTCTTATTTCCCATCTTAGTTTATTTGACTGATAAAACTAATACTATTTTTGAATGCACTTTATTTAAATGTCTAATCATCAATTCCTTGTCTTGTACATAAATGAAGGAGAAAAGTTGTGTGAGTGAGTAGTGCCTTGATATGATTATGAGCAGTAATAGTTTGTGCTCGAAACGTGGTCGCATCAGTTAATGCTACTGTACAGTATAGCAACGCAACACTGTGTGATGAGTTTATCAAAATAAAATCTTATCTATCTATAATGGAGTTATATTCTACCACCAGAGTGTCCAAGTTTTATACTTATATTAATGAAACTGTTTTTTGAGTTTTCGTGAACAATCCTAACCAGTGGGTGTATCAGTCACGTTAATGACACCACTGTACTGTTTTCAAAGCTTTGTTCTAAGTAATTTAGACATCACTGCATAACCAAATGGACATCTCCACTTAAGGTTAGATGACAACTTGGAAATAATATACAGCATTTTGAGGACAGCGAAATGCTGTATATTAAATTATATATTATATTATATTATTATATACAAAGATAAAACAGAGGTGATGAAGATTCCTGACCAACACCAACAGCAACAACAACAACAGACGACAATCAGCCAGCATGAATGGGAGGAACGTGAAAGAAACAACCTCCTTCACCTACCCACCTACCTGGGAAGCATCGTTTCAACTACAGGCCGGCGGAACTGACGAGGATATCAAAGCCAGAATCGGAAAAGTAAGACAAGCTTTCATTACTCTCAAGTCTGTGTGGAGGTCAACAGCACTCTGCATCAAAAATAAGATCCGGATTTTCAACTCCAATGTGAAGTCAGTGCTCCTCACCATACGGATCAGAGACTTCGCGCCATTTCATAAAGAACATCTCAAACAAACTACAGACCTTCATTAACAGTTGTCTTCGGTCAATACTCAGTTCAAGATCAGATGGCCGGCCAGAAAAGATCAGCAACAGGGATCTCTGGCAACGAGCGAACCAACCCGGCAGGAGCAGATTGTGAAACAAATAGACAGGAAGAAATGGGGATGGATTGGCCGGCCATACTCTGAGAAAACCATCAAGTGAGTGAGATCACTAGACAAGCCATTGCTCGAGTGGAACCCGACAGAATGGGAAGCAACGAGTTGGTCATCCCACGATGGGGTGACTTGGAGGAGGTCATATGAAGAGTAGATGAAAGAAAGCATGTTGGCAGACTTGCAGCGGGGTGAAAAAGTTGGCAATAAAACAGAAGGTAATGGAGATGCGCAGCTGAAGTCCTATGTTCCTCTAGCAATTAAAGGATATAATAATAATAATAATTTTGAGGACAGCATTTTGATTGGTCAGGTCAAGGTGAAAGTTGGGAAATAGACAAATAGGAATTAAGAAGGTGTTAAATAATTTATTACTATTACTTTTATACAATAAATGACGATAGACTTTATCCTGATACTCACGTGAAGATATATGTTCAATCATTTATTTATGTATTCATTCATTTATATTCTATATTTCCGCCCTTAATATACAGAAAAAATATATATATTTATATTATATTCAATATCGTTTCTAAGGGCGGAAACAATGAGAACTTTTAAAGATGGAGAGAGAATGGAGTTTTCGTGTGTGTGTGTGTGCGTGTATAGGTGAGTGCGTCAGGTAAAACATTGTTAAGGTCACTGACAATTTGGTAACAACACACAAGGTTGAAAAGAAAAAGGTAAATTCAAGAATTCAGTACACAATTCAGTGTTGGTGAAGAGTTCAAACAAAAAAATAACACCCTCTCAGAGTCTCAACCACTGAGACTATACTCTGTCATGGAGTTGTGAAATAGCCAACCGGGAAAAACTCAGTTGTTTGTCTTTTCAGACAAGAGTATAGTCAATCATCGTTGAAGGTAGTCAATAAGTTTTTACTTGAACAAGTCTTATGCCTTATCAGTTTACGGAGTCGAGATTGAATAGAATGTAATTCCACAAGACTGACTATTTTGTAGTTACACAAAAACACTCTATTTCTAATGGAATACAGCAATGGCATGCCAAGTATTCCACAACGGGAAACTCATGGAATCCTTCAAAGTGAAGATGGAAGTAAGTACAAGGCTAGCTGGCTGGCTGCCTACTATCTACAATGATTCATTACCTGATTGCGGTAGACAGGGTAGTGCGACAGACAGACAGACACATAGCAGGCCGGGCAATGAGGAAACAGGCATAAAATGGACTGACGCAAAAACCTGGAGAATCTGGATTTCGCCGATGTAATATATATATCTGATCAAAAGCAACAAGATGGCGGCAGAAGCATCCAGAGAAGATAGGCCTTCAGCTGAACATAGAGAAGACAGAGGTGATAATGAAGATTCCTGGTCAACAGCAACAACAACAACAGACAACAATCAGCCAGCCCAAATGGGAGAAATGTAAAAGAGGCAACCTCCTTTACCTATTGACCTATTTACTTGGGAAGCATTGATTCAACTACAGGCCAACGGAATTCATGAGGATATCAAAGCAGCGACTAATGGGAAATCAAGATAAGCATTCATTACTTTCAAGTCTGTGTGGAGATCAGCACTCAGAACTCAGCATGAAAAATAAGATCAGGATTTTTAACTCCAATGTGAAATCTAGTCAGTGCTACTGACTATACGGATCAAAGACTTGATACTGCACCACATCACGAAGGCCACTTCGAACAAACTACACACCTTCATCAACAGATGTCTTTGCTCAAGATAAGATGGCCAGCCAGAAAACATCGGCAATAGTGGGGGATCTCTGGCAACGAACGAACCAATCCAGCAGAAACCAAGTGTGCAGCAAATAAGTAGGAGGAAATGGAGGTGGACTGGACATACTCTGAGAAGACAAACCGTCAAGTGAGTGACATCACACACTATTGCTCAAGTGGAACCCCAGTTGAATGGGGAGCTGCGAGTTGGTCGTCAGTGTGAGGGTGACATGGAAGAGGAGGTCATGCAGAGAAGAGGAGATGAAAGCATGTGGGCAGACGCAGAGCCAGGTGATGAAAACGTTGGCAGAGAACTGAACGCAATGCAGACAAATGTAGACAATTCTGAATTATATCACCCATATTCACTACTGACTAGTTCTTAACCTTCCGAAAACCTCAGTCGGACAGCCCACATCTTCCTACTTGTCTAGCTCAAACCAACTATCGAAGACTTCATGAATTATACCAGGTTTTGGTTCAATCACACTCCTAAATCTTTTCACATCTAATCCTATGCCAGCTAACATTTTCCTTGGAGGAAGGTGATGACTCGGAATACGCAACACATGTTCTAGCCACCTCAGTCAATTTGCCTTCACATCTTCATCGATTAATTTACCCTCCTTACCTAATACTCTATGCCTTACCTTAATATTACTCATTATATCCCATCACTTAATAATGCAGATAGAGTCGAAGAACGTGAATGAGCTGTCAGAAGACACGACATGTATTCTATTAATATCAATGTATGTTGACAACCTTGGGAACCGATTTTAGAGGGGAAATACAGGGAATTCAAAGAAGCTCGGCACTCAGTGAAAGAATTTCAGAGACTAACAGATAAACTATTATTAATTGGATTTTGTCAGCTTATGAAGAATAGGGCACGTGATAATTAAAAGAGTTGAATTCATAGTGAATAAGTCCCTAAAACAAGACTGAAGAATCATGCGTGGAAGACCATTGGAACTCTCTGAAGGTGATTTCTAACGAAACGTGTCCAAAGCTTTTAGGAAAAAAGAATAGACAAGACAAGGAATGGCTCTCAACGGACACTTGAAAGCTGATAGAGGAGAGGAGAATGGTGAAAGAGAAAATGATTCAATGCAAAGACGGACGAGAGAAACAGACGCTGAGTTCAACTTACACAGCACTGGACAAAGAAGTGAAGAATAGTGCTAAGAAGGACAAAAGACAATTCTACGACAACCTGACCACTAAAGCTTACTTCATCAACAACTGTCTTCGCTCTATACTGAGGATAAGATGGCTGGGCCGGAAAGAATCACCAACTATCGGAAACTATGGGAACAAACAAAAGAAGAACCAATCGCCAACCAAAAAATATGCAGGAGAAAGTGGAGATGGATTGGACACTCACTTGCTGAGGGGGCCGCTGGGTGACATCGCGCGAGTGTCAGGCCATTGCTCGAGTGGAACCCGAAAGAGAAGCTGCGAGTGGGACGTCGGTTCAAGGGTGACATGGAGGAGATCGTGTGAAGAGGAGTTGAAAGAGTATGGACTAACATGGATTCAGGTGAAAAGTACAGCAGAAGGAAGACAAAAGTGGCAAGTGGAGACGTGCAGTTGAAGCCCTATGTTCCACTAGGAACCCAAGGGAATAATAATAATAATAATAAGTCCCCAGAAACAATCTAGTACGGTCAAGGATGAGTAAACTTCAGTCTTTCGCTCGTAATATTCTCATGTGGACACGCGCCTCCACAGTCTCTGCCACAAGGATGTTCCTTACAAAAATGAAAAAGAGAAGATGAACATCTGGCGCTTATAACCATACTAGTCGCCATGCTGGTTCACACGCAAAAGAGCTACAGAAACCTGATTCCAAACCAGTGTTGTGTACACCGGGTTTCAGAATCTGAAAGGATCGCATTGTATATGAACCTGTTTTTGACACAAGCAGCCATCGGAAAATAGCTCTTGACGCTACTATTCTGTCTTGTGGAATAGACATCAAGTTACTGACTTGAAGAGTTACCCTTAAGACAACCAACTAATTCTATGTGAGCGTCCCAACAGTATCCTAGCCCTCGTAACGACTATGATATTTTGTGTGGTGCATCTTTTGGTGCCTGTAATGCAACACGTTTGTGTCTTAATAGGGAGTTCACTTCATATTGAAAAAGACTATGCGCTGAAGAGATGCTCCCTACAAGGGGGAAATGATGAATGCTTCAAAATTAAACAACCGCCCAGATGAAAGCACGCAAACACATAAAGTATTTACATACATCATGCAAATATATATATATATATATATATATATATATACATACATACAAGTATAACTCACTTTGGACTGATGATGTGATTTCGACGGGTAGACACCAGTTGAATTTATCTCCTGTTTCACTCGTTGTATCTCATTTTTATCATTTGTCAAGGTAGTCCGTTTATCTTTATTCCTATTGGTCAATGTATTCATATGTTGATTTGATGAAAATGCTGTGAGTGAATGAGATGTATTCATTTGCATATTATTATTATTATTATTATTATTATTCTGATTATTCGTTTGTTGATTCGATTTAATTTGTATTGGTTGAATATATTTCAGGTATAATGATTTACCTAGTTGGATAATTTCATCTTTTGGGATAAGAATAGGACCTGTTACACGTGTGCCATTGACACGAATCAATGCTGGTCCAGCTGGTTTGGCAAAACCATCTAATGATGGTGTTAAAAGTAAAGAGAATTTTGTGCAATTTTCTAAATCAAATGTTGATCCAGCTTTGGGTAATTTCCATTTTGGTGGACTGTTTAACAGTGTGGTAGTAGAAGAAGATGTTGTGGTTACTGGTTGTGGTACACTTGGACTGTTTGTAGTTATGACAACACAAAATGTACAATGAACTGGTCGAATGTCAGGATGTTGATTCTAATTTATTAAAAGTATACATTGAAAGTAAATAATTATTAATATAAAATACACTATAAAATAATTATCAGTAATTAGATATGTATTTCATTGGAAACTAAATTAACACAAGATATAGATAGATTTTATGAACACATCAACTCGAAGATAGGGGCGATTCAATTCACTTATGAATTGGAAAGTCAGGAAGGAGAGCTTCCAATGTTAGATTGAAACGTAAAAAGGAAAGAAGATGGGAAGTTAAACACACTAGTGTGTTTACAGGAAACCTACATCCACATTCAAACAGATATTTGTACTTCTGATCATCCTATCCCATATCAGTAAAAAAAAATATGATTGGTGAAAATGTTTAAGTGACAGAGCACAAAAACTAAGTAGTACCCAGGAAAATCGAAGACAGGAAGTGACACACATAAAAGAAGCCTTGAAAATTAATAATTACTCGGATAAATTTTTTTTTCCTTCACGTTCCCAATCGAACATAGGGCTTCAAGCAAAAGGCTTGACGTTTCTGTAGCAGTTTATTTTTACAGGATGAGGTTTCTCGCCTCATGCCCAAACGTTCCCCTTTACCCACTTTTTTATTACTGGTTTGTCGAGGTAAGGGAGTGCGTCGGTCGGGGATTGAACCCCGTACCATTTGCATGGTCGGCAAGGGTCCTAACCACTATGCCACCGACGCACTATCCGGATAAATTAGTCAGGAAATATGTAAGGAAATGTAAAAATAAAACAAATAATGGTAGAAGCGATAACGATAATAATAATAATGATAATAATAATAGTGATAAAAATAATAATAATATTAATGACAACACCAACAATAAGGAATCTAAATCATCACTAGTAATTCCATACAAGGAAGGAACCTCGGAAACCTTAAGCAGAATTCTTAACAAGGCAGGAATCTGTCTGTCTGTTTGTTTTCGACATAGAACTCTGCACAAAAGTTTGGCAGTTCAAGTCGTGACACTCACTCTCTCGTTGTAGCACACAAAGCAAGAGAAGAAAGTAAAAGAAATGCATGATAGAGAGAGTAAACAGAGGTGTGAGACAAAGGAATGGTAGTAACGGAGAAAAAACAGTTTCATTGGAAATCATAAGTCACATGGAGTGAATGCATCTGCACCATGGACAACGATCACTTTGAGCCATATCACCGATTGTTTCCAACCATTGATCTTTACCGTCCCGAGGACCCCAACCAGGAAGTCTACACCTTTCTACATGGCTTAGACTAACTGCTGTAGACTTCATTGACTGGTACCATGTTTTTGTTTGACCTCCGCCAGCTCTTTTCCAGACTGACCCTATATCAGCTAACATTACCCATTGTCGAGGAAAGCGATGACTAGGCATACGTAACACACGTCCTAACCATCTCAGTCGATGTAACTGCTTCACAACCTCGTCGGTTGATTTCCCCTGCTTACCTAGGGGAAATAAAAGTGGCTGGCGTTCAAACCACCCACAAACTCAATTAGAAACAAGCTTTGTCAGTTAAAGCATCTATCCTGTGGAGCCTGTAAAACAAAACAATTTAGTCTGCCTAATACCCTACCTGCAATGATTGTCAGGTAAAATGCATAGGTCAGAGTAGTAGAACGGGGACAGTCAGTCAGACTAGCCGAACATAAAAACCTAGCAGCAAAATCTAGATTGGTTGACCCCAATCAGAAAAAAATCTACAGAATAGTTCAGCTATACCACTCACTGCATGCAATTATACACAACCATACAATAGGATGGGATGGGATAAGATGGCAGTTTTGAAATCTAATGTAACAGCAGGGTGGAGGGAGAGATTGATAACCGACTGAAGCCTTGTTTATCGAATCGACTGCAAATACGTGTAATAGGAATGATTCAACACCTGTCCAGGTGGATATCAGAAAAAAATTCTACTATCCGTACGACGACAAATGTCACAGGGTGGCAGGAGAGATTGATAACAACGGAAGCTTTGTTCATCGAATCAACTGAGGAGAATACGTGTAATAGGAATGATTCAACACCTGTCCACACGGATATTCTACTACCGCTATGACGACAAATAGGAGAGAACTATAAAACTCAAGTTTCGAAGTCGTGTAATTATAATTGATTGATATGATTATGAAACAATGATGAATAGTGTTTCAAACTGTGTCATCCAGTATGTAATAATACTGTTTCACTCACTGTGTGGGGATACATCGAATAAACAAACTAATATGGAATTACTTACTACCACAGTGCCCAAGTTTTACATCCTAGTTGTACATTACGCCAACTACCGATGCAAGTTACAGAACCAGGTAAAACCAAAGAGGACTTATGTCACCCTGGTTTATTATTCCCTTGAGTTCCGAGTGGAACATACAGCTTCAATAGCAGATCCCCTTTTCGTCTTCTTCTTTCCAGTCGTCTTTCACTGACTACACGACTGCTCACTAGCAATCTTCTGAATATCACCCATGGGTCTATGCCCAACTCGTCATCTCAAATTCTTGTTCCACTCAAGGACTTACCCTGTGTACGTGCGTGTGTGTGTGTGTGAGGTCACTTAACAGTGCTGTTAGCGTGTGTATCCAAGCCATCTCCATCTTCCTCTGAATATTTTTTTTTGGTTTCACTGCTATCGGTTTCTTGATGCTAATTCTTTCTCACCAGCCATCTGGTATTCAATATCAATCCTACGAAGGCGACTGTTGATAAAGGTTTGTGGCCTGTTTGAAATGCTTGTTGTAATTTTTCAAATCTTCGATTTCAAAGGAATGGAGGTCTGTCTTCCATTTCCCATTCCTATCCATGCCACCTGTGAAACAAGGGGCCTGGTTAAAGTATCTCCTGTCTGTAGTGATTGATGTTTGTTATGGCTGGTTGGTTATCTTTGTTACCTCCGTCTTTTCTATGTTCACTTGAATTTCTGTCTTCTATGCTTCTTCTTCTTCTTCTTCCAGGTTGTTGGTTTTCGTCTGTGATATGTATCCACATATATATATATGTGTGTGTGTATGTTGGTCTCTCTTTCTGTTTGCTGTCTTAGTCTGTGACCATTTCACTTGTATGAACTTGTCTCCTTTAACAATGTATATTCTCCTTATATTATATTATATATAATATGAGTGTTTGTTGACAGTCCGTTGCTTGGTGACATATATCCATATATGGTGGTTGTTGACATGTCTGCTATATTTCGCTATGTATATATGGATTGATACTTCATTATAATTAGCCATTCATGTTAAGACTGTCTAATGATTTGTTCACACACTTTGTCTGGAACATTCATATATATATATTTCGCATTCACAATTTGACTGACTTACTTACTTCTTTTGGTGCGATACCACTTATTGCATTCACCTTGTGTTTGGGAAAATAGAAGTATCACCGAAAACCTAGTGGTCTTCTGATTTCTGCCTTCTTGCGTCAGGACTATTAAATAGCTCGACCAGTCCATAACAATTATTTTGTCGACGAGTACATAACAGTCTGTAAGTCTTCAAATTTGTGTTAAATAAAACTTAAATTGTCAGATCTAGAGTCTCCTTATCGGTAGTCCAGCGTATGCCTATTTTCTCGCTTCCTACAGTCTGATGCGTAAACCAGTCGACCACACTCAGAAATATCATTCGTGATAGTAGGCAGCCTTGTCTTACTCCAGTATTCAATTCGAAGGCATCGCTAAGCCATTGTAATACGGATGTTGAATAAGGTTGATAAATGGCTACGGACGGCACTATACTTTGTGATGTTGCAGCAGTTTCCAAATCATTTTGTCTTCAACACTGTCGAAGGCCTTTACAAAGTTGAGATAGAGATTTGACTACTATTCTGGGTGTGGTTTAACGATGATGCGTAGAGTTGGTCTACTCATAATTTGCCTTTCCTGAATCCAGCTTACTCCTGGTTGGCGGCGTTCTTCATCCATAGCACCTTTTAATGTCTCCAGAATGACACTTGGGGTGGGCAGGAGCATGGTTCTGTGCCAGTTCTTGCAAAGACTTCACCCTAATTCGGGACTTTTCATCAGTGCACAGACACGATCTTGTTAAGGATCAAACTCAAGACTCTCAGGTTCCGACGCAAGGCGGTTGACTCTCCAGCTATATCTCTGTCATTTCGATATTAGTTGCTCTTTGAATCCCTCTATTGGTCGTCTCATATCTTGTTGATTTCTAAGAAACATTTTCTTTCGACTTTCTGGCATAACTCAGCGTCTTCTCTTGTTGTTTTTTTTATTTCTTTACGTTCCCAGTAGAACATAGGGTGCCTTCAAGCTAGAGGCTTGAGGTTTTTGATTAGCAGTGGTATTTATTTTTAGGTGATGTAGTTGCTCGCTTCATGCCCAACCTTCCGCCTTTACCAGCATCTTCTCTTACAGTTTATGACTCCATGAATTCTGCCTATTCTTCTCTGTTTTCAACCCCATCCCACTCATTGTTTCCTGGACTTCTCAAAAAAAGACTATGCCATATTACGTAGAACACTGAAGGCTGTAAGCAGAGTTGATAGGCACTTTTATTTTTGAAGGCGTTTGGCTAGAGGTTGTCTTTTTCTATATGTACACTGAATATCCTCTTTGTAATTCACAACTTTCTCCTTGTGTCTCTTCGACGGGGGCGGAAGGGGAGGGTAAAACCGGAAGTAATTTCATCAGAATTTATGCTCAAACAGCTACTAAATATAAAATTCTACCATACCATACCATTCCATATTTAACACGGGTTTTGTGTGAAGAGAGAGAGTCAGATGTCAGAAAAGAACTTATAAACTTTTTAAATCAATAACTGAGCTGCTATAATAAAAAGAAGAAGAAGAAGTTTAAAGCAAGGATTATGTAATCAAGTAAAGGAAAGACTAAAGAATGGCTGATAACTGCTTCTTTCTGAACACATCAATCAGTTTTTAAGTGTTTTGATAGTAACTGCCTCGGAAAATTTGTGAAGAATTGAGCTACATCGCCTTCTGATAATTTCAAACAATCTCACAGTGTTCATCTCATCGCCCTTATCAAAGAGATGCTTGACATCATGTCACCCTCATGATTGCATCAAAATCGCTTTTCATCACATAGACATAACTAGTTTCTGTTTTAGGCTGTAGGCACCTGGTGAGAGTCCAAGGAGACAGACGATAGTACCATCTCATTACGCACACACACACACACAGACTGTTTCGTTTACCCTTAGTCAAAAAACAACATACCTTATCGACTAATATATTAGGATATGATCCAACCATATTCTCCACTGTACCAAGTTTGATAGGTAAAGTATACGCTCTTGTAAATAGATCGGTCAAGTCAATAGTTAATCCTCTAGGATGTACTGAATGATCTGTCTCGCTGACTACTTCAATTAAATACGGCATTTCATCGAGGTGTTGACTTTTAAGCTGTGATTGTCTTACCGCCTCTTTACCATTGTTGATTGAAGAATTATTCAGGGGAAGTGGAACAGCTGTAGCAGAAGCAGTAGAAGTTGGCACATCTTGATGCTGAACTGGTACATGTGGATAAGCAGGAGGTGGTAAGGGTGGTCGTTTTCCCTCTTTACCAGGGATATGTCGATGTCTTATTTGTATAACATTCGATACACCAAAATTGGATCGAATCATTTCACGGAATTTCAGGACACAGTCTTTATCATGCAGGGTGATCTCTTTGTCTACACTGTGACTGTAAAAAAAAATAGAAAAAAGAGACGTAAAAAGAGCATAAATAGCAATATAGGGACATTTATAAGCGAAAGGTATAATTGGTAACTCAATTAGTAAGTTAAGTGACCGGTTTATTATTATCCTCAGTTTGTATGCTATTTTGATATTCTCCCCATTAGTTGGGCGTATGATTGCTTATAATTTCTTATCTCTTCCATGCCATCCTCGTCGTTTCTCATCGGTATTCCATTCAAACCATAGCCTGCACTAAGCGCCATGTCATTCGACAGCGTCCTCAGAGTATGTGCAACCAATCCACCTCCATTTTACTTCTGCATACTTGTTGAGCAGTCGGCTCTCGCCTGTTGGTTGGTCTGTTCCACTGCAGAGCTCCTTGTTGCTAATTCTTTCTGGCCATTTGATCTTTAGTATAGAGCCAGCCAACGAAGTGGTCAGCTGTTGGTAAATATCAGCAGTAGACTGTTGGAAATGCATTTCATGATAAGCCAAGTTTTTGACCCATATAGAAGAACTTGACTGACTCAACATTGATGTTGAAAAAATTCGAATCATTTTTGTATATTTTTTTAAGTTAATGCAGAAGATCTCCATAGTGACTTCGAATTGATGGGGGGTGTATCCCTCCTTTCCGATTCTGACGGTGATTGGTGCTGGTTGTTTTCGTTGTTGGTGATGATAGTTATCTTCATCACCTCTGTTCGTCTTCTCTATGTTCACCTGGAGTCCTGTCTTTGTTGACAGCCAACCTCTTCTGCTAGTTTGTTGGTTTTTGCCTATATGCAAGTCTTCCAGTTTGTATGTCATTTAACATAACCTGTCCTCAAAATCGATGATAAGAGGTCACGACTGTGTACTGATGAAGAGTCTCAAACTAGGACGAAACACCTTTTTAGCACTCCCCACTTGTTTTCATCGGTCCTCCTATAACTGATATCAGTCAAGTTGAGATCAAACTTAAAGTCAATTATGAAATCCTTGTAATCAAACACTCCTGAAAATGAGGAAATTTATTATACTATGGGGTTATCATTACTGTCAAGTCTGTGTGGAGGTGAACAGTACTCAGCATGAAAAATAACATCTGGATTTTCAACTCCAATGTGAAGTCAGTCAGTGCTATTCACTATACGGATCAGAGACTTGAACTTCGCGTCATAAAGAGCATCTCAAACAAACTATAGACCTTCATCAACAGCTGTCTTCACTCAATACTTCGCTCAAGATGAGATAGCTGGCCAGAAAAGATCAGGAACAGAGAAGGATATCTGGCAATGAGCAAGCCAACCAGGAACCGATTGTGCAACAAATAAGCAGAAAGAAAAATGGAGGTGGATTAGCCATACTCTGAGGAAACTATCAAGTGACATCACAAGCCAGGCCATTGCTCGAGTGGAACCTGAAAGGGAAGCGGCAAGTTGGTCGTCAGTGCAAAGGTGACTTGGAGGAGGTCATGCAGTGAAGAGGAGGCGAAAGTGTGTGCGCAGACTTGGAGTGGGGTGAAAAAGTTGGCAGAAAACCGAACGCAATGGAGCCGCACGGCTGAAGCCCTATGTTCCTCTAGAAAATTAAAGGATATAATAATAGTAATAATAATAATAGGGTTTTCAGAATGGCATGAGCTTCTTTAAGTACGTCGGTGGCACAGTGGTTAGGAGGCTCACTGACCATACACATGGGCCAAAGTTTGATCTCTAGCCAGAGACGCACTCATTTACCTCGCTGAGCCAGTAATAAGACTGGCAAAGATGGAAAGCCGGGCATGAGGCTAGTAACCCCATCCCGTAAAAGTAATAAACACCACTGCTAGAGAAACTTCAAAAGAGCTTTAGCTTGAAGGAGCTCTATGTTCCACTGGGAACGTGAAGGAATAAACAAAAATGAACTCTTTTCGAATGGTATCAAATGACATAATGAGTGAGACTAAAAAGAAGTTTTGATTTTTGATTTACAGCTTGATTCCACACTGTATTTTCGGTACAAGTATGGAATTTTCAGCATGGATATCGGTAGCCCAAATTTTGCAGGCCGACCATAGATATCAGGTGTGCGTCGGTGCGGGCTCGAACCCCGGACCATGTGCATGGTCGGCGAGAGTCCTAACCACTGTGCCACCGACGCACAGTGGTTAAACTCACGTACCTAACTATGCCTACATCCAAAAAATATTCTATATATATATATATATCACATAGCAATAAAACTTTATCAATCTGAAATTTGAGAATATTGGTGTTGCCTTATTTTTCATAGTTTTTCAAAAGTTAACTTTCGAAATAAATGTTTCCTTTTTTTGAGTGAGAAAAGTGTATGTACGCATGTGTGAGTGAGTAAGTGCGTGAGTGTTTTCGTGTATATTTATTTGTACATTTCAAAGCATAAAGTGAAAGTGAGTGATAGATAGTGTGTACACCTGGCAAAAATCTCACTGTAGCCTTGTGTGTATCTTTGCATTGAAAAAAAAAACGTTTACACTTTGGCTTACATTTCGATGTTCTTTTTTCTCATAATTACAATAGTTTTAGGGTTTGAACATAAACTGGAGAGCTGTTTCGTCCTAGTTTCGTACTCTTCAGCAGTAGACATGTATAAACATACAGCTAAGAAGCGAACTTGTAATATTCAGATTACATGGAGAGCTTTGCCTGACCATTCACTTGCTGAGATGGAAGCTAAGTATCTGCTTTTGATTTTTCAGGGTTCATGCATATTGTCCTCGAACCTCTTCTGCAATTATCTTATCTCTATTGAACTTAGTACTACTTCTATGTTAGGAATGACATTCTCTGGTTTTAATTTACTCATTGTTACATTGAAATTTAGTCCTTTCTCAAGTACTTTTATCTCACTCATTAGAGCTTAGTTCCCTTGATGAGAGAGGTTGATCACCCATGTTGTTCTGTCAACAGAAGATGAAACGCTGACGTCAGTTTCATTTATTGTGTTCTTTTCTTCCATTAGTTTGTTGAATTTTTTGATTTGTGTGGTTTTTGATTTTCTTAACGCTGATTCTCTAGCCTTTCTGGATGTTTCAACAACAATTATTACGAAAAAGAGAAGACGTTCAGCGAAGAGACTCTTTTCGGCGAATTATTACGCAATCTTTGTCATTGACCATTCATTTGAGTTTGTGTTAGGGTTTTTCGATTTCACTTCGTATATTATTTAGTTTTACAGTAATTCGATGTAGTTCTTCTCTTAGACATAATGCGCTGACATGTTCAGCTGCTGATTTTATTTTTCTTGAAGTAATGGGAGTACGTATGCGTAAATATTTTGGAATTATATGATTGTTTTTTAAACATCGACTGTTAAAAATCCGATGTTTTGTGAATCTTGCTGCTGTTTGAGAAAGTCGTGTGAGTTTATTGATAAGCTTCCTAAGAGGAAGACCATATGTATTATTGATATAAGTATAAATCTCCATAATGGAGTTATACTCTACCACAGTGCCCAAGTTTTATACTTAAATCTAAGTATCTGTCTTCATACCCGATATGGTGCGATCCATTAGTCACGACTTATCACTAGAACTCCAGGTAACTTCATCGTGTACTTAGTCATCTACACACTAGACAGCAATAGGTTGATTTCCAGGGATTTGATAGACTACGAAATGATTAAGAAACTAGAAAGGAACAACTGTCATGTACTCCTTGAATTCCTGTGGTTTTCTTACCGAAGTCAGTTCGAGATCTAATTTGAAGCGACATTCATGTAAGGTAGATGGAGAAATTCTATATTAGTTTGTTTATTAGATGTATCACACACCGTCTGTGAAACAGTATTATTTACTGGATGACACAGTTTCGAAGAAAATTTATTGTTTATAATCATATCAGTTGTAACCACACGACTTCGAAACTTGAGTTTTATCGTTTTTTGTCTTCTCCTATTTGTCGTCTTATGGGTAGTAGAATTTTCTAGATATCTGGGACAGGTGTTGAATCATTCTTATTACACGTATTTGCAATTGGTTCGATAAACAAAGCTTCTGGTATCAATCTCTCCCTTCACCTTGCTGTTACATTAGATTTTCAAACTGTCATCCTATCGCATCCAGCCTATTGTATGGTTGTGTGTGATTGCATGTGGTGTAGTGCTATAGCTGAACTATTCTCTAGATTTCTTATTCTATTTGGGTCAACCAATCTAGATTTTGCTGCAAGGTTTTTATGTTCTGCTAGTCTGACTGACTGACCCTGTTCTACTAGTTTGACCTATGTTTTTGACCTCACTGACAATCATTGTAGGTAGGATATTAGATAAACTAAATTTTTTCGTTTTAAAGGCTCCACAGGATAGATGCTTTAACTGACAAAGCATGTTTCTAATTGAGTTTGTGGGTGGTTTGAATAGTAGAAAAGATTTGTAGCTCAGGTGGATGATTTGCAATTAATGGTGTTCTCTGAGCTGGTTGGTTTAGTTGCGGAGCTTTCATCGTCCATCTGGACATCAACCCCTTTCAGTGCAATATTTAGCATAAAGGGAAATGATTTAAATTTCTTCATGAGTAATAGAATTGCGTCTACCAGTAACCGTCTTTACATACGTGTTGACCAGTTTCTATTCACTTGGATTTTAAACTTTCTGGTCACCTGATTTACATTTTATTAGTTGGTATATTTCGTCTATATTAACGTGTTTGTTAATTGCATATTCGTTTGAGTACCAAGCTTCTAGGAATTCACACTTGGCACTCCTTTTAGTGTTTCTTCTGTCTAAGATTTCGACATTTTCTCAATCAAATTGATGTCCTGGGTGGTTTGAATGTCAGCAGCCACTTTTATTCCTGTTTGTCTTGTTAAGAATTCTGCATTAGGTGGTTTCCGAGGTTCCTTCCTTATATAGAATTACTGCTGATGATTTAGATTCGAAACTGTGTCATCCAGTAAATAATAATACTGTTTCACTCACTGTATGTGATACATCTAATAAACAAACTAACATGGAATTACTTACTACGATAGTGTCCAAGTTTTACACACATATATACATTAGTAGATGGAGAAAATTGCACAATCTGTATTAGGCTACTAATAAGTAGGTAAAACACGAATTCGAATAGCAGTTCGAATAATACTTTGGTGGATTGTGATGTTTGAGGATTATATTAATATCTTATGGTCTTCAGATTAATTTATTATCGATATATGTGCAACTAGCGAGGATTACTTCCGGTGGTTTTCCAATGAATTATTGTTCATCGTGTTACAGCCAAGGCAATCAGTCCTATAGGATGACTGATTTTGGAATATCTGTGCACGAAAAGTGGCAGAACCTCACTGTTTGAAGATCTGAATGATACACAGGTGACAACTTTTAACACTATATGGGAGGATGTTTCAAAAGAAGGCGGTGCAGAATACTGCTTTGAGTAATACCAGAGGGAGAGAGAGAGGTTGCAGTTCTTGTACAAAATTGGCAGAATGAAAGGTTTACCATCAAGTTATCTAGCCCAAAGAGTTCAATATCGACAAAATAATTCCCCTTAGCTTCAAATATCCCACATATCTTAGAGATAACATTCGTAGTAAGAAAGTATGCTTTACAAAGCAGCAGACCAAAGTTTGAGTACTCTGTAAAGCAGTAGCAAAGCATCGTAGCAGTGCTCAAGTCTTACAGTCAACTTCATATAACTGTAAGAAAGTGACCAGCTGCAAGGTTATCTGGTGAACATCAATACTAATCGGTATAAACACTACAGTTTGGTTTGTAAGGGTTAGTTATGTTTATACGAGTTGATCACGGATTAATATCGGTTAGAGAACCATTGAAAACCAGGGAGTACTGGACAGCTGCTGTTTCATCCTAGTTTGGGATCATCGGCAGTGCGTTCCCACTGGGATTCGAACCTAGGACCTTCTGGTTACAAGGCAAGCTCGTATACCATTCAGTCACTGGGACCCGATTTAATGGTTCGTGAATTCTAACTTCTACCAGTGAGGTCCAATTAGATATCACGTGTGTGGATGGATGTCCCACCAACGACAATGGTTGGGGTCGCGCTAAATCACGAATTGGTGGAAGTTAGAATTCATGAGCCATTGAATCAGGTCCCGGTGGCTGAATGGTATACAAGCTTGCCTTGTAACCAGAAGGTCCTAGGTTCGAATCCCAGTGGGAACGTACTGCCGATGATTCCCAAACTAGGATGAAACAGCAGCTGTCCAATACTTTCTGGTTTTCAATGGTTCTCCAACCGATATCAATCCGTGATCAACTCGTAAAAATAAACACTACAGTCCTTCGTGAAATCGATTGTGAAGCTAATGTGTCTTCGATTATAGCGATGAGTGATGCGGCTTTGAATCTCTCAAAGGCTGCAGATACGCCTTATTGAGGAGTATCATTAGTTAAGAAACCCAACGTGTGAAGCTTTCTGTCGTCTACCTCTAGCCATTCCAAAAATCAATACTGGTTAGTCGGAAAAATTATCCGATTGTGACATGTCGTAGCATAGATATGAATGTCACCAGGATACTAGGTACGACTTAGGATTAAACAAATGCCAACAATTGCCTAACTTACATTCACTGCATCCTGGCAACGATTTTCTACTTCAACCTGCTTACTCCACGGTGGCACAGCGGTAGAATGCTCACCAACCACGCATGTGGTCTGGGGTTCGATCTCCGATCATAGACACACTCCTTTACCTAGCTAAGCCTGTAACACGACTTGTAAAGACGGAAAGTTGGGCATAAGGCTAGGAACTCCATCCCGTAAAAATAATGAATATCACTGGTACAGAAACTTCAGGCCTCTAGCTTGAAGGCGCCCTATGTTCCACTTGGAACGTAACGGAATACAAAAGAATAAGCTCCACGATTGCTCATAAACTCTCATCTCCTCCTTGCACAATCTCTTCTGTGTAACTCTCTCGCATCTAGCCCTCAGCTCATCGTTTCTTAATCAAGTTTCATTCGAGTGGTGACCCGAAAGCGGTATCACCCAACATATCTCCTCAGTGTGTTTCAGAGATAGTTACAGACTGACAACAGAAGGCAAGACAAGGAAACCAATGCATATTTTTCATTGATTAAACCGCTGTTTATATCTATACAGTTTTATATTCTTTAACCAATCCCTGAGCGTGTAATTTCGGTTTACTTCAATCGACATGAAATAGAATGTTCAAATATACACATCTGGTATTCTGTTGTTGTTAATGCCGGATTGAACTGTGGGGATATGTGAGAATAATATTCCGTTGGCAAACATTATCTGTATGACACCATCACACTATTACCTTGTGAATCAATACCACACTACCCACCAGTTTGTGTATATCGATGAGTTGAGTAGTCATCAGAGAAGTCTGCTTATCTATTACTAATATCGCTGAATTCTGACAAAGGTTTACAAGAATATTGATTTTTTACTTCCTACCTCTACCTATGATTAACAACAATTCACATTTGATTTCTCAATTTTTAAAGAAATATTTGACTTAGTAACAAACAGTTGTGTGAAAAGACCACTACAAAAATGACCTGGATGAAAATTTGTTTTTTTTCTTCTATTTTTGCTATCAGTTTTTTCTTTTTGTGTCAGGGTACACAATCATCACATAAAGCGTACATCAGCAGTTAAGGTCACATAACGCATAAACGACAAAGTTGAACACACAGTACCACGATAAATGGTAACAAACTCGAATCAGAATAAAGCAACTAAAGTTAATAGAGAAGGATTTAATGAAGCGTATACATCCTAATGATCTCAGTATAAAACTAGTAAGCATCTGGTCACTTTCGATATCATTTCCTTATCCACAAATGTTCCATTCATTAAGACTACTGACTTGATATATATATTGTAGAAAAACTAACGATATATCCTCTTCAGGATCTGGACTTCGCCGATGGTATATGTCTGATTTCCCACAAACTGGAAGATATGCAAGTGAAAAGTAACAAGTTGGCAGAAGAAGCATCAAAGATAGGACTTCAAGTGAACATAGATAAAACAGAGATAATGAAGATTCCTAGCCAACATCAACAGCAACAACAACAGACAACAATCAGCATAAGTGGGAAGAACCTGAAAGAAACAACCTCCTTCACCTACCTGGGAAGCATCGTTTCAACTACAGGCCAACGGAACTGACGAGGATATCAAAGCCAGAATCGGAAAAGCAAGACAAGCTTTCATTACACTCAAATCTGTGTGGAGGTCAACAGCACTCAGCATCAAAAATAAGATCCGGATTTTCAACTCCAATATGAAGTTAGTCAGTGCTACTATAGGAATCAGAGACTTGGCCAGCGCGTCATAAAGAGCATCTCAAAGAAACTTCAGACCTTCATTAACAGCTGTCTTTGCTCAATATTCAAGATCAGATGAACGGCCAGAAAAGATCAGCAACAGGGATCTCTGGGAGCGAACCAATCAGGAGCAGATTGTTAAACAAATAGGCAGGAAGAAATGGAGATGGATTGGCCATACGCTGAGGAAACCATCAAGTGATATCACTAAACAAGCCCTCGAGTGGAACCCGAAAGGGAGGCGGCGAGTTGGTCGTCCAAGGGTGACTTGGAGGAGGTCATGTGAAGAGGAGATGAAAGCATGTGGACAGACCTGGAGCAGGGTGAAAAAGTTGTCAGAAAATCGAAGGCAATGGAGGTGCGCAGCTGAAGCCCTATGTTCCTCTAGGAACTAAAGGATACAATAATAATATCCTCTTCAACAAAGGGCCGATGAAATTGTCGCTTTTATGTACTAACAGAGTCCAATTTTAATTCGATTGGCGCCTATTCCATTAGTGGGAAGCCCCTTAGGACAACTTTTCAGGGGATTTATACTTGTCAAGCCTAGAAGCTGGTATTTTACAACAGCATATACAACAAATGGAATTATATCTGTGAAAGCAGATCAAAAGCGCTTAAGACCTGTTGATAGAATTCAGCTCATGCCATCCGAATCTCAACTTCACAAAAGAACATGAGGAAAATGGTACTATTAAATTCCCAAAAGTTTCTCTAACGAAAAGGATTAATGGAACAATCGATAAATCTATTTGATATTAGATGGTTGGAGGCAGTCGGCCACAGGAAGCCTAGGTTTCGTGCTAGTTGGCACTCGATAGTCAGTCAGTAGGGTGTATCTGCAACTCCCTTGAAGGAACAACTCATGTCCCTTCTGAGATGTCCCATATTCCATAGAATTCAGTCTGCACTAAATGCAAAGGACTAGACATATTACACTAGTTACTGACTAGTGTCCAATCAAAGTATCCATTACAGTCAGTCCTACAGGAGGTCAACCGCGAGCTTGAACAGCTCAGTAGTAACATCTCTGACTGCAGGCGGCACTGAGCAACGCGGGTTCGAATTTTAGACAGGCGGAAAATGAGTTTTGCCTTCATGGCAGTTGCAGATACGCCTTACTGACTGGTAAGTACCCACTAGCACGAAACCTAAGTCTTAGTAAGGCTTCCTGTGGCCTATTGTCTCCAAGCATCTAATATCACCAAACCAGTGTGCATCGTGATAGCGAGCTATCTAGCGGAATGTTGGCCACATTGCAAACCTGACTGACTGATAGAAATCAGTCTGCACCAAACACCAAGGACTAGACACAGCACAACAGTTGCTAGAGTCCAATCAAAGGAGAGACCTATATATAGAAAGTCTCCATGGACAGGAAGTTACATACATTTAAAAAATTTTGTTCCAATCCAGTATAAAAAACGTAGTGAGAGGACTGTTCAATAGGTCATGAAAGATTTCTTCTGACAGCACAATTAGGCATAAAATAAGGATTCTGAAGGATATTTTATCTAAAAATGGATATCCTGAGAAGGTTCTCAATAAATTAGCCCCAGTCATATTATCCGAACACTTTCAAAGAAATCTGTCTGTATCAATACTTCATTCAAAGAAGACGATGTGTACAAGAAGTAGTCAAACCAAGACTCGATAAAGCTATCAAGAGAAGTTATTATGCTGCAAAATCCGTATTCCTTAACCCCACCAAGCGAGTGCTTCAGCAATCTGGGAAAGACAAGTCATCAATCCTTCATACATAGTGTAGGTAGCCAGGAATTAACAACCGCCCAACACACACCTGCAAAAGTATGTGAAGCCCTCCTGATCAGTCAGTCAGCAGGAAAAATGATATGTGGATTTACAACTCCAGTGTGAAGTCGGTGCTACTTTATGGATTAGAGACTTGGCGCGTCATGAAGAGCACTTTTAACAAACTACACACCCTCAATACTTCTCTCAAGATCAGATGGCCGGCTAGAAAACATCAACAATAGTTGGCGATCTCTGGGAACAATGAGTCAACCCAGAAGGAACTAAGTGTGCAAAAAATATGCAGGTAGAAATGGAGGTGGATTGGCCATACTCTGAGAAAACAAACTAGCAGGTGAGTGACATCCATCACACACCAGGCCTCTGATCGAGTGAAACCCGAATGAGAAGTGACGAGTTGGTCGTCAGTGTGAGGGTGACATGGCGAAGGAGGTCATGTGAAGAGGAGATGAAAAATTGTGGGCAGACATGAAGTCAGGTGATGAAGACGTTGGCAGAGAACCGAACGCAATAGAGAAGTGTGGTTGAAACCCTATGTTCCTCCTCTAGGAACTAAAGCAAAACAATTATAATAATATATGAAAGAGTGCTTCCGTGTTCCAATAGTAGAATACTCATCGATCATACATTCGATCCGGATGTACTCCTTAACCTCAATTAAACGATAATAAGATACAGTAAAAAGAAAGTGTTGAGCACGAGGCCAGCAATAACACAATAAATAATAATAGTACTATATAAACAATCAAAAAGAGGCATGACTACAAATCACTTACGGTAAACGTTCAGTACCGTTAACAGCTCCACCATTGTTTCCATTACTACGTGCAGGTAAATTCACCATAACTAAACAATAATCTCTTGAATCGACATGATTAATAAGATTGTATTTTTCTAATGTCCATTGTACAATTTGTTCAGATGTATCATTAACAGATAATGGGAGTAGGATATACGGTATTGTTGGATTCAACGCATTCCCATAAATCTTTACCAAACTGCCTATAAATATATGAGATAAACAGCATATAAAGAAGGCATATATATACACATATATATGTATAAATTAAATCCAGTAGCCTGTTTTTATCACAGCAAGCAGGAATCAGTATAATTGATATAAGTATAAAACTTGGGCACTGTGGTAGAGTATAATTCCATTATAGATAAGATTTTATTTTTTGATAAATCGCACAGTGTTTACAGTTATATGAACTGATGACGTTTCGAGCACAAACTATTGCCACTCATAATCATATCAAGTTACTCACACAACTTTGTTCTTTCATTTATATACATATGTGGAATGGATTAGATATTGGATTAAAAATCAATGTGAGATAATGTACATTCAGAAATAATCGTACGAGTGTTGTTGATCAATTGCAATTAGATGGGAAAATTGGACGAGTGTTTTTTACAGTCATAATAAGCTGCTTGTTAGAATGTGTTTGAATTGAAATAGAATTTTAAGATTATTTATGATCTTCTTCTGGTTTGACTGATGGCATTAATACGAGTGTTATTGATCTACTATAATCAGATGGAAGATACGACGAGTATTTTAATAGTCATAATAAGTTTTTTGTTAGGATGTTGTGATGTGTTTGAATCGAAATAGTATTTTAATATTATTTATTACCCTCTTCTGATTTGACCTGCGGTAATAATATCTTCCATATCTCTGGTATTTGCATTGAGTCATTTTTGTTGCATGTGTTGGGTGTGGACTCGATAAATAAGGATTCCGTAATCAACCTCTCTCTCCACTTAGCTATATTACTTTTTAGAATTTTAACCCTCTCCCACCCTATTGTGTGGTTGTTTGTATGAAGTTTGCATGAAGTGCAATAGCTGAGCCTTTTTCTAAATTACTTATCTTTTAAGGGTCAACCATTCTTACCTTAGCTAAATTCTTATGTTCTGTTAATCTGACTATCCCTGACCTACTAGTTTGACCTATATAGTTGACCTCACAGTTATTGCAGGGTATTTTGTAAATTATATTATTTTGTTTAATTGGATCCACCGGGTCTTTTAGCCTACAGAGCTTGTCTCTGAGTGAGTTTGTAGGTTTGAATGCCACCCTAATTCAAAGTTGTGTGAGTAACTTGATATGATTATGAGTGGCAATAGTTTGTGCTCGAAACGTCATCAGTTCATATAACTGTAAACACTGTGCGATTTATCAAAATAAAATCTTACCTATAATAGAAGGAATCAGTATACTCTATATAATGGGAAATCCTCTACTAATTTACTTACTCTTACTGCTCTTTCTCGAGGTTATGTCCCTTCAACTTTTCTGTTTACGTTCTTCGAACATTTTGTTTTTTTTTCAATTTTACTTTGATTATAGCTAGATTCCACACTGTATTTTTTGCACGTGGACCTTGATGGCCTGTTTGAACATTTTAAACTACCATATTCCATGTACATTTCGCATCTATTTAAATGTTTTGTCTTACCTTCTACATTGAAAAGTTTAGACAATCAAGTATCAACCAACCTTTACTTCTGCAGTTTGTAAACTCTCTGTATTTTACCTACTGTACTCCATTGCTCTCCATTAATCTTTCCTGGGCTTCTCAAAAAGGACTATATCATATTACGA
The DNA here is from genome assembly GCA_944472135.2 of Trichobilharzia regenti. Lineage (NCBI taxonomy): Eukaryota > Metazoa > Platyhelminthes > Trematoda > Strigeidida > Schistosomatidae > Trichobilharzia > Trichobilharzia regenti. Next base: position 58,656,789 of record OX235266.1, read on the forward strand.
AGAGTATTAAATGCTGTGAGTAGGGCTTGTGGTATGCTACTGCGTGAGCTCGCCAATATAATAGTTGAGAGACACATGAATTCCTGTACAAAATGGCCAAAAGCCGTACTGCCAACCCCCCTGCACCCCCTTATTCACAACTATCCCCTTGCATCTCAACAGGTAGGACAAGAAGTCAATATAAGAAGTTATATGCTCGCACCAATAAGTACACAAATTCTACAACACCCTATTTAGCCCGTACTTTATGTGATGAAGACTCGGCTAGACGTGAAACACATAAGTTACTATGTAATTAGCAAAGTGAATCGATCCTTTCATCAGTCATCGTTCTGTAGTTTTATGGTGTCTCCCTTTCTATCGTTTAATCATAACTTAGCTATTTCATTTTAGTTGTTATTACTATTATTACTACAATTTTATACTTTATGCATATTTTTCTCCTTATCGCATACTGTAATTTGCTACATAGCTGCTATAACAACTTTTTGTTATTATTATTATTATCATGTAATGTTTATTTTTTTGTCATTTTAAGTAAATTAGATACAATATTACTATTATTATTACAAGTATGGAATTTTCTGCATGTGATGTCGGCAGCCCAAATTTTTGTAGGCTGATTATAGACATCAGGTGTGCGTCGGCGGGAGGTCGAACCCCGGACCATGTGCATGTTCAGCGACAGTTCTAACCGCTGTGCCACTGACGCACGCAAATGGCTTGCCCTATTCTCTTAAGTATGCCAACAATCCAACTGTTTCTATTCCGGTGGTTACTTCTCAGCACGACTGTTTTAAAATGAATAATAAGTCGTGACCAGTAGGGTGCAGCCGGTCGGGTGTGAGGACAAATACTCGCCGAAGACATTGGCTAGCGGTTGCGCTATGTCGTGAATTGGCAGAAGTTAGAATTCAAGAACCATTGGATCGGGTCCCAGTGGCTCAGTGGTCTACGAGCTCACTGGCCTTGTAACTAGAAGGTCCTGGGTTCGAATCCCGTGGTGTGGGTGCGTACTGCTGAAGAGTTCCAAACTAGGACGAAACCGCAACTGTCCAGTACTCCCAGGTTTTCCAGTGGTTCTCTAACTAATGTCAGCTCATGATGAAATCCTGAAATAACCTTTTTATTAGAAAACATTCAGTGATCCTATTAGAAAGGTTTTAAGGTTACTCCCTCGAAATATCAAATTGTTCATTCCAATTTCAGTCACAGGCGCGACTGACATGACCTGAATAAGCTAGAACAACAGTGGCGGTTTGTGCAGAATCATATGGCATCATCAGTGCTTACTTCGTTGGCTTCTCATCAGCTGCTGCTTACAGCCTAAATAAATTATGAGGTTTATGTACAGTTACACTGGGAGAACAGAAAGAAAGGCACACCTCCGATTTTCTGAAGATGTGCCGAAAAGCTTACGTCTCACAGGCACAAAGTCTTATAATAGCGCTATTACTCGACATTTCCTTGACACGAGTCATGAGGCGGAAATCGAGAAATCCTTCAAAATTATCAATAGACAAAGGAACCCGATTCTCCTCAAGTTTTCCGAAGCAATTTCTATCAAAACCAGATTTATGTGTTCATAAAGAAGCAGTAATCAGTTTTTTCTTGCCTCGGTAACTGGATGTCTGTTTTTCTCTCATCTGATTACGTAATCTTTGTCCTTAACCTCACCCCCCCTTTTATAATCTGTAATTTTGCTTGTCTCTTGTTTCTATGATTTGAGTTCAACTTAGTACACTGTTACCTAACTTATTAGTCAATATGCATCTAACACACATCTCATCTTTATTATGTAACTCCTTTACCATTGTATGCATACATTTATTTTGTTTTAACTTGAACTGCCTGTGTAAAAACTATATAAGCGCAATCTTCTGAGCACTGTTCACTAATTGTGGAACTTTCTGTCAACTGACAACATGTAAAATTTGCAAGTATGTTAAAACGTGTCTATACTTAAACCTCATAATTTATTTAGGCTGTAAGCAGCTGATGAGAAGCCAACGAAATAAATGATGTTACCATATTATTCTGCACAAACCACCACTGTTGTTCTTGCTTTATTCAAATTCATCAAGGGCAATAAATGCATGAAATTACATGATCTGGTTAGTTCGCATGGTTTCAATAGTATAGATGCCACAGAAATGGAGAATAAACTGAATGTTAAACACCTTCGACGGTGTATTTCGACTGACCGCATTTCCTGGTCTTTCCTGCAATCTTGTAAGTTTTTATAAAGATATTTCGTTTAACGTTCTACATAAGGAAACCAACACAACTTGTTAATTCTTGTATTCTACCTATCCTTCTTCATTGCTCCCGCCGCTTGACCTCTCCTGTGTTACCTGAGAAAGAATTTGTTATAATGTAAAGGGCGCTAAAAGATGTCAATAGGTCTAGTGGGGTGTTGCTAGCCTAACTTCTTTATATTTCTGAAAACAGATCTAATCCTTATATACCAAACTCTTGAAAACTATTCTGACGCTCGCTAGTAACTTGCTACAGGACAGAGTTTCTTGGAGTTCTAGTGAGAAGTCGTGACTTATGCGGTCCATCCAGTCAAGTGTAAGGATGGATTTCCCACCGATGACGTTGGTCGGTGGTCGCGCTAATTGCGTCACCAATTGAGAAAAGTTAGAATTCATGCACTGGGCATTGAACCAGGTCCCACTGGTTGAGTAATGGTATACGAGCCACCTTGCCTTGTAACCGGAAGGTCCTGGGTTCGAATCCCAGTGCACGGTGGCTGTGTACTACCGATGATTCTCAAAACTAGGATGAAACAGCTGGCTGTCCAGTACTCCAGTGCTGGTTTTCAGTGATTCTTCTCCAACTGGTATCAATCCGTGGTCAAACTCGTTAAAACAAAACTAATCCTTAAGATGTCATTCTGTCTGTGGAAGACTTGAGATTTTTACGGGGATAGAATCTTCAGCTTCACAGTCAACCTACTGTCTCTTCTAGGCTTACTAACCGCTGGTAAACTAAGCGAAGTTTGAGAGTGCATCAGCTGGGAATCAAACCTCAATGACTTTCTGTGTGCAGCTGGTGAGCATTCTACCGACTCACGAACAGACACCAGAATAACACACTTCATACGATTTCATCAAGTCGATTTTCTTTAACTGCATAATCACGAAACAACCTCAAGTAGACGGTCAGTAAAAACAACAGAGAACTATATGGGGGTTTCGTCTCAAAAGAGGACTCTTCCATACTGCAGAACCATGACCCAAAGGACGGGAAAAACCGGGAAAATTAAATTTCTCTGAGAAAGTACTATGTCATTTAGCCGTTCATTTGGAATTTAATGGCAAAATGAGTTCAGTGTGAAGACAAATACTTCCAAATGATATTGGATGACCTTGGGGTTTTATTTCATGAATTCAAAGGCATTAAATGTTCCTACCTCATAATCTCAAGGTTTTGAGGTCAGTGCCTTGTTAGAGTTCCAAAACAGTTGTACAGTGTTCCCAGGTTTTCACTGATTCCTGAACTAATGTCACTTCGTATGGAAGTCCTTCTTGAAAACATTCACTACTGGTGTGAGTAGTGTACAGAATTTTATGTCACATGACTAAGTTTCAAATGACATGCAAAACCTGAGGCATCAATTAACAAAGTAATCATTGACTATTGAAGCGTAAACCTGACTAGTTTTTTTGTTTATATGATTTCATAGATGTTCATATCACATTCTCTCATAAGAGGTTGTGGTCTAGAGGCCTCCCCAAATCTTGGCTGGTGAGGTGCACGCTCATCGATCATTATTATTATTATTCCCTTGCGTTCCAAATGGAACATAGGGCTTCAACAACAAATCTCCACTTTGTGTTTCATTTTCTGCCATTCTCTTCAACTGAGTTCACGGTTGACCAAACTCTTTCATCTCTGTTTCTCACACGATCTCCTCTATGTCACCCTCGACGTGACAACCCATTAGTCACTACGCATTTGGATTCCATTCGAGTAGCTGGCGTGCAATGTCATTCGACAGCCTCCTCAATGTATGCCCGATCAATCCATCCCCATTTTCTCTTACATATTTGATGAACGATTGGCTCTCGCCTGTTGGTTTGTTCCCCTGGTGTTCCTTATCGCTTATTCTTTCTGGACATCGATGACACACTAGACAGCTTTGTAACGCTTCATTACGAGTTGACAGAAGTTAAAATTCATGGGCTCACCTCATAATCTAAAGGTCCTAAGTTCAACTCCTAGTTGGACTTGTGAGTGTGAAGTCCTGAAGAGTCCTAGATTGAGACGAAACAACCGCTCAGCGTTTCATGCAATTTAAAGATTCTCTTTGTAAGTGACAATGATTTATGATGACATCTACAATGCAATCAGCTGAGATCCCTATAAACGCAAACACCGTTTTTGAACAGACACTGAATTTGCGTTATCATCAGATGAAGCTCTGACAATTATATCTAGGATGGCATCTAAAAGTTTGCCAGACAAAACTTCATTTCATCATCTTCAATAAAAAAAAACAAAGATACGATCAAAATTTACCTTTTTTACTCCCATCACCAATTTCCATAGCCTGATTTCGATTATGTACACGTTGTTGTCGTCTTCGGCGCAGAACTTCATCTGGATTAGATAAGGTTCGCGTGAATGTTGTATCCGGGATTTGTTCTACTCCATCACAGGCATCATCATCATCACCATCACCACCGCCATCAATATTACCAGATCGATGTTTACTTGATTTTCGCCGTTTTTTTCGTGATCCTGATGACCATCTACGGACAAAACCACGACTGTGTTGTTTATCTTCTGTAGGATTGTCAACATTCAGTGTACTTTTACTACTTGCGCGTAATTTTGCACCAGGTGTTAACGAACCATTTTGATGTGTTGTATCCTGTTAATGAGATGTAAAGAAAATGACATTTCGTACTAATGAGAGTCGAATTATTAAAGAAGAGTAAGAAACACGCCATCATTTGGTAAATTTTTCAATTGTCAGTCATGAAAGTTGCTAAGATAGACTTATACCACCTGAAGACAAATTCTGCCTTGTAACCAGAAGGTCTTGGGTTCGAACCCCATTGCAGTGGGTGCGTACTGATGAAGAGTCCCAGGATAGGATGAAACAGCTGTCCAATACTCCCAGTTGGTTTTCCAATAGTTCTAATGTCAGCTCATGATGAAGTCCTGCAAAATTCTGTGGGGTTTGAAAATCCACCATATTATAACTGAACAGCTATACTGAAATTATGAACTGCTTCCACCTGAATTAATACAGATAAAGGCTAACATATTTGAGAGAAAAGAAAGACTATGTAAGCAGCAACAGAAATGAGGAAATTTTTCCCATCGAACCATAAATAATCGATTATGAGCTACATTTCTTTTCTGACATCTCAAACAGTTGTTATTGGAAGGAGTAGGGACTCAAAATTTCCCCCCTTTTTTTGGCTTCCTTAGTGTACCACATAGGGCTTCACGCTTGAACTATGAAGTCTACATGGCGGTGAAATTCATTTTAACAGAATGAAGTTGCTAATAGTCACGCCAAATCTTCCTTCTCTACTTAGTTGTACTGTGTGAGAACTGTCTGCAAGCCAAAAATTGTGGACAACAATTGACGTCATTATTGACGTTCCAAATCTGAATCATGCAAAAAAAGAATAACCAAGCTTAACCTCGAGGAACTCAACAACCAATCACACAGCAGACTTAACGTATGCAAATACGATTCGCAGATATATATGGACGGACTATCTAAGAAACGGTCACAAAGAGATGACAGAATCACCTTCAGCGAGAAAACAACCAATAAGAAGACGCTGTTTCTCTGCTAATTATAATGAATAATAATGTACATAAAAATATAAAAGTATGTCTTGATTTTCTCAGTCAACAATTTTTTGTCTGGCTCTTGTTTTCTGTCATTACAGTACTACTAGAGACTAAAGAATATTGTTTACGAGTGCATTTGTCGGCCGGGAATCGATCCCCACCCCCGAATGAACCACCAACGCATAATTGACGACTAAATCAATTACCGAAATCGTTAATCAATGAAAATATCAAATAACCAGTTACAAGATTACTTCCAGACTCTTTAAGTCTCTTTCTCTATAATTCTAATTTGAATTGGTTACATTGGTTAGACAACCATTGGAAAACATGCAGGGAGTGATGGACAGCTGTGTCGTCAGCCTAGTTTGGGACTGTTTAGCAGTACGCATCCATCACAGGGGTTCGAACCCAGGATCTTCTGGTTACAAGGCGAGCTCGTATACCATTAGGCCACTGCAACCTGATCCAATGGCCAACCCATGAATTTTAACTTCTTCCGATTCACGAAATAGCACGACCCTTAGCCAAAGTCTTCGGTGGCGAGTATTTGTCCTCACACCCGACCTGCTGCACCTTACTGGTGACGACTTCCCACTGGAACCTCAGGTAACTACCTACCTGAATAGGGCTAGCCACCAGTGAGCATCTCATTGATATTCAATTATTGGTTTGTAGGGATCTACGAGCTCGCCTTGTAACCAAAAGGTCCTGGGTGGGTGCGTACTGATGAAGAGTCCCAAACTAGGCTGACGAAACAGCTGTCCAGTACTCCCTGTGGCTAGTTTTCTAATGGTTCTCTAACCAATGTCAGCTCATGATGAAATCCTGTAACCAATCAACCGAATCCCTACAAACCAATACTTGAATCACTTGAATTCGTGATAAATTATAGAATTCGATTAAGCACATTTTGGAAAAAACAATTCAACTCAGTGATACACATTAATCACCATCAGAAATTTAGTGAGTATGATTCATCACTAGAATATGAATTCAAATTGTAGCATGGATACACTCTCCACCTACGCATTTATCACTTATGTCATCTCTATTTTCTTTACTCAACTTCTACTAATCTTATCATGGATAAGAATTGTGCCATTTGGTATGAATTAGTCACACAGCAACATGAAGGAAAAAAGACCACGAAGAACACAACAAACACATCAAGTTACCATCATTATGAACATTATTCAAAACACCACCCCCACTACCACTAAGAACAACAACAACAACACCCTCCGCTATTACACCTCCTCTGTATTTACCTCTGAAAAGTGTTCAACTAATCTAACTAACACGAGCAATGATTTGAGTGCAGAATCGTTTATTCAAATGAGCTTTGATAATTATTAAAAGATGACATTGGCTGTGTGATGAAAAAAAAATTCGACATTGTGTGTGTGATTTCTATCCTTTTGTGTTTGTGTGTTGTGTGTGTGTGGGGGGGTGGTGGCCTGAGTGAGTTGGTCGGTTTGTTTGTTTGTCTAATGGACGAGTAAAATAAACCAGACGTGTAGAAATATGATAATTAATTTATGGAATAGAGGTTGTGGAAAGGTGAGGGTTATTCATAGCGAGGGTTGGAGTGGGTGTTGGCGGGGGGGGGGCTTCGAAGCCAGACAAGACAAGGCGAGGCGACACAATTAAATGCTAACGAGATGATTCGTGTTTAGATGTCAGTCGAGTTAACATGCACTCGTGTGCATTGATTGTTTGTATGTTTGTGCTTTTTGTGAGTTGTCTTTTGTCTTCACATGGAGTTGGATTAGTAGACAATTATTTATTTTATTTTTATTATTAGTATTCTGATGACTGTAGATATAGAAAGATTTTTATAACATAAATGGATCAAGAATGTGAAAAGATGATGGTTTTTAGAACTCCCTGGAACATTCAATTGATGTATACACGGTGATTCGAAATGAAACTAAATTAATTAAAAATATCCATTAAAATTTTCAAAAGAATGAATATTGAACAAAAAATACTCTTTTCGATAACTTCATTATGAGGCTCTACAGTTAGGTATACATTATAGTGAATGAATGAATTAGTGTTATGAACAACATTAGGGTTATTCAAGTAATGGTTTGTAGGGATTTGGTTGATTGGTTATAGGATTTCATCATGAGCTGACATTGGTTAGAGAACCATTGGAAAACCAGCCACAGGGAGTACTGGACAGCTGTTTCGTCAGCCTAGTTTGGGACTCTTCAGCAGTACACACCCACTGCATTGGGATTCGAACCCAGAACCTTCTGGTTACAAGGCGAACTAGCCCGTAGACCATTAAGCCACTGGAACCCAACCGATCCAGTGGCCACCCCATGAATTCCACCTTCTGCCAAATCATGATATAGCGGAAAAGCTAGCCAGTAGGATCCAGTAGGTCGGGTGTGAGGACAAATACTCGCTGTAGACAATGGCTAGCGGTTGCGCTATATCGTGAATTGGGAGAAGTTAAAATTCATGGGCTGGCCATTGGATCGGGTCCCAGTGAGTGGCTTAGTGGTCTACGAGCTCACTGGCCTTGTAACCAGAAGGTCCTGGGTTCGAACCCAAGTACAGTGGATGCGCACTGATGAAGAGTCCCAAACTAGACGTAGGAAGCAGCTGTCCAGTACTCTCAGCTGGTTTTCCAATGGTTCTCTAACTAATGTCAGCTCATGATGAAATCCTATAACCAAACATTAGTGTTGTTTAAATAACATCGAATCAATAATAATCATATCAATAGATTACAGTTCAATAACAATAAGCTGAATGTCCGAAAAATTAGAGAAATTAATAATATAAATTTATGAATTTATAGTCTCTACTGAAGCCCGGTCAAGACGGTAGTAGTGCATAGCTGGACTTCCTTCTTTTGCACACTGAGCACTGGTTGTTTGAGGTGAATTGCAATAGCCTCTGCTGTTTGAAGCACGTGGTGCTTCGAAATTTTTGGCAATTTATTTGGCACCTGTCAGGTGATAGAGAAGGATTCTTCAATGCTAGCTGGCTTTGTGGCCGGTTTGCACCAGATGGTCAAATATCGAACTGTTAATGGTTTTCAATGCACCTTTACTTAACCATACTGGGAGATGTTCACGAGCACCAAAAATTAAAGTTCCTACAGCAAAGGCCGATATAACTCGCTCCACAAGCGCAGTTGAATTGTTGGATACAATCTGAAGTGGCTAGTTTAGGTACTTCATCTTCCAATCGAGAAATCAGCATTGGTCGTGTAAAGAATAAGATATGTAGTTCGTCAGCATTAAACGTTCTTTGAAGTGATTTTCTTAATTTCCTCGTAATTATTTCACTTGGTATATCGCCCTTGAATTGCAGTCGTATATATAAAGAGGCTTCTCGTTTACAGATAGTGAGTAGTAATCTTCCACTTTCTTTGTCATGTGTTTCTTGATAAATTTTTCGGGATAGCTATTTTCTATCAAAGTATCATATACAGTGCTTAATTCATCTTCAGTTACTTCTTCTGAGCATATAGCTCTAACTCGAAGCACCGCTTGCTCCAGACAGCAGAGGCTGTAGCAATTCGCCACAAACAACCAGTATTCTGTGTGCAAAAGAAGCAAGTCTAACTAGGCACTACTACCGCCCTGACCGGCCTTCAGTAGAGATTATAAATTCATGAATTTTTAGTATTATCTTTCCTAATTTTTCTAACATTCAGCTTATTGTTTTGTTGATGCTAGTGAGCTATAATCTATCAATATTATTGATTGGATGTTATTTAAACAGCATTAATGTTGTTCATAACACTAATTCATTCATTCACTATAATGTGTATATATAACTGTAGAGCCTGATGATGAAGGGGTTATCGAAAAGAGTACTCTTTGTTCAGTATCCATTCTTTTGAAACTAAATTCACGATATTTAATGCAACCCCAACCAGTGTTACAGACAAATAACTGTCCTCTTGTCTGACTTGATGGCTACCGCCGCTTACGTCTTTATAGTAGAACTCAGACAAGAGGATAGTTCGTCGCCTATGACACTGGTTACCCACCGTTGCGCTAATGATGCATCACGGATCAGCAGAAGTTCGAATTCATTAAAACCATTGGGTCAGGTCCCAGTGGTGCTGGATTCAAACTTCGTTGAGTGAGTACCAATGAAGAGTCCCAAACTAGTCGGATAGAACATCTGTCCACTACTCTATGCTGGTTTTCCAATGGTTCTCTAGCTGATATCAGCTCGCGGTCGATTCTAAAACCAATCAAATCTCTTGTTCAATATCAGCCCTTCAAATTAAATTCACAATTCATAGGATTATATGACAACATGTATCATTTATTGATTGTCATTTTTGTGGTACCAAGTGGATCACATTTTATGATCCGATTAATCTCAGTTTCCAAGGTAAACTGTATTGCAGAATTTCATGCCTTTGAAGTGTGTAAATTTCAAATTGAGAATTTATTTGAAGGTTGAAAATTTGATTTGTGGAATCGCTGGTTCTTCTAAGTAGCTAGCTAGTTGGCTAGACAAATATCGGATAATTTGTCCCCACACTCAAAGTGTTGACTCCATCGGTCATGACTTCTCACTGGAACTCAATGAAACTTCTACCTGTAGCTAGTCGCTAGGCAAATCATCAGGTCGCGCGCTAAACTGGATTCCAGCCTGATTTGCCAACGAGCTTTACCTTGTAAACTGAATGTCTTGAGTTAGATTTTCGTTGAAGATTCCAAACTAGAATGAAATAGTTGTCCAGTCGTTCAATGGTCTCCAATGATTCTCTAAATGACACCAGTCTGGGATCAAACCTGAATCAGCGATATAAGTGATTCAATAACTCTGAATAATTCTGTGAAGTCAGTGTTGTACCATATGGATCAGAGATTTGGCGCTGTGACGCGTCACGAAGGCCACTTGGAACAAACTACACACCTTTGTCAACACCTGTCTTTGCTCACTACTTCGCTCAAAATCAGATGGCCTGCCAGAAAACATCACCAACAGGGATCTCTGGGAATCACGAAACAAACCCGGCAGGAAACAATTGTGCAGCAAATATGCAGGAAGAAATGGAGGTGGATTGGCCATACTCTGAGAGAACCAAACCATCAAGTGAGTGACACCACACACCAGGCCATTGCTCGAGTGGAACCCGACCAAATGGGAAGCGGCGAGTTGGTCATCATTGTGAGGGGTACATGAAGAAGGCGGTCATGCAGAGAAGAGGAGATGAAAGCATGTGGGCAGACGTTGAGCCAGGTGATGAAAACGTTGGCAGAGAACCGAACGCAATAGAGACATGCGTCTGAAGCCCAATATTCCTCCTCTAGGAACTAAAGGAAACAATAATAATATATAATAGTACAAGGCTATCAAATCATTCACCCTTTTCTAGCCTGGTTGAAAAACGGATGATAATCAAAAAGAACGTCTAATATCATCAAATGGGATCCAAATTAGCTGAATAGGAATGATGGACTCGAATGGAATTTCACCTGGTCTCAACATCTAACCCCCCCCCCTCTACCTCATGAAGTGACAAAATCAACACGAATGTGATAAGCAATTTCATTATGTAAACACGCGCTGCTTTTATTTATTTATTTGATGCACTTATCAAATCCAACAATCTACACATGATGGTTTTGTTATCTTTACCAATTGGCCAACTTGACAACGCAAAATTGTCGCCATGCTGAGGAACAATGATTAAGTTGTTATGTATATAAGCTGAGTGGATTTTGTAAACTCTCGTTTAATAATACTAGTACTTTGATAAAGCTATTAGCAGCAGCATTAAATAGCGAAATGTCAGTAAAAGCGGCAATATCGTTTTGTTTTTCATTCATTCATTGGGAAATACAATAGTAATAACAATAGTAATAAGGGCACTGAAAGTTCTAACAGGGTTTAAACAGGAATACTCAGTTCTGAAATTGTAGATGTCATCAACTGGGGAGTTTATTAGATACACTTAATGAATACCATCTATACTCAACTCAACACTTAGAACGAGACTTAACTGATCACAGTAAAGCGGCTTGTCAGAATATCAGTGGCTCACCAAATAAACACCTTAGTGTAAGAGATATATCTAATCAAGATATACACTTGATAGATGTTTCGTCCCAACGTAGGACTCTTCAGTAATAGATGGATTCTCTAGAGTACTCACTCATAAAATGTCATGAATTGAGCTAGTATGATCACAACTACGACGGAGCTAACTCTATATTAGTTTGTTTATCAGATATATCACACAGTGAAACAGTATTATTTACTGGATAACACAGTTTCGAACAATATTTATTGTTTATAAGCATATCAATTGTAACCACACGACTTCGAAACTTCAGTTTTATAGTTTTCTCTGTTCTCTCCTATTTGTCGTCGTTGAGGTTGTAGAATTTTCATGATATCTGGGTGTACAGTTGTTGAATCCTTCCTATTACACGTATTCTCCACAGTTGATTCGATAAACAAAGCTTCTGTTATCAATCTCTTACTCTCTCAAACCCCGTGACATTAGATTTTAGAACTGTCATCCTATCCCATCCTATTTTGTAGTTGTGTGTAACTGCATGTAGTGAGTGGTATAGCTGAACTATTCTCTAGATTTATTATCTTATTTGGGTCAACCAATCTAGATTTTGCGTCTAGGTTTTTATGTTCTGCTAGTCTGACTGACTGACCCTGTTCTACTAGTTTGACCTATGTATTTGACCTCACTGACAATCATTGTAGGTAGGATATTAGATAAACTAACTTGTTTCGTTTTAAAGGCTCCACAGGATAGATGCTTTAACCGACAAAGCTTGTTTCTAGTTGAGTTTGTGGTTGGTTTGAATGCCAGCAGCCACTTTTATTCCTGCCTGCCTTGTTAAGAATTCTGCGTAAGGTGGTTTCCGAGGTTCCTTCTTTGTATGGAATTACTGCTGATGATTTAGATTCGAAACTGTGTCATCCAGTAAATAATAATACTGTTTCACTCACTGTGTGATACATCTAATAAACAAACTAATATGGAATTACTTACTACCGCAGTGCCAAGTTTTACTGATATATATATATATATATATATATATATATATATTGATTATAGCTTGATTCCACACTGTATTTTTGGTACAAGTATGGAATTTTCAGCATGTGATATCGGTAGCCCAAATTTCGCAGGCCAACCAACTGATATCAGGTGTGCGTCGGCAGGGGATCGAACCCCGGATCATGTGCATGGTCGGCGAGAGTCCTAACCCCTGTGCCACCGACGCACATTGATGGCTAAATCAAAATTTTTATACACTTGTTCCCCTTTATGAAATATATGAATAAAACGAAAACAACGGCATGCAAAAATTACTATGGTACTTGCGAAGGTGGCATATAATGTCAGAGTTAACAGTATACTCAAAAATTAATAAGCAGTGCTTAGAAACCCTACCCTTACATGATTTGTATACAAATGGTTCACGTTTAAACAAAGCAAAATTCCCCCCGCCCCCCCCCAAAATAACAAGTGTTTCAACCTTATGGGTAGAGGGAGTTACGTAATCAAAAACAAGAGATGGATAAATAGATGACAAGATTTATCTGGAAATCGCTTCAATATTTAAATGCAGTTGACTATGACCAATACCTCTATGTTATGACGACTACTCAAATACCCGCCAACCACGTTAGGTGGTTCAAGGTTCAATCCCCAGCTGACGCACTCCTTCACCTCACTAGGCCAATAATAAGACTGGTAATAATGAGGGAAGGTTTGGCATGAGGCTAACAGCCCCATCATCCTGTAAAAATATACACCAATGATAGTGAAACTTTAAGGCTCTAGCTTGAAGGCGCCCTATGTTCCACATAGGGAACGTAAAGGAATTTGCAAAAACTGACGACTACTGGTACCAACTACATGACTACTTTAACTTTGGTTAGTGGAAGAGGTGAACGATATCGTGACGCCTAGGGGGGGGGTTGGAATTATAAACGCCTAAACGGATGAACAAAGACCGTATATATATATATATATATATATATATATATATATATATATATATATATATATATATGATCTTACTAACAACATTAATTGGATGAACCTAGGAAAGTTAATGACAGCCATTGTATTCTTCTAAGAAGATATCCTTTTAAATAATGGAGACATCTTCTAGTTCAAGAGGATCTTTTAGATATTATTGTATGTTCTTTAGACTTTAGAATGGTTCAATTGCAAAGCATTTATTATCCTTCTAGAGAGCAATTTCAGAATTAATTTTAGTGCGCAATTAAAATACACGCACACATACACACACAGACAAAGACCAAGACCAAAGAGCAATTCTTCCACATAACACATCTCTCAATGATAACAAAAACAAAGTTAATGTTTATATAATACAGTACTGGAAATCAATAATTAGTTATACACTGCTTACTTACTTATTATATATTATTATTATATCCTTTAATTGCTAGAGGAACATAGGGCTTCAGCTGCGCGTCTCCATTGCCTTCTGTTTTCTGCCAACTTTTTCACTCCTCTCCAAGTCTGCCCACATGCTGTCATCTCCTCCTCGCATGACCTCCTTCAAGTCACCCCACCGTTGGACGACCAACTCGACGCCTCCCTTTCGGGTTCCACTCGAGCAATAGCTTGTCTAGTGATGTCACTTGATGGTTTCCTCAGTGTATGGCTAATCCATCTCCATTTCTTCCTGCCTATTTGTTTCACAATCTGCTCCTGCCGGGTTGGTTCGCTTATTGCCAGAGATCCCTGTTGCTGATCTTTTCTGCCAGGACATCTGATCTTGAGCTGAGTATTGTGCGAAGACAACTGTTAATGAAGGTCTGAAGTTTGTTTGAGATGCTCTTTATGACGCGCTGGCCAAGTCTCTGATCCGTATGGTGAGTAGCACTGACTTCACATTGGAGTTGAAAATCTGGATCTTATTTTTGATTCTGAGTGATGTTGACCTCCACACAGACTTAAGGGTAATGAAAACTTGTCTTGCTTTTCCGATTCTGGCTTTCATATCCTCGTCAATTCCGTTGGCCTGTAGTTGAAACGGTGCTTCCCAGGTAGGTGGGTAGGTAAAGGAGGTTGTTTCTTTCACGTTCCTCCCATTTATGCTGGCTGATTGTTGTCTGTTGTTGTTGTTGCTGTTGGTGTTGGCCAGGAATCTTCATCACCCCTGTTTTCTCTATGTTCACCTGAAGTCCTATCTTCTCTGGATGCTTCTTCTGCCAGCTTGTTGCTTTTCACTTGCATATCTTCCAGTTTGTGAGAAATCAGACATATATCATCGGCGAAGTCCAGATCCTCCAAGTATTTTGTAAAAGTGAGTCCATTTTATGCCTGTTTCCTCATTGCCCTCCCGTTGTCTGTCGAATTATCCAGTCTACTGCAATCAGGAAGATCATTGGCAATAATAGACAGCCTTGCCTCACTCCCGTCCTCACTTCGAAGGCTTCTGTAAGTTTCCCGTTGTGGATTACTTGGCATGCAGCATTGTCGTATAACTAACGGTTGAATGAGATGTATAATTGTCTATGGCACCCCTTTGGTAGTATCGAAGTAGTTGCCAAATCACCTCTCGATCGACGCTGCACTATCGAAGGCCTTTTCAAAGTCGATGAAGTTGAGATAGAGAGGTGACCGAATGCCATTCCAAGCTTTGTTCACAATGATGATTCGTAGAGTGGCGATGTGATCAATACATGATTTGTTTCTGCTGAATCCAGCCTGTTCCGGTCGAAGTTTTTCATCCGGAATGGCGTGTTTGATTCTCTCCAGGATGATGCGGCTTCTTAGTATTTTGCTTGAGATGGACAGGAGCATAATTCCACGCCAGTTTTTGCATACTTACTTAATCATGACTAATGTAGATGAGGCAAACTCGAAGCACTCTCATGAAAACTAGTTATTTACATCAGGATCCTTACTACAATGAGTCTCACCTGAAAAATTTATTTAATACACGGCTTATTTTTACCCCTTGATGACATAAAACTCAGAGGGGAAATGTAGTAACAAAAGGTAGAGAAATGATGTTTCACTCAGCACGTCTGGTTTTTCAAAACACTTAACACAGTAAAAAGAAAAGTTTTAGAAGCTCTCTGAAATCTCTGTTTCTTTCACAAAGTTTTTAGCGTCTCACATTATGCCTAAACATTTCTATGTCTCAAATGAACTGTAGTCAAGATTTGAGAGAATAGTTCTAAAATATTTGGGCGCCGAGTGAGAAGTAGACATTTGTAAACAAAAAATTACATTTGTAAAATCTCACCGATATTGAAATGAATAATTCCAACGTTTCCTGTGTTCGGCAATCTCGTCCGAACTTCTTCAGGGAAATTAATCGAAATTAACTAACATAACAGAGGTTTATATATATATAAAAGGAACATCTCTTGTTTTTAAAAACTTTGTCCAATCATGATTCAT
Organism: Trichobilharzia regenti; assembly: GCA_944472135.2. Lineage (NCBI taxonomy): Eukaryota > Metazoa > Platyhelminthes > Trematoda > Strigeidida > Schistosomatidae > Trichobilharzia > Trichobilharzia regenti. Next base: position 58,673,026 of record OX235266.1, read on the forward strand.
AAAACAAATATTAACAAGTATAATAAACAAAATTGTACGAGTTGTGATCAAAATTTGACCTCATACTTGCAAATATTGATCTATCATTGTTAAACACTTTAAACAGAATGTGTATATATGTGTGTGTGTGGACAAACAGTTGTGAAACAATGTCTTAACGTCTTCATAAGTAGATATAGACAGTCGGGAAACTTTGACCAAGTATTATTAGTTAGTGATACATATCCATTCTTATTTATTAATCAGGATTTCCTATGCCTCATCTAACATTACACCTTCATGTCTGTTCAAACTGTTAGTATCTAGAATTTTATGATTAGACGTATTTTCAAAATTATGGTGTTTAGGATTAGAGCTTAGTTGAAGTACCCTGTCAAACGTATTACTTTGTCTTCTTTCTGAAATTGAGCTGCTTTATTCGACCTACTGAAGTTGTCAAGTGACTGGACAGCTACGGATTTAGGATACGCATTCTGTTGCAGACAACGGAGAGTGGAAACACGATGATTGTGCCAATTAGCATAGTTTCTTTGTTAATTTAATTCGATTGCAAAATAAATCAAATGAACTGTCGTCAAGATTTGACAGAATAGTTCTAGAAATATTTGGCCGCTGAGTGAGAAGTAGACATTTGTAAACAAAAAATTACATTTGTAAAATCTCACCGATATTGAAATGATTAATTCCAACGTTTCCTGTGTTCGTCAATCTGGTCCGAACTTCTTCAGGGAAATTAATCGAAATTAACATAACAAAGTTTTTTAAAAAGCAAAAGATGTTCCTTTTATATATAAACCTCTGTTATGTTAGTTAATTCCGATTAATTTCCCTGAAGAAGTTCGGACCAGATTGACGAACACAAGAAACGTTGGAATTATTTATTTCAATATCGCTGAGATTTTACAAATATAATTTTTTACAAATTTCTATGTCTCGTTTTTTTGTTTTTTTTATTAGTACGACGGAGCTATATCTTAAATTCGTTAGAAGTCTGTTGAGTAACCTTCATTCATGAATTCTATCACTGAATCAAACTATATTCTCTGATGAATCATTTTCTTACAAAATCATTTGATTTAGACAAAGTAACTAGAGAAAGAAATTGATAGAAATATGAAACCATGGTGCACCGCATACATCGGCGTACAGTGTCTACGAGTGTACACAATATCTGTGTATATGTCTGTATAAGTGTGTGTGTGTGTATGAGTGTGTCTCAATATATATATTCTGTATCCTGAGTTGTTAACATTTGTAAACTTATGATATCCTGATCACAAACTGACACATACGCACACTCACACTTACGCTCACAAACGAACACACAAGCACAAAGATAAACACTCAAAGTGGATGTAAACAAAAGACAGCGAATTATATAATCATCAATACATAAATATATGTGCATAAATTGTTGTTTATTTACCAAACTTCAGCTAGTTAGTTAGTATTACACACGTGTTTTTAGCTCAAAATGCACAAAATACCAAAATGTAATCATTTTATTAGGTAACTATGGTAACGCTAATGTTTATTTGTGATAAAACCACACAGTCAGTCAGTCAGTCAGTCAGTCAGTCAGCCAGCTAGCCAGCTAGACAATTTACCGCACACAAGCAGACAACACTCAGATAACGGTGTACAATATATATATATATATATATATCACAATGGAAAACATGATAGAAACAATTTTTAGTTAGTGTTGCTCAGCACTACAAATGCACACAAATACCAGCATTCAGTTCACGTGAAGTAATTTCTGCTTTTGAAATAAACGAAAACCAGAAAAAAAAATGTATATCACCAACATGTGATTAGATAGTCAAAATCAACTGTGAAGGTCAATACAACATTGCTTAGTGACTAAGATTAGTGTATATCTGTTATCGAATAAGTGATTTCGGTTTTCAGATATGCCAGCCCCCCCACCACCACCACCACATTGTTTATTGATATAAGTATATAAAACTTGGGCACTCTGGTGGTAGAGCATAACTCCATTATGGATAAGACTTTATTTTGATAAACTCATCACACAGTGTAGCGTTGCTATACAGTAGCATTAACTGATGCGACCACGTTTCGAGCACAAACTATTACTGCTCATAATCATATCAAGGCACTACTCACTCACACAACTTTTTTACTTCATTTATATACATGTGTGGAATCGATTAGGTATTGGGATAAAATTCAATATAAGATAATGTACATTCAGAGATAATAATATGAGTGTTATTGATCAATTACAATTGAGATGGGAAATAAGACGAGTGTTTTTATAGTCAAAATAAATAAGTAACTTGTGATGTGCTTGAATTGAAATAGAATTTTAAGATTATTTATTATCCGCCTCTGATTTGACTGACTGGTGGTAATAATATCTTCCATCTTTCCGGTATTTCCATTGAGTCAATTCTGTTGCACTTGTTTGGTGTAGATTGACTCGATGAAGCAGGCAGGATTCAGTAATCAGTCTTTCTCGCTCTCCACCTACCTGCATTACTTCTCAGAATTTTAACCCTCTCCCACCACCCTATTTTGTGGTTGTGTGGTAATACATGCAGTGAAATCGGTGAGTTCTTTTCTAAACTACTTATCTTCGCAGGGTCAACCATTCTTACCTGAGCCGAATTCGTATGTTCTAACAGGCAATCTGGCTACCTCCAACCTATTAGTCTGACCTATGTCGTTGACCTAACTTAGTCATTGCATGGTATTTTGTAAGCAATAGTATTTTGTCTAATTGGGTCCAACGGGTCTTTCAGTCTACAGAGCTTGTCTCTGAGTGAGTCTGTGCGTTTGAATACCACCCTAATTCCTGCTTTATTGAGAATCCTACGTAGGGAGGATCCGAGATGTCCCCTCTCCTCCTTATATGGTGAAACTACTGTAGATGCTTTATATTCTCTTTTATTTATGTCATCATAACTAGTTTCACAATTATTTTTTATTTTGTTTTTGGCCTTTACTGATCTTCCTAATGAATTTTATAGGATAGTTATTCAACACCAACGCTTCTTCTATCTGTTTTATTTCGTAATTTAAGTATTTTCTTGTGCTACTTAGTTCTATGGCTTGGTTTGCTAGACACTTAACTAAGCCTGTCTTAACAGTTAAAGGATGAGACGAATTAAAGTCTAAATATCTATTAGAATGCGTTGGTTTTCTATAAACACTAGTGTGTAGTTTGCCTTCTTCTATTCTTTTTACCTTACAATCTAACATAGCTAATTCTCCTTGTTCATTTTCTGAATCAAATGTGAATTTTATTCCCTCAACTTGTGAGTTTATATGTGTCAAGAAGCTAGAGATGTGTTCTGTTTTTAACACTGTGAAAGTGTCATCCACATATCTCCACCATATTTTCGGAGTAGGGTTAAATGTATTGAGGGCACTATTTTCACAGCTGTCCATAAATATATCTGCTACGATAGGGGATATTGGTGATCCCATTGCTACACCTTCTGTTTGTCTATATATTTTGCCTTGGAATTTAAAGATAGTAGATGTGAGACAGCATAACTGAATCCCTAAAATAATTTCTTCAATGGGCAGCTCTGTCCTATGATTGAGTTCAAGATTCTCAGTTAGTTCTTTTTTAACTGCTTCTAAGGCCATATTGATTGGTATATTAGTATAAAGACTAGTAATATCAAAACTAACCATTGTTTCATCATTCTCTAGTTGAATCTAATCGATTCCATTTATATAGTAAACTGTGCTCGGAACGTGGTCATCAGCAAATATTACTGTACAACACTGTGTGATTCATCAAAATAAAAACCCCAATTGTTTCTTTTTTTACGATCGAACCTGTAACTTTGACTTCACTAAAGATATCTCTGACTGTCTACATCCCTAGATGACGCTGGTTAGATTTCCAAGTGAGAAGTGCGGAAATGTTTTACCTAGGTCTTAGGGTTTCTTGTCGATTGCATCCAATTACCACCTAGCAGCAATTCAAAGTGTGGCTGCATGATGGCAAGTCATTTAGCATAGCTGGAAGATGTACACACTTGACTGATCAAATTTAATCAACGCTGACATCAAGAATTAGAGACACACTGGTTACCTCCTAGTCATCAAAGTATCCCTATTAGGTAAAGTTAAACGTTAAGCACCACTAGCTAACTACCAATCAGCGAATGACCTAGAAAGCACCAATCACGTGAAAGAGGCATTTTTGTGTGTATGGAATACATATACTTATGAAAAAGCTGCATAAAAACTATATAAAAGTGTTAAAGAGGATACCTTGCTCTCATATGTGATAAAAATAGCTCACAATTTTAAGTTGGAATATCAACAGAGTATAATTCTATTGTGTTCATTTTGTAAGGATTTTATTTGATTGAATAGAGGATTTCATCATGAGCTGACATCAGTTAAAGAAACACTGGGAAACCACCTAGGAGTACTTCCAGATAGCTGTTTCATCTGCCTAGTTTGAGAATCTTCAGCAGTTCACACCCACCCACCTCCAGGGTTTGAACCCAGAATCTTCTGGTTAGAAGGCGAGTGAGTTCATAGACCATTGAACCACTGGGATCTGATCCAATGGCCAGTGCATGAATTCTAACTTCTGTCAATTCACGACATAGCACGATCGTTTCTCACTGTCTTCTTCAATGAGTTACTGCCTGCCTCATCTTCAACCTTCTCTATCCTACTGGTTACGACTTCCCACTTGAACCAAAAGTCACTGCCTGAATAGGATCAGTCGCTAGCTAGTGAGCATCAGATTAATTTTCAAGTATTGATTTTTTTAGGGATTTTGTTTGACTTCATGATAAATTTGATAAATTCTCATAGTGTAATACGACAATATTCCCTAACCAATAAATTGTGCTCGAAATGTGGTCATCAGTAAATATTAGTGTATAACACACAGTGTGAGACTTTATCAAAATAAATGTTACGCACAATAGAATTATACTCTACCGCCACAGTGCACAAGTTCGATTCTTATATCATGAACAGAGTAATTTAACTACATTCTATGCATGTTATTATTTACATCTTCTAGCCCCAACAATAACCCTAATCTTTCCTGAACCTAACCCTAAAGTGAAAATATCTCCAACCCTAACTGTAATCTAACTGAAACCAACCCTAATGTCGCCTTTATTAGGTTAACCTAACCCTAACTTATCCTTGGCTTAAAGCTTTACTTAATCTTTTCCAAAACTAAGCTGAAACTTTCCAGATATCCCATTTAATAACCTAACACTTCAATGAATGACGTTTAATTTATGATGACAACACTATCTGCTCGGTTTCACTAACTTGCTCAGTGGGTGTTTCAAGGTCATTGATGCGAACGCACTCCATTGGTAGTTTAGTTAGTGGTGCTTAAAGTGCAACTTGTCCCCTTTTAATTCTTTGAGGAATATAGGGCATTTGAGCTATGATATTTCAGAAGCAATGCTTATTAGCCTCAAGTCTAGTCTTCCCTTATATCAGGGCTTCCAAGGTGTAGAGCAGCATCAGACGGCCGGTAGTCGACTCTGACCTTCAGTATGCCTGATAACTATTCTATAGATTGATTCATTGAAATACGTATTGATTGGTTTTTTAGGAGAACCGCTTATTCATCCTGTATACCGTCTCATAGTATGGGAATAACCACTTTGGTGACCTTTTACGACAATAGACCAAGGTTATATCATATATATGTATTGAAAATATTAGATAACAGAGAGGAATCATCCTGAGGAATTGACAGAATGCAGAATGCATGAGGCAGCGCCAATGGATTCCATCTCATCAGGTGAAAGTGGGTGCGTCAATGACACACCGGTAAATTGCTCGTCAAACCACGCAGGTAGTTCAAGGTTCGATCCCTAACCACAGAAACACTCCTTTACCCCACTAAGGCAGTAGTAAGACTGATTAAGAGGGAAGGTTGGGCATGAGGCTAGCAACCCCATCCCATGAAAACAAAATACCCCTGCTGCCGAATCTTCAAAGCTCTAACTTGATGCCTCATGTCCTTATAGTAACGTAAAGGAATAGAAAAAAGGTGAGGCCAAGGTGACCACCTCATAGTCTAAAGATTATATAGATGCGTACTACAGGAGGAGAAGAGCCGTAAACTAGGACAAAACAGATGTTCAGGACTCCACACTGATCACCTAACTCTTTTAATGTCAATTGGTAATTAAAACATTTTGATTTCTGCTATCTAGTTCATGCGAAATCAGGGCAATACCATTCAGCTGTACGCATCCACCGAGGTTCGAACCTAGGACCTTCTGGTTACAAGGCGAGCTACCTCATAGACCATTGAGCCAATCGGGCTTATGCTTGACAATTAATCCGATGTTCACTAGCTAGCAACGGACCCTATTCAGTTAGGTAGTTACCTGGGGTTCTAGGGGAAGCCGTGACCAGTAGAGTACAGCAGGTTGAAGATGAGGCAGTAACTCATCGAAGAAGACATTGCAAAATAGTCGAGCTATGTCGTGAATTGGTAGAAGTTAGAATTCATGGGTTGGCCATTGGATCGGTTGGGTCCCAGTGGCTCAATAGTCTACGAGCTCGCCAGCCTTGTAACCAGAAGGTCCTTGGTTAGAACCCTGGAGGTGGATGAGTGCGTACTGTTGAAGCGTCCCAAACTAGGCAGACGAAACAGCTGTCCAGTACTCAGTAATGCCATTTATTTGATCCCACTATTATTATCCCATATTTTAGATAGCAAAAGAGGGGGAAAAGCTCCCTAAAATCTCCAATAAAATAAACATAAAACAGAAAAAGACAAAACTGGTCTCCATTAATTCATTAATTAATTAATCCTGAAGAATGAGTCATTCCGAAAAGCAAAGAGAACAAAAAAAATGGTATAAACAGTAAAAAAAGGGGCGTGAACCAGTTTAATGGAAACAATAAAATTATAACTATGGGGAAGAATATTTAGAAAAGAGGGGCTTACATATTATTACTATTATTATTATTATTATTTATTATTATTATCCTTTCTCACCTCTTTAATATGACGTTTAAATAACTAAGAAACGCCATTAATATTTATGGCATGATAGTATTACTTATTCATACGGAATGGTAGAGTCAGCAAATTCAAAGGGGGAAAAATCTCAGTTTACCTAGATTTAATCAATAAATGTTTCTTTTAAGTATATATATATATATATAAAGTAACTTCAATCAATAGTTTAGTTCACTTGGTAGTTGATTAAAGACATTAGTCTACTCAAAGTTGCCCATTTTAGGATATATATATATATATATATAATAACTGGGAAAAAATCGATATTGTTGAACACACCTCAAAACCAATTTTATGACTATAGATGTTGAATAATAATAATAATAATCTGATTGGTGGATAGTGGCCTATCACATTATTTGTTCATGACTATGCGTAGTTCTGATGAGACAACATTGCTACGAACAGATGACATTTATGCCCTGGAAAAGAGTAGGAAATTAGGGGCTGTCAATAACCCAGTTAGAATTGGAGCAGACAGAATCTGTGGAGGTTTTGGCTAGGGTTCTGTCTGTCTGTCTGTCTGTTTTCGACATAGAACTTTGCCCATATGTGTGGCAGTTCAAGTCGCCATACTCCCTCCATGTAGCACACAAAGCAAGAGAAGAAAGTAGAAGAAATGCATAATAGATAGAGACAGTAAACAGAGGTGTGAGACAAAGGAATAGTAGTAACGAAGAACAATATAGTTTCATTGGAAATCATAAGTTACATGGAGTGGATGCATCTGCGCCATTGAGCCATGTCACCAATTGTTTCCAACCATTGGTTTTTACCGTCCAGAGGACCCCAACCAATCAGAAAGTCTACACCTCCCTACGTGACTGGCTGGCCTAAACTAACTGTTGTAGATTTCATTGACTGGTGAAGCCATGTTTTTGTTTGACCGCCGCTAGCTCTTTACCAACCTGACCCTATATCAGCTAACATTGCCCATTGTCGAGGAAGGCGATGACCAGGTATACGTAACACATGTCCTAACCATCTCAGTCTATGTAACTTCACAGCTTCGTCGATTGATTTCCCTTCCTTACCTACTGCTCACCTTATTATACCACTTCACACGAGAAATAGAATGTAGGCAACTATGATCAAAGACAGCTAATCTTTTCATGTCTTCCACTCTCAATGGCCAGGTTTCACAACCAGCCATAAAGGAGGACGGAGCGGACTGAGTGAGCAGTAAACCTGCCCTTTGGTCGATAGTCGGATATTCATCTACGCCTGAGACGGCGTAAACTGGCATATGCGAAACTAGCCCTCTGGCTAGGATTAGGGTTGAATATTTAAGTTTCAGTTAATGGAACCCAGGTTCGAGTTCCGTTGTGCTTACTTCCGGCCTAGGCAACTGAGTAGTAATAGTGTTGTCAAGCATTATATAATATAAGTGACTTAGTAGTTTTCTATAGTTGGTTTGTAAGGATTAGTTTTGTTTTTACGAGTTGATTACGGATTGATATCAGTTAGGGAACCATTGAAAACAAGCACTACAGTAGCGGACAGCTGTTTCATCCCAAAGTGCGAATCATCGTAGGTACGCAAGCACTGTTCATTGGGGTTCGAACTCAGGACCTTCCGATTACAAGGCAAGCTCGTATACCACTACTCAGCCACTGGGACCCGATTCAATGGCTCATGAATTCTAACTTCTACCATTCCGTGATTTAACGCGACCGCCAAGCAATTTCGTCGGTGGGAAATCCATCCTCACACTTGACTGGATAGATCTCACTAGTCACGACTTCTCACTAGAACTCCAGGAAACTCCATCCTGTAGCGAGTCGTCACTATCGAGCATCAGGTTAATTTTCTATAGTTAGTTTGTAAGGATTTGTTTTGTTCCTACCGGAACGCCCTGGGTTCTAACCCCAGTGAACAGTGGGTGCGTACTGCCGATGACTCCCAAACTAGTGCGATGAAACAGCTGTCCAGTACTCCAGTTCTGGTTTTCAATGGTTCTCTAACTGATATCGATCCATGATGAACTCGTAAAATCTTTGTAGTTTGTTACATGAACATTAGTGTTCCGGGTAACTAAGGTCTGTCTGAGTACTTCATTTGCAATATCTACTCACACTAAAGTCTTTTCCATCTTTGAGTTGAGAATGAGACCTTGAAGATTGAGTTTTGAAGATTTTATGGCGATGGACTGCTTTTTTTTTACACTGAATGTGATTTAAAGACTCAAGCCAAAACGTTCTATTCTATTAGGCTTATTGCTGGAGACTAAGGTCCGTCTGTCGGGAATAGAACTTGAACCACTTTGATGTGACTGGAGATACACACGACATTAAATTAGTAGTAAGAAAGCACACTGCAACTGATCTGGGTTTGACTTCTTTCCGAAAAAGACTAAAGCTCTCTCTCTCTCTCTCTGGGTCCTTATACTCCGGCTAGTTCAGGTTGACATCTTCAATGAATAGTTTGCCTTTTATGCTTATCGAATTAGAAGATATCCACAATTCGTAATTCTACCATCAACTAGCGGTGACAGAAAGTGTCTGTGGTGCGTGTAATTCCGTCAAAAAGAACTACACAACTTGATAAGTCACAGTGTGGTGAGAGCAGCTGTCTGCAAGCCAAAAACTGTAGACAACAATTTACGTCAATATTGACATCCCAAATTAGGGTCATGAAAAAAACGAGAACAAAGCTTAACCTTGAGGAACTAAACAACCAATCACAAGAGAATCACCGTGTGAAAATATGATTCACAGTATATGGCTTAACTTTCTTAGAAACGGTCACAACCAGTACGGAATAACATTCAGCTGGAAAACAACCAATCAGACGCTGTTGCTTCTCCGTTGACAATAACGTCAATAAAAATCTATAAATACCCCTTGAATTTCTCAATAAACGATTTGTTGCCTAGACCTTGTCTTCTGTCGTTACAAGAGTAGGGATAAAAGGAGTAATGAGAACGTCTCAATAAAACAAAGATGGATTACTTACAAAGCGTTGTATCGTTTGTGGTTTAGATTCATCCCTCAGGATAAAACGTCCTTCTTGATTTTCAGCTGTCCAATCTAACTGAACTAGAAGAGGTGCTTCATCAGCTCCAAGACGACGTTCTGCAGAGGTGAGATAAGAAAAATGAAAGTAGAAGACATCAAGATATAATGTTTTTATCGATAAAACATCCATATAGCGAAAATATTCATTCAGACATCTATAAAACACAAAATAATTGAGCGAAGAAAATCCTTTTCGATAATTTTCTCCTCTTCTGGCTCTACAATTATATATGCATGTTTATATACATAGAATATTCTAGATTAGTAGTCAATAACAATATCGCCAGATACTAGCTTGCTAGGCTACTAGCTTACTAGTTTTCTCGCCGGTCCCAAGCCCGGGTAAAGAGGGAGGGTTGGGGCGTGGTGCTAGCAACTCCACCCCTGTAAAACAACCAAATCGCTACAGAAACTTCAACGAATAAATATATTAAAAATTCTAAAAACATAAGCAATAGCCTTACTTTTCGCTGGAATCGGGGAAGTGAAATGACGCAGGCTGGTGAAAGCCTTCGGGAAGCCAGTCAGCCGATGTGCCTTCTTTCGATGAAAGCAAAAGTAAGGATGGGTACCTGGAATGTTCGTACAATGTACGAAACTGGAAAGGCTGCCCAGATAGCCGCTGAAATGAGAAGGTACAGAATAGAAGTGTTGGGAATCTGCGAGAGCAGATGGAACGGAACTGGAAGGTGCCAACTACCTACTGGAGAGACAGTAATCTATTCCGGCCACCCAGAGGACAACCATGAGCACACCGAGGGAGTGGCCATCATGATGTCACCAACAGCAACCAAAGCTCTCATGCAGTGGGAACCAATCTCCTCCAGGATAATGACAGCCAGGTTCAACTCAAAAGGAAGGAAAGTTACAGTCATTCAATGCTATGCGCCTACAAACGTCTCAGAACAAGAGAAGAAGGAGGCGTTCTACAGACAACTACAAGCAATAATGGACAACGTCCCAAATGGCGATATCAAAATCCTGATGGGCGACATGAATGCGAAGCTGGGAGGAGACAACACAGGAAGAGAACTCACCATGGGTCGTGAGGCCCTCGGTGAAATGAACGACAATGGTGAACTCTTCTCAGACTTCTGCGCCTTCAATGATTTGGTGATTGGCGGTAGTGTGTTCAAACACAAGGATATACACAAGACGACATGGATTTCACCAGATGGAAACACCAAGAACCAAATAGACTTCATCTCAATTTCAAGAAAGTGGAGACGGAGCCTACTGGACACAAGGTCAAGGAGAGGAGCAGATGTGGGTTCAGACCACTATCTAGTAGAAGGGACTTTCAAGGTGAAACTAAAAGCCTCGAGGATAGCTGGGGATAGGCCACAATGCAAGTTCAACACTCAATTACTGAAGGACACAACCACAAAAGACACTTTCACTGCAACTGTCAGAGCAAAGCAGGAAACACTACGCGACATCACTGAAGAATCATGCGTGGAAGAACATTGGAAGTCTCTGAAGGCGATTCTCAACGAAACGTGTTCAACGGTTCTAGGAAGAAAGAAGAGACAAGACAAGGAATGGCTCTCAACGGACACTTGGAAATTAATAGAAGAGAGGAGAATGGTGAAAGAGAAAATGATTCAATGCAAGGACGGACAGGAGAAGGAGACGCTGAGCTCAACTTACACAGCACTGGACAAAGAAGTGAAGAAGAGTGCTAGGAAGGACAAAAGACGATTCTACGACAACTCTCCACTGAAGCTGAGAAGGCAGCAGGCAAAAGGGACCTGAGGACACTATATCAGATAACCAAATCTCTATCCGGGAAGAGATCAACACAAGCGAAACCTATAAAAGACAGCCAAGGGAACCCAATTACCAAGGAAGAAAAACAGATTAAACAATGGGCGGATCACTTCAAAGGACTCTTGAACCGACCATCACCTGCAACCCGTCCAGAAATACCAACAACAGCGCGCACACAACTGCAAGTTGACACCAATCCTCCAACGAGAGCTGAAGTCTTGAATGCAATCAAGCTTCTGAAAGCTGGAAAAGCAGCCGGACCAGATGGAATACCCCCTGAAGCACTGAAAGCGGACCCAGAGACGACAGCAGACATGCTGACTCCATTATTGCAAAAGGTCTGGAAGGAGGGAAAGGTGCCTACTGACTGGAGGAAAGGTTACCTCGTGAAACTACCAAAGAAGGGCGACTTAGGCCTCACTCTGCAAGAACTGGCGAGGAATCATGCTCCTATCGACGCCAAGTAAAATCCTGAGTCGCATCATCCTGGAGAGATTAAAGGACGCACTGGAGACAGAACTCCGACCAGAACAAGCTGGATTCAGGAAAGGCAAATCATGTACTGACCAAATTGCAACTCTACGCATCATCATCGAACAAAGCATGGAATGGCAATCAAACCTCTACCTCAACTTTATAGACTTTGAGAAGGCCTTCGACAGCGTTGACCGGGAATTGAATTACTCGAGTACTATGGCGTACCCCAAATATTCATCAACCTTATTCAACAGCTGTACGACAACGGCACATGTCAAGTGATCCACAACGGAAAACTCAGCGAGGCGTTTGGAGTAAACACAGGAGTCAGACAAGGGTGCTTACTATCACCAATGATATTCCTAATTGTGGTGGACTGGATTATGCGTCAGACAGTGAGTGGGAAACGAGAAGACAGGAATATCCTGGACCGACGTGAAGAACCTAGAAGACCTGGATTTCGCGGTGGATGATTTATGTTTGATGTCACACACAATCGAAGACTTACAAGCGAAAACCGACAAACTGGTCGAAGAAGCAGCCGGCGAAGACAGGACTCCAGGTAAACATAGACAAGACGGAGGTTATGAAAATAACCAACCAACCACAACAACAACAGCAGCACAATATCCAGCATCGATCACCATCAACGGGAGGGATTTGAAAGAGGTTACTTCATTCACTCATCTAGGGAGCATTGTCTCATCTAGGGGCAGTCGGAACGGACGAGGATGTCAAATCGAGCGAGAATCGGGAAGGCGAGAAACACATTCATCAACCTGAAATCAATCTGGAAATCTTCGTCACTCAGCATCACCAACAAAATTCGGATTTTCAATACAAACGTAAAGTCAGTTCTTCTATACGGATCAGAAACTTGGGCGGGCGGGTCACAAAGAATATTTCCAACAGGCTAACTCAGACCTTCATCAACAACAACTGTCTTCGCTGGCTGTATACTGAAGATCAGATGGCTGGGCCGGAAAGAATCACCAACAAGAAACTATGGGAACAACCAAACAAAACAAGAACCAATTGCCCAACAAATATGCAGGAGAAAGTGGAGATGGATCGGACACTCGCTGAGGAGACCGCTGGGTGACATCGCGCGTCAAGCCCTCGAGTGGAACCCGAAAGGGAAGCGGCGTGTGGGACGTCAGTGTAAGGGTGACATGAAAGAGATCGTGTGAAGAGGAGTTGAAACACTATGGACTAACTAACATGGATGCAGGCGAAAAGTACAGCATAAGACAGAAGTGGCAAGTGGAGACGTGCAGTTGAGGCTCTATGTTCCACTAGGAACCCAAGGGAGCAATAATAATAATAAATAATAATGATAATAAAGATATAATATAAACTAGAATACCAACTGAAGTCACAAAAATTCCACAAAAAGTGAGAATCATTCAAATCTAGGTGGCCAAAGTGAGGATAATGTCTGAATTAGCTTCTTCTTTTGGACGCACAAATTAGGCTTCTTGATGTGGATCCCAGCAGCCAGCGTCAGCAATATTTAGTAATCAAAGTCTTAAGGTGAAATTAAGATTTATTGGTTCGCGGTAAATGACCCTGAAAGCACAATTCACATCGATCTTGTGTTCTGTATCCACAAGATGAGATAGAATAGGGCTATGCAAATAGATACTGTTTTTACTTTACTTAACCAGCCACGCAGGGTGATTTTCAAAAATCCGACGAGAAACACGCCCAATTGTACGGCCTAGGTAAAGAAAAAACAACCACTTTTTAACTCAATCTTTGGGTTTCAGAAAGATTTTGTTCAATCCCTCTCCCTTCTATGGCCTTCAGATCCTTCAACTTGGAATCGTTATTGCTCCTGACGACACCCGATAACAGTAAATATTATTTTTATTTGTAATGCTAACTTTATTTTTGAAGTATTCGTTTTGTAGAGATCTTGTTTGATTGGTTGGAGGATTTCATCATGAACTGAAATTAGTTAAAGAAACACTGGAAAACCAGCTGAGAGTGCTGGACAGCTCTTTCGTCCTAGTTTGGGACTCTTCATCAGTACGTACCCACCCTCCTCCATCGTTCGAACCCAGGACTTTCTGGTTACAAGGCGAGCGAGTTCGTAGACTACTGAGCCACTGGGACTCGATTCAATGGTCAGCCCATGAATTCTAACTCCGTCAACTTACGACATAGCGTGACCCTTTCGCAATGCTTTTCTCGATGAGTTATTGCCTCATCTTCAACCTGCTGTACCCTAATTTTATTATCGTAACTCATACTGCACTATAGTTGTATATCCTTATCTTACTTTCACAATTTATAATTATTATTATTATTCTGCTTGATTCGATTTGGTTTTATGGATCCACATTCTTTTTCAAGTGTTTATGACCAATATTTTATTATGTAGTTGTAAAACCTTACAAGAATTTACCAAAAATACTTAGTTGCTTCTTTAAATTGTGTTCTGTTAACACTAAATGGTGCCCTATGCTTAAGAAGTAGCGCTAATTGCTCAGTTGCCATGGAAGATTGTAATAGAAGAGGGCGAGACACGGAAGCGAAGGTATCTTTTTCATTGGTCAAATCGCTCTTTATATATATATATATATCTGTATCTCACCACCACATACGTCTTTCCTCCCCCACTAAAATACTTTCGACCGAAATCGGTTCAACCTTCTTGGTAATGGTAGTTTTGTTAGTTTGTCTTGCTGTATCCAGTTCCGAAGCTCTCTGATTTTTATTCAATTTTCTTTGTTTGCACTTTTGACGGTATATACATGACCCCGTCTCACAGTGAGCAGGTATGGTCCTTCCCACTTTGGGAGCAGTTTAAATGATCCTGACGCGTGTTCGCCAGTGTTTCGCCTCACACTTTCATATGCTGCCGTCGCCGTACCTCCCAGAAGCCTCGACGCTGACGGATCTTGAACGCCATTCAACTGTGCAACAGCGTCCATGTCCTGCCATAAGATCCATATGCTTCCTTCTTTAAAAACTGTAGGGCATAGGCTTTCCATTTATCGGCAGACAGTGACATCACATGTAACAACAGAAGGCGAGATACCGGAAGCCACTATTTATATGTGCACAGTTCATATTCTTAAACCAATCACTGAGCGTGTGATTTCGGCACACATTAAACATGTGGAATGGAATGTTCAAATATACATATCTGGTATTCTGTTGTTAATGCAGTATTGAACTGTGGAATATGTGAGAATAATATCCCGTTGGAACGTATTGTCTGTATGACATCACCACAATATGAGTAAACTCTGACGTTTAAGGCGATGGATGTTAAGTTCCAGCCAGACTCGTTTGAGTACGATTGACGAGTCGCAAATAGGACGAAACTCATGTCATGGTTTTCACTGGTAGCTACTACCAAGTGATATGTAATCCTATTTCCTTAAACTAATTCTAGAAAATAGTTTACAGTGTTCACTCAGCATCATTTAAGATAAATGTCTATTCTAATTGAAATCAACTCTCTGACTTGTTGGTATTAGATGGTTGGAAGCAATCGGCCACAGGAAGTCTTGTCAAGACCTAGGTTTCGTGCTAGTGGGCACTCACTAGTCAGTAAGGCGTATCTGCAACTGCCTTGAAGGAACAACTCATATCCCTTTTGAGATTCGAACCCGCGTAACCCAGTGCCGCCCGCAGTCAGGGACGTTACGACTGAGTTATTCGGGCTCGCGATTGACCTCCTGTGGGACTAACTGTATTGGATATTTTGGATTGGACACTTGTCAGTAACTGGTGTAATGTGTCTAGTCCTTGGTGTTCGGTGCAGACTGAATTGTATCAAGCAATAAAGGTTAATAAAGCAGGATTTAATGAATTCATCAAATTTCAGTAGAACTCTTCACCTGAATACTCTACATACACGGATATATATATACACTTTTAAAATTACATTGGGAGATATAAGACTGATAAGTAAACAAGCTACATTGAATTAGTCATGCAGAAAGACAACAAGTGCGAATATTTTCCAGGTCATGTTCGAATAGATAAGGGGAGAGAGAGTATGAGAGATCAAAATGAAGATAAATTGCACTACGCTTCAATTACATCACTTAGATAAACAATTAGGCATTGGGGAATATAACGAGAATTGCAAACAGACTAATATCAATAGTAATAGTTATAATAACAACAATAATAATAGTGTTGAAGTGAGTTAAGATAATCCTATTGATAAAGGATAGTTTTGAATGAATCAAGAATAATAATAATAAGAGGTAGAATAATAAGTAAAACGCATTACCATGGTAATTCAGAGTGACGATCGTCTCCTTTTGTACACAGAGACCTGATTTATAAACTCGAATTTCACAAGCCTCTGCAGTTGCAAGCATCTTCTTGTTTCTTTGTCTGCTGACAATAACAGTGAATGACTTGACCACGTCGATATCATGTCCGTAGTTCATAAGATGTTTTGTTATTGAGGATTTTTGGCACTTTGCACTCAGCTGTTTTCAACCATTTTGGCAAATACTCCCTCCATCATGCAATGAGTAGACAATCACCTTTCTGTACGACCTATGTATTTGCTTCCCTCCACAGAGACACTCAAATTCTATCAGTCAGTCAGGTTTGCAATATGGCCACTATGCCACTAGATGGCTCGCCATTACCATCTAAAACCAAAAATTCGCAGCTCACCGTAATGGCAAGCCACCTAGTGGAATGGCAGCCGCATTACAAGCTTGAGTGATAGAATTCAGTCTGCAACAAATACCATAGTCTAGACACACACACACAGTACCCTGGTTAATGATTAGTTCTCAATCAAAAAGAAATCAACTCTCTCTCTGTGTCTTAAATACACGAAAATTTCCATTATACAACTTAGCAATTACCTCCAGTATTTGAATGGTATTCATATATTGCATAACGTCCAGCTGTAAGCATACGTAAATCTGGATGAAATTTTTCTACAAGTATATTCACAATTGTCGTGCAGTGGCTGTATTTGTTACGCGTAAACATTTACTCTGATATTTGCCGTCATCTCCACGGAAAAAGAAGCGTACCACTCCACTGAATTCATTACGCTGTAAGAGAAGAAAATTATTACGAGAAGAGATTTAGGTTAATGCACGAAATTAACAGTACAGGGTTCGATTCCCTGCTGACAGACTCACGCCTAAACCTTACCCAGTTGATGACAAGTTCGGAAAAGATAAGGGAAGACTAGAAAATCACACCTTGTAGAAAACAGTAACGCCCAATACTGAAAATTCAGGGTCGACAGCCTGAAGCCTTATTATTATTATTGTTCTCTTGGGTTCCTAGTGGAACATAGGGCTTCAACTGCACGTCTCCACTTGCCACTTCTGTCTTATGCTGTACTTTTCATCTGCATCCATGTTAGTCCATACTCTTTCAACTCCTATTCACACGATCTCTTCCATGTCACCCTTGCACTGACGTCCTACTGCCGCTTCTCTTTCGGCCTGGTTCCACTCGAGCAATGGCCTGACGCGCGCGCGATGTCACCCGGTGGCCTCCTCAGCGAGTGAGTGTCCAATCCGTCTCCACTTTCTCCTGCATATTTGTTGTTGTTGGCCGATTGGTTCCTGTTTTGTTTGTTTCTTCCCATAGTTTCTTGTCTGTGGTGATTCTTTCCGGCCCGGCCATCTGATCTTCAGTATACAGCCAGCGAAGACAGTTGTTGTTGATAAAGGTCTGCAACAGGCTCCTGTTGGAAATATTCTTTGTGACCCGCCTGCCCGCCAAGTTTCTGATCCGTAAAGAAGAACTGACTGATTTGACATTTGTTTGTATTGAAAATCCGACGGAATTTTCTTGTTGATGCTGAGTGACGAAGATTTCCTGAAGCCTAATGCGTAAAAAAATAGCTGTGCACTATGCTATAGGTTCCTTGTTCAGTAGTGCTCATGACGTGTCAAAATATGTTCCAAGGGAATGACAAATTGTTAAGCACAAGGGGTATTGATCCATTGTAAAACGGTATCAGTTATGGAGATATAATTAGACACATTTAGAAACCTTTAGTTAGCATAACACTCTTTTTAGGCACTGCTTATTTGGCCAGTAATCAGACACAGCATTCCTCGGGACGGTAAAAACCAGTGATGGGTGGAAACAATTGGTGATATGGCCAGCTCGAAATCGTTCTCAATGGCTGGACCAGATGCATCCACTCCTTGTGATTTATGATTTCCGATGAAACTATATTGTTCTTCGTCATTACTATTTTTGTCTCATGTCCCTGTTTACTGTCTCTATTATGCATTTCTTCTACTTTCTTCTCTTGCTTTGTGTGCTATATGGAGGGAGTTTGGCGACTTAAACTGCCGCACATCGGTGTAAAATTCTATGTCGAAAACAGACAGACAAACAGACAGCTTTCAGGGTGGAGAAATAATGAACAGTGCTGAGCACATATCTTTATATTTGTGATTCTGAAGCAGGAAGATGTTGAAAATTTTGATTGGTCAAGAACCATTGAAGCCAAAAACTGTCTCGCCTATCTCAAGGTTATTCAAGTATTGGTTTGTAGGGATTTGATTGGTTTCAGGATTTCGTCATGAGCTGACATTAGTTAGAGAACTATTGGAAAACCTGCGAGTACTGGACAGCCAGCTGTTTCGTCAGCCTAGTTTGGGACTCTTCATCAGTACGCACCCACGGGATTCGAAACCAGGACCTTTGGTTACAAGGCTAGCGATTTCGTAGACCATTGAGCCACTGGGACCCTATCCAATGGCCAGTGGATGAATTCTGACTTCTGACAATTCACGACATAGCGCGACCGCTAGTCAATATCTACGGCGCGTATTTATCCTCACACCCGACCGGCTGCACCCTACTGGTCACGACTTCTCACTAGAACCCCGGGTAACTACCTACCTGAATAGGGCAAGTCGCTAGTGAGCATCTCATTAATATTCAAGTATTGGTTTGTAGGGATCTGAGGACAAATACTCGCCGAAGACATTGGCTAGGGGTCGCGCTATGTCGTGAATTGGCAGAAGTTAGAATTCATCCACTGGCCATTGGATCGGGTCTCAGTGACTCAATGGTCTACGAAATCGCTAGCCTTGTAACCAAAAGGTCCTGGTTTCGAATCCCCGTGGGTGCGTACTGATGAAGAGTCCCAAACTAGGCTGACGAAACAGCTGGCTGTCCAGTACTCGCAGGTTTTCCAATAGTTCTCTAACTAATGTCAGCTCATGACGAAATCCTGAAACGTATCTCAAGGTTGTTGTTCTCAGTCTTAAATCAGTCACTTAAGGAACACGACTACTTTCATTGATCTCTCTGTGGTAACCACAAAAGCACACGAATTTTCATTCAACAAGAGAAATGATCAGTGATTTGCATCGCTTTGTAGGAAGTAGATTTGATCTCTATACCCTAACTGCTGATTTGGTTATTCTACTCATTATTTTTCTCAATAATACCATTAAAGATGCTAGATAATTGAAGTACTTCTACAACATGAAATACTGACAGTGGAGAAAAACCCGCCTACTCAACAGATATACAGAATAAAATCGAGACGGATGGATTAGGCATTTTAAGTAACTCCGACACTCCAGACTCTAGAGTAGGACTCCATTGAGAGGAAACAGATTGTGTGTCTGAGTGTTACACATGAAGTAGACCATGTAATGAGGAGACGAAAGATTGTGGGAAACACTGTGAAGCCATTTAGAAAAAATAGTTATTTAACCATGGCGAAAGTTCACATTTACTTAATCTCACTAAAAATTCGGCATTATATTATTACAAAACATTTATCAGGAACTGATTGAATGGACTTTCAGAGCAGAACTTTGCATGAAAAGTGAAACATTTCAAATTACCGCACTTCATAAGAGAAATCTACACTTGTTCAAATGGTTGGTCACAAAATTAACACTAATGAGCACTCCTCAATTATTTCACATCGCTGTGAAGCAACGTTATTTAATGTTTTATACAATGGGCATTTTTAGGAGTTTGGAATGTAGACTTCACCACGAACTAATATCAGTTAGGCAACATAGAAAACCAGGGAGCGTTGAGCAGCTTTTTCATCCCAGTTTGAAACTCGTAAGCAATACGCACCCACCATCCCACCAGAAATAGAGCCCAGAATCTTCAAGTTATCAGGTCATTCAGCTGGACCGAACTCAATGGTCTGTGAATTCTAACTTCTTAAGTGCTGGTTTGTAAGGATTCAATTGGTTTCAGGTTTGAGTACGAGTTGACATCAGTTAGGGAACCCCTGGAAAGCCTCAGAGTACTGGGCAGCTGTCTCTTCTCAGTTTGGGACTTTTCAGCTTTTGGATTGACTTCGGGTAGCTGAATGGTTTACAAGCTAGCTCGCCTTGTAACCAGAAGTGTGTACTGATGAAGAGTCCCAAACTACAGCGAAACAGCTATCTAGTACTCCTAGCTTTTCCAGTGGTTCTCTAACTAATGTCACCTCGTGCTCAAACCGGTAACCAATTGAATCCTTCTACACAGGAGGTTAACCAGAATTCTAGTGGGAAGTTGTAACCACCAGGATTCACCAAGTCATGCAAGGGATCAGTTACTCGTGCATGATATATATATATATATATATATATATATCAGAATTAGCATTCGCTTCTCCAAGCTTGACAGAATGTCGTAGAAACTCACTAAGACCCTTTACTGTCAATCGGTCTTTGCACGCTTTTAAATCACGAAAAAAACCCATTTATTCATAAGTAAAAACACAGTTTTTTCGTTCGGCGAAGAAATTTCTTTTCAACGACTTTCCAAGGACCAATTGACAGTAAAGGGAATTAGTGAGTTTCTCCGATATTCTGTCAAGCTTGCGGAAGCGAATGCTAATTCTGATACTCTCAAAAGCTTCATTAAGAATGGAGAAATTCCAAAATTTAACTGGAAAATTTTACTTTGTAATCATATATATATATATATATATATATGTATCACGAATTCCAACTTTTGTCAGCTGTTAATATTGTCACAGCGTTCTAGTTAAACCATATGCCTCCTAAATTATGTGTAGAGAAACGAATGAATGTCAATCCTTCTCCACGTTGAACTACTTGACTCACTAGACAGAATGACTAGTTATCGGCATCCTTTTATTTCGTATAATTTTTATAGCCAACCCTGCTAGTTGTGAACCCCGTCTTCTGAACATTAATGAATTACAGGGTACGGAATTTTCTTTTCATAAGCCTCTCAGCTGCACAAAGCCTGTGAGGTTTACGTTTATTATCCAGTTATCTAGATTGTATTAGGCAGAGATAGGCTCAAAACAGGAGCACAGTGATTTCATAGAAATTTGAGCCTACTGCTGAAGTATGATTAGCACAGTGGAACATAGAACATCAATTTTTTGATTTGAACTAATCGACAGAACAATAAATAATTCGTCTAAGGAAGTAGAGTCATGTTGAGTAATTCATGGTGTAACAGACATAGGACTTCATCAGCGGCAGATCTCCACTTTATATTCTGTTCTCTGAAGTCGTCTTCAGTTGGCCCTACGGTTGCCCATAAACCTTCATCTCCTACTCACATGATCTCCTCCATGTCACCCTGGGATGCTCAGATCGGCATTTTCCAATCAGCTTCCAATTGAGCGGTGACCTGGCACGCAATGTCATTCGACAGTCGCCTCAGTGTGCAGCCTATCCATCGTCATTATCTTCTACATGTTTGTCAAACAATAGGTTCCCGGTTTATTTATTCTAAGAGTTTCTTGTGTCTAATTCTTTCCGACTCTCTGATATTCAGTAAAGAGCCAGTGAAGATAATAGTTGATAGAACTCTTCAGTGGCCTGTTTAAAATGCTCTACATGACGCGTCAAAGACAAATAATTTTATAATATGTGTAATACACACGGATCTATAAATGAACCTGGCTTTTATTAGCTGAACTTCTTCAGTCATCTTAGCTGGGTTAAATGATACGCCTTTTTTAAGTATTTTTATCATCTTAAGCATAACATTAAAATTGGATATTTATCCAAAAACGAATAAAATAACAATAGATGATAACTAATTGAATGATATAAAATCAGAATCATTTCTTGTTTTAACAAATGAAATTCAATGTTCATTGCCATTGTAATATCATCACCATGACAACTGTTTAAATTTATTATTTCTTATACAATAAAACAACACCTGTAGAGAATAATAATAACAATCTAGTCATACAAATAGTAAATTACTATTTAGTAAATTGTTATGATTCATATCATCAAGGAGTTAATGTGACAGCATTTCCCAACAATTGCTCTCGAAACTAACTAACCAATAAAATTACACCAATGATTCATTCAAACAAATTCGAATTATGAATACAAATGATCAGGTGTTCAAATGTTCAATAGATTCTTATTGTATCTTAACCGTTTATTGCCTGATAAATCTTCAATCATTAGTGAGGTGCCTGGTTTCAGGATAATTACCACCTCGACATCTGTATCGGTGTGTTTATGTGTATTTCTAAGTTTAAATGGACCCGGGAAAGTATCGAGTGAATATGTGAAATCTTTAGAGATACAGGTGTTCGTCGTCATAAACACCAATGGATAATAATTATCTTGACAGTTAGGATTTGTAATTTTTAGGCTAATGTAAACAAATTCCGTCGCCATCTTCACCCTCTGTGTGCACATGGTAACATAGTTTGCGAAAAATCATAGAGTAACTAACTGTATTTTATGCAATATAGTATTGTAATGCTCAGCAGGGTTTAAGATGCTGACAGAATGCAGAGTGTTTTGAACACCTTCAACAGAAATCTTGGTATGCTTGGCAAGCAACTCTCCCTGATCAAATATAACATGTTGCCGTAGAACTGGTCTATACTAACTCTCATATTAAAGACACGAGGTGGGATGGTTGACAGTGTTGACCGCCTCACTTATTCAAAAGGTCACATCGTCGGTGGCACAGTGGTTAGGACTCTCGCCGACCATGCACATGGTCCAGGGTTCGAGCCCACGCCGACGCACACCCGATATCTATGGTTGGCCTGCAAAATTTGGGCTACCGATAGCCATGCTGAAAATTCCATACTTGTACCAAAAATACGGTGTGGAATCAAGCTGTAATCAAAAAATAAATAAATAAAAATAATCAACCCAACAGACTAGTGATTATTGACGAAATCTAAGAATGGACGAAACATGTTTATTTAGTATTTTTTAAATTCTAACATACAGATGATGTCCGGTTATCGATCAAATGATATTTGTACTGCTTGGTCAACAGAGAATATAAGTGTGATATGGCTGAAAATTGTTCTCAGTTTGACAAATGTATTGAATCTTTGCGGTTTACCTTATTTTTTTTATATTTTTGATTTACAGCTTGATTCCACACGTATTTTTGGTACAAGTATGGAATTTTCAGCATGGATTCGGTAGCCCAAATTTCGCAGGCCGACCATAGATATCAGGTATGCGCCGGCGTGGGCTCGAACCCTGGACCATGTGCATGGTCGGCGAGAGCCCTAACCACTGTGCCACCGACGCACAGTTTTAAACGTTACTCTTCTTTCCCCCTGAAATTAGAGTTCATTCAAATCTCCAATATGAATTAGATTTTATTTTGATAAATCATACAGTGTGTTGCACAGTGTAATGTCAACTGATGACCACGTTTCGAGCACAAACTATTACTGCTCATAATCATATCAAGTCACTCACTCACACAACTTTCTTGCTTCATTCATCTACATGTGTGGAATTGACTAGATACTTGAACCAGAATCAATATGACATAATGTACATATGTTCAAACCAAGTTCACTTTTAACAGTTTGAAAAAATTTGGGCATTGGGTACATAATATTCATTATAATAAAGGTTTCCTTGTATTTCCCAATGAATGAATGAAAAACAATACGATATTGTTGTGTCTACTGACGTTTCGCTATTTAATGCTGCTGCTAATAGCTCTATCAAATTAGTATTATTAAACCACAATTTACAAAATCCACTCAGCATATATATATAACAAAGAGTTAAGGGGTGAGAAAATAGACTACTTAGGTCAAGTTTAAAGAACATATTGAAAGTCAAAATAACAATGAAGATCACTAAACTAAATGTCAAAGGTTATAGTACATCTGTTATTATATCAAAACAAATTTTACTAACTTGATCATCGTTCGTTAGTCTGGGGTCATTTTTCTCAAACGATTGTCTATTTAATTGTGTTTATAAAATAAAATGCTTGGAATGTGATGCGATCTACATCGGACAAACATCTCGCGAAATCAAAATGAGAAGACATGAACACCGTAGAGCATCTATTCGACCACCGAGAAATCCAGTTAGTGAACTAGGAAAGCTTGAAAAATCATCAGCCCTAGGTCTACACGCTATAGAATCAGGCCACAAAATTGATTTTGACAATATTGAAATCATCATCCAGAAAAACTTCACAAATCATAAGGAACGTCTAATATAAATCAGAAGGACTTCATATCAAGTGGAATCCGAATTCCCTGAATAGGAATGATGGACTAAAACAGAATTTGACCCGGTTACAACACCCATCTCCATTCCCGCATAAAGTGACAAAATCAACACGAATGTGATAAGAAAATTCACTATGCAAACACACACTACTTTTATAATTTTACACACTGATCAAATCCAACAATCTACACATGGTGGTTTTGTTATCTCCACAAGTTGACCAACTTGACAGAGAAAAATGTCCCCAGACTAACGAACGATGATCAAGTTAGTAAAATTTGTTTTGATATAATAACAGATGTACTATAACCTTTGACATTTAGTTTAGTGATCTTCATTGTTATTTTGACTTTCAATATGTTCTTTAAACTTGACCTAAGTAGTCTATTTTCTCACCCCTTAACTCTTTGTTATATATATGCTGAGTGGATTTTGTAAATTGTGGTTTAATAATACTAATTTGATAGAGCTATTAGCAGCAGCATTAAATAGCGAAACGTCAGTAGACACAACAATATCGTATTGTTTTTCATTCATTCATTGGGAAATACAAGGAAACCTTTATCATAATGAGATAATGTACATTCAGAAATAATAATAATATTAGTGTTATTGATCAGTCACAATCAGATGGGAAATAAGACGGGTGTTTTTATAGTCAAAATAAGTAACTTGTTAAAATGTTGTGAGGTGCTTGAATTGCGACAGAATTTTAAGATTATTTATTATCCTCCTCTGATTTGACTAACTGGTGTTAATAATATCTTCCATATACCTGGTATAAGCATTGAGTCATTTCTGTTGCATGTGTTGTGTTCAGAAGACTCGATGAACCAGGATTCAGTAATCAATCTCTCTCTCCACCTACCTAGATTACTTCTTAGAATCTTAACCCTCTCCCACCCTATTGTGTGGTTGCGTGTTAATGCATGCAGTGCAATGGCCGTTGAGCTTTTTTCTAAATTACTTATCTTCTCTGGGTCAACCATTCCTACCTTAGTTAAATTCTTATTTTCCGACAATTTGATTATCCCCGATTTACTAATTTGACCTATGTAGTTGACGTCACTCACAGTGGTTGCAGGGTATTTTGTAAATTATGTTATTTTGTTTAATTGGGTCCACCGGGTCTTTTAGCCCACAGAGCTTATCTCTGAGTGAGTTTGTAGGTTTGAATGCCATCACAGTTATTCCTGATTTATTAAGAATCCTACGTAGGGCCTTAGATGTCCCCTCTTTATATGGTATAACAGTGGATGACTTATATTTCTCTTATATATGTCATCATTACTAGTTTCACAATTATTTTTAATTTGCTTTTGCTTTCAAATTTCGTTATCTTATCTTTTCTCTACTAGTGTATGCCCTATCGAGTGTGTAGATTAGTCAGTCAGTCAGAGATGAATGGCATTCATAAGGTAAGTTAGTCACATTATCTGAAAAGGCATTGTATCGTCATTTACAGCTACCGTTAGGGGCAAAGCCTGTCATTGAGGCAAGTAATGATTATGTGGCACACGAAACTGTAAGAAACCAGGGCAGGTTTGGTCACAAAGTAGGTAATATCAATTAGAGAGCCACTAGGATGCGGGAAGCACCTTTTCTTAGTTCCTACCTTCCAAATGAATTTTCAGTCGCATGCGCAGACTTCCCTGATTTCCGAGCTCACTACATACAGGTGACGTGCTGGGTTTAGAATTGCGTTCGTCGTCTCGGATCGAGAAATGAGCTCGGACCATTTTCTGCTTAGCTAATGAAGACTCTGCCATTGAACCCACTAATAAGGAACTTCTCACTAGTTCATAGTTATGAATTCTAGGATAGATCAAAAGTATGAACTTCAGGTTATGAGGAGAGAGTACATCACCATCCAACCCCTTAGGTTGTATGTAGTCAGGTAACCTATGTAATCTAAATTCTGTCATTTCACACTCAGTGTGATTCAGAGTGAAAAGTGCCACAAGTTTAAGTCAATTTTAACTGCCCGATTGATTGATTGATTGATTGGACTAGAGTGCCCAGCCTTAGTTTGAAATGTCGGCTCCCTGTCTAGATGCTTCAAAGATGTTTTCTTATTGAACTCCAAATAATTTGGTGGCTGGTGACTAACAGTGAAATCCAAGATGAACACTTCGTCTATCTGGGACTGGGTATACTTGCATTGCTTAGTGAGCGATACTTAGGCTCAAAATGCGCATCCTGTATTTCACTGCTAGCCATCACCCACGAATGTCATGCAACAAATTTGCTAAAGGAATTTCGTCAGACTGTGAGCATCCACTACAACACCCGCAGCTCCAACCTTGTGTCTCCTCCTCCTCAAGTAAAATAAGAAGCTTTTCAGAAGACTTTATGCACGTATGTCTAAGTATAAAAATTCCTCTATACCATATTTGACGGCACATACTTTATGTGATGAAAATAGTGAAAACAGGCATGAAGTAACTAACTAACCTTCTTTGTACTAGTAAATAAACTATCTCCTCCACCCTTATAATATCAAACTTTATTGTTATTGTACTTCTTATATTCATAATCCTCTCAATTTTTGTTTGTTTATTTTTTCCATAAGCGTGAACATCATTTAAGCTGTGTTACCACTGTTAATCTGGTATTTCCCCTCACCATACTGTTGCATCAACAGAACACTAGATTCAATACTTTATAGTAACATGCTAAAATTTCCAAACTGAATCGACAATACTGTTTGAAACAAACTCACTGTTATTATTATCATTATATTTACTATACTCTCAATTAGTACTTCGAAAATTTTTGACTTTATATCGTGAACGTGGACAAATTCCTCTGGTTAATTTTCTTTTAATTTTTAATTTTATTTATATTCTAAGTAAATGAGATGCATGCTATTGTGACAAATGCTAAGAACTCCATTCTGTATTATAAGTACTGTCTGTTTTCGAATAAAGTAGATTATTATTATTATTATCATTAAAATGACTTCGAATTAAATCTCCAGACATCATCGAAGCATCCGAGCAAGAAGCCAACATGTCAACAGAGGTCAAACACCTCAGTCGAATCAATCAACGACAAAATCAAAATTGAATCAAGTGCCCACTGATACCCCTTTGCACAAGAGTCAGTGGTCCTTATGGGCCAAGTGGCATAGTGGATAACGCGTTGGCGTTTGAAACTATGAGTACTGGGTTCCCGGTCTCAGTGGGAACACTATTATTCACTAAGAAATGCAGGCGGGTTCCGGTGACGAGTCCTAGTCCTAGGAAGAAATACACATCCCGGATTTCACTGTTATTCACCATCAACAAAACTGGCTCAATGCTTCATGTTATTAGTCATCAGAATTATACACAACTCACTTTCATATGATATGGCTGTCGATATGGATAGATTCACCCTGGAATGTAAGCTGATAACTATATATATATATATATATATATATATATATAACCTACAAGTACATAAGTTTCAGAAGACTGAATATGGAATCTACATATTGCAGTATTACAAAAAGATGCACACATGACAACCAGTTGAATCATTAACACTATTGTGCCAAAATTCGGATCTTCAATACAAACATCAAGTCAGTCAGTTCTTCTTTACGGATCAGAAACTTGGCGGGCGGGCGGGTCACAAAGAATATTTCCAACAGCCGGTTGCAGACCTTTATCAACAACAACTGTCTTCACTGGATCTATACTGAAGATCAGATGGCCGGGACGGAAAGAATCACCACAGACAAGAAACTATGGGGAGAAACAAACAAAACAAGAACCAATCGGCCAACAACAACAAATATGCAGGAGAAAGTGGAGATGGATTGGACACTCACTCACTGAGGAGGCCACCGGGTGACATCGCGCGCGCGTCTGGCCATTGCTCGAGTGGAACCAGGCCGAAAGGAAGCGGCAAATGGGACGTCAGTGCAAGGGTGACATGGAAGAGATCGTGTGAATAGGAGTTGAAAGAGTATGGACTAACATGGATGCAGGTGAAAAGTACAGCAGAAGGAAGACAAAAGTGGCAAGTGGAGACGTGCAGTTGAAGCCCTATGTTCCACTAGGAACCCAAGAGAACATTAATAATAATAATAATTGTGCGAAAAGAAACCAAAATCTTGACATGTTACAGTAGGCGACACATATTACTAAGCCTGAATTAATCAGCAATCCTTACCAGGTGATTGATTTCATGCATCTGATACTAGAGTATAGTTCATTAGACGATTGCGGCAATTACCATACTACACCCTTCAATGAGAGAAGTCACTCTCATCTCCAACTACCAATTCATTTGATTATGAGTTGACGCCAGTTAGATAAACTACTGGAAAACCTGGGAGTACTGCACAACTGTTTTCTCCCAATGTGTGACCCTTCATCAGTAGGCACTCACTGGGTTTCGAACCCAAAGATTTACAGTCACAACGTAAGCTTGTAGATCATCCGGCTAATAGGACTCGATCCAATGGCTCATACATTCCAACTTCTTCCAATTCACGACATATATATATATCTGGTTGCATGGAGGATTTCATCATGAGCTGACATCAGTTAGAGAAACACTGGAAAACCAGCTGGAAGTAATACCAAACAGCTGTTTCATCTGCCTAGTTTGGAACTCTTCAACAGTACGCACCCACTCACCTCCAGGGTTCAAACCCAGGACTTTCTAGTTACAAAGTGAGCTAGCTCGTAGACCACTGAGCCACTGGGACCCTATCCAATGGTCCTTGAATTCTAACTTCTGCCAATTCACGACATAGTGTTACCATTTCGCAATGTCTTCTTCCATGAGTTACTGCCTGCCTCATCTTCAGCCTGCTGTACCCTACTGTTCACAGCTTCCCACTAGAATCTCAGGTTAACTGCCTGAATAGGGCCATTCACTAGTGAGAACACTTGAGAACCTGGGAGTACTGGACAGCTGTTTCGTCCTAGTTTGGAACTCTTCATCAGTACGCAGCCAGTGGTTCTCTAACTGATGGCAGCTCACGATGAAATCCTCCATGCAATCAAACATAATCCCTACAAAACCAATGCTTGAATATATATTTTGAAACATTAGGTACTTGAAGGAATACAGGAATACATATATCTGACAATTTATTTTATTTTTGATTACAGCTTGATTCCACGCCGTATTTTTGGTACATGTATGGAATTTTCAGCGTGGATATCGGTAGCCCAGAATTCGCAGGCCGACCATAGATATCAGGTGTGCGCCGGCGAGTGCTCGAACCCCGGACCATGTGCATGGTCGGCGGGAGTCCTAACCACTGTGCCACCGACAAGTCCTAGCAGTGGAATTCAGAAGGCTTATATAATTTTTATTTAGGAGTGGTCAGCCTACATCTCCGTAATTCATGGCATTCCCAAAAAAGGAATCAAGCTCCAGTCGTTAACTGGGATCCAATTCCAATCAGCTGATGATGAAACCGATTACAGACGAATTTGCAGTATTATAGATTCTAAAACTAGACACACACACACACGCACACACTTTTATCACTTAAACATAATGGGTTTTAAATAAGCATATGAAGTACTTTTATTACCTTGCCAAAAAAAATAATTTCAATTTAACTAATGAGAACACCTTACATTAAGTCTACAACTGAACTCCTAATTTCTTTTTTAAACGTAAGCCGCTCTATACAAGAGAATATATAAGTGAGTAAGTATGAATCTCTGCATGCCAGTGTATGTTTATACATGCTTATTTCATTTTTATTTCAAATATTATTTCAATTGCAAGCATAAATCGTATTAGAAATCAATTCTTTTACAAAAATATGTCTAATCATTATCGTGGTAATGATAATAATAATAATAATAATAACAGTAATAATTCCTGCCTCAAGGTCATTTATGGTGAAGCTTAGTTAACCGAAAGGGTTAACATTCCATTTTTAAGCCCTATTATAATAATTATTATTATTCCAACTATTAATCGGTATAATTTATTTGAGAAAATCAATCACCATTACAATGAGCTGATTAAGGATATAAGTCATTTGGATAGTAATTGCTAACTACTCAGCAGAAACATTGAAAATGGACCCAGAGACAACAGCGGACTGACTTGGTGACGCCACTGCTGGAGAAGGTGTGCAAAGAGGGCAAAGTACCCGAAAAATTGGAAGAAAGGATACTTATTCAAACTACCAAAGAAACGAGACTTAAGTCAATGCAAAAACTGGCGTGGAATTATGCTCCTATCCATCCCAAACAAAATACTAAGTAAGCCGCATCATCCTGGAGAGAATCAAACACGACGACTTGAATGAAAGACTTCGACCGGAACAGGCTGGATTCAGGAGAAACAAGTCATGTATTTATCAATCGCCACACTACGGATCATCATTGTGAACAAAGCTTGGAATGGCATTCGGTCACCTCTCTATCTCAACTTCATCGACTTTGAAAAGGCCTTCGATAGTGCAGCGTCGATCGAGAGGTGATTTGGCAACTACGTCGTTAGTATGGAGTGACGTCAACAATTATACCCCTCATCCAACAGTTAGTTATATGACAATGCTGCATGCCAAGTAATCCACAACGGGAGACTTACAGAAGCCTTCGAAGTGAGGACGGGAGTGAGGCAAGGCTGTCTATTATCGCCAATGATCTTCCTGATTGCAGTAGACTGGATAATTCGACAGACAACGGGAGGGCAATGAGGAAACAGGCATAAAATGGACTCACTTTTAAAAATACTTGGAGGATCTGAACTTCGCCGATGATATATGTCTGATTTCTCACAAACTGGAAGATATGCAAGTGAAAAGCAACAAGCTGGCAGAAGAAGCATCCAGAGAAGATAGGACTTCAGGTGAACATGGAGAAAACAGGGGTGATGAAGATTCCTGGCCAACACCAACAGCAACAACAACAACAGACAACAATCAGCCAGCATAAATGGGAGGAACGTGAAAGAAACAACCTCCTTTACCTACCCACCTACCTGGGAAGCACCGTTTCAACTACAGGCCAACGGAACTGACGAGGATATCAAAGCCAGAATCGGAAAAGCAAGACAAGTTTTCATTACCCTTAAGTCTGTGTGGAGGTCAACAGCACTCTGCATCAAAAAAAATTTTCAACTCCAATGTGAAGTCAGTGCTACTCACCATACGGATCAGAGACTTGGCCAGCGCGTCATAAAGAGCATCTCAAACAAACTTCAGACCTTCATTAACAGTTGTCTTCGCACAATACTCAGCTCAAGATCAGATGTCCTGGCAGAAAAGATCAGCAACAGGGATCTCTGGCAATAAGCGAACCAACCAGGAGCAGATTGTGAAACAAATAGGCAGGAAGAAATGGAGATGGATTAGCCATACACTGAGGAAACCATCAAGTGACATCACTAGACAAGCTATTGCTCGAGTGGAACCCGAAAGGGAGGCGTCGAGTTGGTCGTCCAACGGTGGGGTGACTTGGAGGAGGTCATGTGAAGAGATGACAGCATGTGGTCAGCCTTGGAGCGGAGTGAAAAAGTTAGCAGAAAACAGAAGGCAATGGAGATGCGCAGCTGAAGCCCTATGTTCCTCTAGGAATTAAAGGATAAAATAATAATAATAATACGCAGTCATAGAATCTTCGCCAGTCAAGTATATAGTTCACTGTTCGATCCCCGACCGATGTACTCCTGAAATCTCACCTTACCAGTAGGAAATCAGTCAGTAATATCGTTAGTGAAACCTGAAAGCTAAAACTTGAAGCTTTCAGTTCTACTTGGAACATAGAAGAATGGAAAAAAATCATTAAGTATGTTTTTATGAAGTATGATCATTTTGAATTGCCCTAGTTGTGTACAAACTTTCTAAGGGGTGATGGAAATTCATTCAGTAGCAGTAATATCATTCATTGTCAATCTCACTTTAACCCCCCCCCTGTCTACTGGACTTACTAACAGTTCATGGATAATTCCCATACAGGCATTAATGAAAACAAAACACGTAGATCAGCGAAGAGTCTCTTTTCGACGGCGAATTCATTTTCTTAGCTGTACAATCGCAAATATATATATGTGTTATTTTGCACGTATGTGTACATTAATTTTGTCAGCAAGCGATATTCTAAAGAGTAGGATCACATCATCTCTGAGAAGAACATTCTTTGCGGCAACGCTAAGAATAGTGTTCTGCAGTCACCCACTGATCTTCAGAAGTCTCAAGGATAACATCCCGCCTCTGAACACTTCTATGTACATATATCAGTTCACCTGTTGCTGTGGGGCCAGGTACATCGGTCGTTCGACGCGCATCGTGTCCAAGAGGATTCAAGAACACTATCCAGCATGGTTCCAAAAAGGCAATATTGGTGTAATAAGGAGTGTGATAACTGAACACCTGGTTAACACTGATCATTTCATTTCAACAAACGCCTCCTGCTTCAAAATAATCTACAGAGTCAAGAATAATCCATCAAAGGCAATACGGTCTAGTCTTCTTTGTATCGCTGAAGCTCTGGCCATTCACATAAAAAAAACCGGAGTTGTGCATACAAAAGAAGATTACTCAATCACTTCTACTGTCATGGTAAAAGCTTTTTTTGTTTTTATTTGATTTGAGTTTTTGATTTTGATGACTTAATTTTATTTCTTTGCCTGTTCTTTAATTGCTTATAATTCTTGTATTCATTCAGAGCTCTTACGTAATTTAGTATTGTCTACTTTGTTTCTATGTGCATCCTGAGTAAAACTCACTCATCAAACTATTCGTATTACTACATAACTTCTTTTAACAACTGTTTGTGACAACTCATCACCTACCTTTGTTACTACCCTAGTTTCATTGACACTTAATTGTCTTGACTTGTATTACCAATCTTCCCCTTTTTAGTTAAAATAACTATAACCAATTGTAATTTTGTTTGACAAACTTAATGTACATATACATACAAAATAACACATATATATTTGCGATTGTACAGCTAAGAAAATGAATTTGCCATCGACAAAAGAGACTCTTCGCTGAACTACGTGTTTTGTTTTACTAACAGCTGACTGAGTTCTTTTTTCTTCGAGTACACTTGTGCTGTGAGCAGGCTGCTAGCCAATTGGTAGACAATAATCTACGTCAATGTCTAGGTCACTAATATTGGCCGTGAGAAAATATGAGCAAGGCTGATTCAACAACCAATCACAGCAGACTTAACGCGGGCAAATATGATTTGCAGAGAAGTGGCTCCACTTTCCAAGGTTACCCGAAACAATCAATCAGAAGCCTGCGTTTGTCTGCTTAACTTCCGAGAAACAATCAATCAGAAGACTATGTTTGTCTACTTGAATAAGCTATAATAATGTACAGGAAATGTATGTAAATACGTGTTGATTTCCGTAATAAAACGATCTGTTACCGGCCCTTGTTACACACTGACCAGGAAACAAAACTTTGAACCATGTACTTGATTGGAGTGAATTCCTTAGCCACCAAGTTGGACATTCTACACCCACAAGAGTTTATACAAAAATCCACCTCTTGAAATGTTTTCAAATCTTTCTTTTTGTCAAGAAAAAGAAACCAGAATCTAATGATAGCCAAAAAAAGAAACTACAGGAGGTAAACAGTGTAAAAAGTATAACTCCATGGGTTATTTTGTCGTTTTAATCTACCTTCCTGACTAACATTGTCTATTGACACTTGAACACAATTAAACGGAAAAGTCACTCTCATTTAAAGAAGGAGAAGACGAGGGAAAATCAAATTAAAACAAAGTGTTTACACACACACACAGACGGTCAAGAGTCAGCACAAAAAACCGAGGGCATCATAAATAACCAGCATGAATAGATGATGGTGATGATGACGATTGTTTGTTTTAATGCAATAATATTAGATTTTTATTATTACTACTGCCATTATTATTATTACTATTGTTAAACAGTAAAAATGCGTAGAGATGTTAAAGGCTTCACTTTTACAATTGTTTATTATATATATGTACACAAAACAAGTATGTACACCTATTAAAATTGAATATGGATTGAAGAATTTTCCTTAGAAATGATTCACTTGTCCAATAAAGCGTACACACAAATCTATCCCTTCCTAACTATCTAATCGTGTTTATTACCTCTGCATAGATTTAGTAAGAAATGAACAAACTTCGCCTAGCGACCGGCTAGCTCGCTAGTTTTATAGCCGGTCCCAAGCCCGGATAAAGAGGGAGGGAGGGGGGTTGGAGCGTGGTGCTAGCAACCCCACAACCACCCCCCCCCAAAAAAACTTAACCAAATCGCTACTGAAACTTCAACGCACAAATATATTCAACATTCTAAAAATATAAAT